>CM061063.1:100309203-100674187 GCA_030762895.1 Sophora flavescens
CTCTGCCATATGATCGATGCATTTCCAAGCACTTTGTTGTCACTTCTGCTGCCAATGAGTCACGCACCCATATCATGCTGTGGGCCCACACCACCCGCTATGTACCCATTCAAAGGAATTGGAACTAAGGTTTTTAACCTGCGGTCTCGTTACGGTGTGTTTTTCTACTATGTTGTTAAACATATCCAAATGATATAAAGATCAGAATTATTATTTTTCATTCATATTTTTATTAGCATCCCATAATTTTTTTGTATTTGTTTACTAAGTTTTAACATTGATCAAACTTATCTTAATTATTGGCTTCCTGTCTTTGTCAATTAATATAAATGTCCATATGTTATGAATTATTTTTTACTCTTTTATGATTCTCTGCGACTCATCTGTCCACGCTACAACTCGGATCATCGACCAAGCGTAAACCAAATCGTTCGGCGGCGTATTGTAACACGAGGTCCATTACGATCTGTTACTGCCCGGCACCCCCATATTGCAACCTACATGTTAATCTGCATATGTCCGTGCATTTCCACATAATTGTTGTCTATTCTACCGCCAATGGTCATGCACCTTATCATGCTATTGAGGGCCCCACGCTCCTTTGTGTCCCATTTAGGTGGAACTAATGTTTTAACTTGCGATTGCAGTTGCGGTTGTTTTTCTACTACGTTTTTAATATATTAATGATAAAGATAAATAGGTATTTTTAGTCCTTCAATTATTTATTTATTTAAATTCATCCTTTATTTTTTAATATTATTGTTTACATTTTAACATTAGTGAAACATGTCTTAATTATTAGCTTCATAATGTCTATGTCAATGCTTCATAAATATCCATATATGTTGTTATTTTTATTTTTTTTATAATTTTCTACCTATTTAACTATACTTAGTCCACCTTCCCATTCAGACCTGACTTACACCAAGCGCCCGCTAGCCTGGATTAACGGTGCGTGCCGAGCAAGCCCCGCCATTGCGATCTATTCCGCGGCGGCATCTATCGCAACCTACGTGTGCTTCTGCCGTATGATCCGGCATTTCAAGCATTGTCTTGTCTTCGCCACCAATGGTCACACCAGTATCATGCTAACAGGCCACACCACCGCTCCTTTTGTGTCGCCCTTAAAAAGGTGGAACTAAGGTTTTTTAACTATGATTAGGTAGTTTGCGGTTGTATTTTCTACTATCTATTTAAACATATCAAATGATAAATATAAATTGGTATTTTTGTCCTTCAAATTTTTTTAATCCCGTCCTCTATTTTTTAATAATTGTTTTACTAAGTTTTAACATTAGTAAAACTTATCTTAATTATTAGCTTCAGCATGTCTTTTTCAATTAGCCTTAAAATATCCTGTGTTGAAGATTTTTTTATTTTTATTCTATGATTTTCTCCGTTTTTAACTCATCTTCATCCACCCTCCCAACTCAGACCTCGACTCACATCAAGCAGCCATCGACATCATTCTGCAACACATGTTAAGAAAGCCCCCACCATTCGATCTATTCGCTAAGACGGCAGCCCTTATTGCAACCTTCATGTCATAATAACACCCCTAGGGCATTGCGATTAACTTGTTAAGCGGAAAAATAAAACTTTATTCCTTGGTTTCTTTTGGAAAATATATTTTCTTAAGTTATAATCCATTTAAAACGTTGATAAAAATGTTTGCTTTTCTTTTTCTTTTAAAAACAACCACAACAACGTAAATATACAGTATATGGATAATATATATATATATATATATATATATATATCTAGCATCGCTATCTGCATATTAATTGTTTGCCACAACTAGACCTTAATAAGTATGAGGTCCTTTCAAAACAAACATAAGGTAAATAAAAACCTAGCTAGGTCTTAACTAAGGATAGTCATAGTAGAAGAGAACGTCGGCGTTAGGCCAAGGGAACTTCCTCTGTGTCGTCCAAATCCTGAGTGGTTCATACGGGCTCGGATATAATATATATGCATAAATTAAGCAGACAATAAGGCATGCAAGAGTGAGAAAACCAATAAAGGAGTTTAAAATGATTAACCCATCCGCAACATAAAATTAACATCACATACACGTTTATAACAACATAACATTCATAATAAGGCAAATAGTTTATCAATGGTTTCACACCCCCGAACACCTCATTTAAAACTATGCATAAACACTTCATATATTCACAATAAAATTCTGTGCTCAATCTCATGAGATATCCCAACGCCGTGATAAGTTGATCAAGCTAGATAGGAAATAAGAACTTCTTTAAATACCATAGTACACGTCGACACAAACACGGTGATCACCATATATGGTTACCGCCTTTGTCAATTCGGGAGCGGTGATCACTTGGTATATGTTTTTCATTGTCAACCAGGAGTACAATGATACGTCATGACATGAATATCGTCATGATACCATGATTAACAAATGGCACGTCCGTTAACATGCATAAAACATTTTGTTCTCATCATTTTTCTTAGTGTTCAATCTTTTCTTTGCAATGCTCAAAAGCTCTAAAGCCATTCACCATTTCAATCTCTTAAGATTTTAATTTAACCGCGGACTCAGAGTTAAAAGTGGCTCCCAATCAGAACCACACAGACCGATGTATGGGGCTTAGGTTGGTGGTAATGAAATAATGTTCAAGCAGTGTTCACTGAATGCGTTATTTGCAAGTAATAAGGACACAAAGTCCATAGGACACCAAAGCAGTAAGAACACTCATTACCCCAGGCGTCTGGTTTACTAAGTTCAATATCCAGTCTCTTAGTTTCGTAAAACTTGACTTAGAAAATCATCTCAAATGGAAAATTCTTTTATAAAATCTAAGATACTAAATCTTTTCTAAAAACTTCATGTTTCCAAAGAGAGTCACAAACTCAATCTTGGTTTAAAATAAATACTAAAGTTTTAAAAATATTTTCAGTCGATACTTTTCTAAATTACCATCGTTAAACATTTTAAAATCATTAAGCCAAATCTTAGCTTTTTCCAATTCAATAATTCACAAAAGTCATAATTAAGTTATTTTCGAAGATTAATTTCATGAAATAACTTTTGCAATAATACGGAATTTCTTAGTAAAAATTAGCAGTACAAAAATAAGTTACGTTTACGTCCTCACTATGACTTATAATTTACTTTTACTGTAAATCAAAAAAATAATAATATTTTCAAATATTTCTTATTTTCAAATCAAATATTCCATCAATATTATATCTAATATTTCTCCCGATTAAAAATTAAATATAATTTATAAAGCTTCTTAAAGCTTTTATCTTGTTAATTGATTGGTATTGACACTGTCACTTCTCAATCAACAATCAGGAATAATTTTAAATTAATTGACCCAGGCAGATCATGCATCAAAACACTATAATATACTTCTTCAAATAAATAATTAAATGCATATAAACAAACACAGATAAATAACACAACTTTAAGCCAGCAACCAGCAAACCAAACGCTAAACACCGCAAACACAGATAAATAATACAGACCAACAACTTGTTAGCACGTATCCATCGAAAAAATCCCTCCGGGTAATCCCCTCTTACTTCTCGAAGAACTCAACTTCCGATTAAAAACTTTACCGCAAATCCGGAAATAGTGAGCACTCGTTACGATGCAATTCTTTATCCTTAACAAACCCGATCAGCAATCAAATCAAACAAATACAATCACCTATACACTAAAGATAGGTCACGACCTCATCAAGGTTTTGTGACTAAAAATTTCTAAAAGTGCTTAAAGTAATTTGATTAATGATTACGAAGAAATTAAGACAATGGATTATTGATTAATCAACAAGTTTGAATCAAAAACTTCCAACTTCCGAAGAAGACCTAGGTTCGGCCATGATAGATAAATGAAGCTAGAGATTTTTGTTTGATAAAATAACGGATTCAACATGAACACATACTGAAAGATGATATCCAAGATTATTTATGAGGAATGAAACTCTTCCTCAACCAACCATATAGGGTTTAAAGCCATGACAAGAAAAAGAAGGAGGAAGAAAGCTTGTTTACAACAAATCTCTTGGATTGTGAACATATGTATGATGACAAAACATAGAAATTGGTTTCCTTATTGGGATTTTTTTTATGATTTTTATATCATTTTCAAGTGAAGAAAAAATGGGAATGAGCATGATGAATAAAGCTTTAAAACAAGAAATGAATTGAAGAACATATAGCTAGATGATGAGGAACATGAATACCTGTTGGATTTTGAAAATTAGCAGGGAATCACAAAGTTCATTCACAAACCAAAACTTTCTTGTGCAAGGAAAATAAAACAAGGAGTGGAAGTTTGATGAAGTTGGAGGAAAGTTTCAAGAATGAACTAGTCTTGACTCATCAGAGTTTATGAGCGAAGTTGGGTGTAATACTTTGCGTTGGAGCTTGAAGAAGTCCAGTCCATGTTCACTTGATTTCAATCATAAAAATGCTTAAGACATAACAAGGCATAGGAAAAGTTAAGAATGAAATTTGCTTCATGCCAAAATAACATCTGCCATGATATTGGAGCCTCAAGAAATTCCATATCGATTATGGTTTGGAAACACTGGAAATTGATCCTTCAGTAGAATATGCATGAGAGATCTAGTTTAGGGACCAAGAATTAATTAAGAAAAGTTTAAGGATCTAAATGCAATTATTTAAATTGTTAACAAAACCATGTGCCACGTTAATCCTGTTTCACATAGGTATTTCATCTGAACCATCTTGAAAGACTTAAAGATAAAATCCTTTATGCCCAGCTCACAAATCATGTTACAAAACTCAAGTGGATTTAGAATGTGGAAATATTATTTCATTTTTGGTGAAATATTTCTAAATAATCAAATCAGTTGAAAATAAATGAAAACCTTAGGGATTTTTTTTAGATTTCGAGTCAAGGTGGGGGTACTAGATGGTATAATCATGTGTCGGTAATTTCCACAGACCAAGTTTTACGACTTCCAACCTAAATTTTAATCTTTCTGTCGGTAGAGTGTAAATAAGGTTCGGATTATTTAAAAACATTTTATAAGTCTCGAATAACAATATCAGCGTATTTATATACGTTTTGATATTCTGAAATGATAAAGCATCAGGTGTCCATGTGCGCTCTGCCCGAATGATCTAGTACATTTCCATTGCATTGTGTTGTCCTTACTGCCGCCAATGGGTCACACACCCTTGTCACCCTAATGTGGAGCCCTGCAACTCCTTTGTGTCACCCATTAAAGGTGGAATTAGGGTTTAACTTGTTGTTTGCGCTGATTGTGTTTTCTACTATAAATTTAAAATATCAAATGGCAAAGATAAATAAATTATTTAGAAACTTCAAATTTTCTTTTTAATCTAATCCCTTCATTTTTTTAATATTTGTTAACTAAGTTATAACATTAACCAAACTTGTCATAATTTTGACTTCTTAGTGTCATGTCAATAGCCATAAAAATATACCATATGTTGTAGATTTTTTTTTTTACTATGATTTCTACTTTCTTTAATAAATCCCACTCATCCCCCATTCAAGGCGATGACTCACAGCCAAGCATGTCATCATGGATGAGAGCAGCACGTGTCAAGACAAGCCCACCATTGCTATTTATTCCCTAACGGCACCCCATGGACAACCTACTGTGCACTACGCCCGTATAATCATCATTTCCGAGCACTATGTTGTCTTCTCTGCATCGAGCAGTCACATTGCCCTCATCATGTTAATGTGGGCACACCACCGCTCATTTGGCGTCACCCATTAAGTGGGACTAAGGTTTTAACTTACGGTGCGATTCACAGTTCCGGCCTTTATAATATGTTATTTAAACATATCAACTGATAAAGAAAAAATAGGTATTTAGTCCTTCAATTTTTTAATCTCATCCTTTCATTTTTTTTTAATATTTGTTTACTAATTTTTAGCATTAGCGAAACTTATCGTAATTGTCAATCTTGTCCAATTCGTATAAAAATCTCCTTATGTGTAGATTATTTTATTTTTATCATGATTTTCTGCCTTTTTTAACTCACCACATCCACCTTCCACAGCTCAGACTCGACTCACAAACAAGCAGCCATCATCTCACTCCCGTTCAACGGCACGCGTGTCAAGACAAGGCCCACCATTGCGATCTATTCCATAACATGGCACCCGATATTTCAACCTACATGTGCAGCTACGCCATATGGTCCGTGCATTTCCACGTCTTGTGTTGTCCTTCACCCCGATGGTCACCACCCTTATCATGCTAATTTGGGCTACATCACCGCTCCTTTTGTCTCCCTAAAAGGTGGAGCTAAGGTTTTAACTACGTGGCAGTTGTTTTTCCACTATTTGTTTAAACATATTAAATGATAAAGATAAAATAGGTATTTTTGTCCTTCAATTATTTATTTATTTTAAATTCATCCCTTCATTTTTAATATTTGTTTGCTAAGTTTTAACATTAACTAAACTTATCTTATTATTAGCTTCATAATGTCTTTGTCAGTTAGCCATAAATATCCATATATGTTGTTGATTTTTTTAATTTTATTTTATCTTTCAATTTAACTCATCTTCATCTACCCTTCACCTCAGGACCTCGACTCCTGACTAAGCGGCCATCGACCTTTTATTAGCTTCATAATGTCTTTGTCAGTTGGCCTTAAAAATATGCATATGTTGTAGATTTATATTTTATTTTATCCAGATTTTCTACCTTTTAGCTTATCTTCATCCACCCTTTGACTCGGACCTCGACTCACAACCAAAGCAACAATCAGCATCGTTCAGCGACACGTGCTAAGACATGCCCACCATTCACGATCTATGCGTAACTGGCTCCCCGTATATCAACCTAAATGTGCACTCTGCCATATGATCGGTGCATTTCCAGCACTGTGTTGTCCTTCTGCGCTTAGCGAGTCACTCTTTATCATCTAATGTTGAGTCCCTACCGCTCCTTTTGTGTCACCCGTTAAAGGTGGAACTAAGGTTTTAACTTGTTGTTGAGGTTGTGTTTTCTAGTATGTTATTTAAACATATCAAATTGTAACATCAATATTTTGAAGACCTTCACCTAAGCCGAGTTTAAGTCCTAAGGTTGATTTGGAGGATTAAGGATGATTAGAGATGATGGAAATGATTAAAAACTGAAATTTTATTGAGGTAATCAATTACGATGAGTGTAAGCGATTCGCGAGGTTCTCGGAATAGCAAAATGAAAAACAAACGGTGGTAATCGAATTCGACTGCAAATTTTCTATAAAAACCCTTATTTGAAACCATAAGCGAAATGGGTTTTAGGGTTAAAAGCACGATTTTTACGAGAGAGGACGAAAAATGAAGGGGAAATGCATGAAATGAAGAAATCAAGGAAAAACATGGAAATAAAAGAATTGAATAAGGATCAAGCTACTTGGGTTGAAGAACAAGAAGGTTGAGGAAGAAAAAGAAGAGGAAGAAGGAAGAGGTGCGAGGGTTCAAGATCTTCATAAAGGTGAATTTACAATCCTTAGCCCCCTAGCATAAATAACATGTTTAAGCTACAAAATACTTGTTTGATTGTTCAAAGGAAGAGTTGATGGATTTTCTATGTTTGAGATGGTTATATTTCCAAGTTATGATATATGATTTGAAGGAGGTTTTTGAGGATCTTTTGATATTTATGAAAAGTAGATGTTGAAAAAGGGGTGTTTATGTTTTAAAAGTTCTTCATTTTGAAAGAGTAGAAAATAGCCCTAATGAGACACCGGTTTTGCCCCATGTATTATTAAATTAGAACCTTATTATTATTTACTGTCATTACGCTTATAGTTGAAAATCGTAAAAATTTAAAACTTCATTAATAATCATATAACTTCTACAAATATAAAACACACCAAACTATATTACATAAATACACATGTTTATTTATTACTCCAAAACACTTGTTGAGGTACCTCTCGGTAGGATCCTCACAGGTATAAAGCCCTTTTCGAGACATGCTTGGCGGAAACATAAATCCTCCTTAGACACACCTTTGGCCATAATGTCATACTCTGTCGCCATGGATCACGGCTCGACCTCCAGCATCTGGTTCATACGGAGTTCCATCTAACTCCTCGGCAATTGGTTCCTCCACCGAGTCTTCAAATGCGATCACCCGAGAAATAAAATACAACACACAAAGATACAGGGAATAAGCAGTTATATCATCAAAAAGCGGAAAAGAGTAATAGTAAATTATACAGCAATTGTCACGGAACACGCATCACTCAAAATCAACAATCATCCTCAATTCACTATATCATCCTCTACCCTCGGCCATACAACTAAAACTTTATTTGATGTGGCCATCTTCGCTCTGTCACATTAGTGGTGAGTCGAAGCGGTCGTTACCAATAACACTCGAACTCGTCAAGGAATATCATTCCATAGCGGTCGATTCAATAACATCTGACGGCGTAAAGGAGTATCAATCGAGCGGTCGGTGCAAGAACATGTGAACTCGTCAAGACTAAAAGTATTACGGTAGTCTACCTCGGCATCCCGTCAGTAGGGCACTCACATGATATCCGATATCCCCGAAATATGATATCCGACCTCGTGTGTTCCCTCGCAGTTTGTGACTAACAATATCTCGATAAATGAATCTCCTAAATTACATCAATAACAACCTAGTGCCTCGACCTTCCATCAAAGTCTAAACACCTTTTTCCTCGTAACCACTTATTAGGTTAGGCACCTCTAAATAACCTTTATTCTCTCACCCAAACAATTATCTCCCCAACAACACATATCCTTGCTTAAAAATCAACTAAGCACAATATTAAACTGGCGGATCATGCATAACATAACATGAGAAAATATTCATGTGTCTACGATATCATATAAAAGCAATTTATCACAAGCGAATCATAATAATCAAACCAAATAAATAGCAAAGTCGGACTCTGTCCGCACCTGCCGTGATAGCCATCGACAGTCGTGGCAGACATTAAAGGCAAAATTCTACAAAACAAAACCGTCCTGGCCTGGCCATGGCAACCATCAGTGGTGACGGACAACAAACATCCTCGATATCATAAATATTCAAACCTGAAATAATCGGCACATGAGATGGAATACCTCAACAGCGTATCACGGTAAATTTGATAACATAAAATCAAACATCCTCAAATAATTAAAATCAGCATTGTCGATAAACCTACAATCCCGAATCACCATTGGTTTTTCTGAGAAAAAGGTTTTCCAATGGGATTTTGATCTTGTGATTACTCGACTACTAGTAGGTTTAGGTTAGCCTACACAATTATCATATAATCTACTTATCGATTCGACGATAGGTTGATTCTTTTTCCCCACCTGAGTTTGCACGAAGCACGTTACACGACGATCCTCGTTATCATGCGAGTTAACACAACCACCTTCAACCAAACAACATACTTATAATTAATCAACTAACACCCATCTATGACCTTTAGAGCTAGGTTCGGCCAAGACTTAGAAAATAGGTTTAGGGTTATCTTCTTAATGCCATCTTTTGGATCCTAGTTAGTAGAATCTTAACTAACATAGATTACTTATTACAAGACTAAAATTTGAAACAAAATCTTCTAACCTTTAGGGTTAGGGTTTGAGCCCATATTAGGAAAATAGCTAGGAAATTTAGTTGGATTCAAGCTCTTGGATTTAAGCTTATATGTATTATAGAACTTAAGTCAAGTACTAACTTTCAAAACAAACAACAAAACACCAAACCCATTTTCCTACCTAGGTTCGGCCCTTAATGGTTAGTAGGGAAGGAGAATGATTTGGATCACATGCTCTTGGATAAATAAAGTAGGGATTATATCTAGATCATAGAAATTGGTTTCATGTCAAAGGATTTTCTAGAATTAGTTATGAATTTTGAAGAAAGCTTCAAGAACTTTGACTCATATGAAGAACATGATGAACACAAGCATAAATTCATAAAGTTGTGAATAGAAAAGCTTAAAATATCAAGATTAAGAGAGAGATTCCTCACCTTGAAATAAAAGATTTATTCAAGAACTTGAAGAACAAAGATGACCTTAGCAAGAACACTAAGGAGTTCTTTGTGTTTGTGTGGGAAAAACTTGAGATGTGAAATAGAAATTGTTTAGATCATCTAGATAAGTGAGAATATGATCTTAGAAGATCAAAACAAGGTTTGGATGATTATATATGGGTATGGGCCGAATTTGAAGGAAAGAAAAGATGAACTTGAAAGTTCATGGATTCAAGAACAAAATGGATCAAGTGATGGTTATTGATCTAAGGAACAAGTTTCATGAATGAAGTATCATGAGATTATGTTTCTAAGTTAGAGATAAATGATGAATAAGTGAAGAACAAATGAAGAACAAGTGAAGAACTTGTGAGAGAAAATGAAGAACGTGAAGTTTTGAGAGAGACAAAATGATGAAGTTGGAAAATGAGTGAAAAATGATCAAGTGTGGATGATGGGCACGGTTTAGAGATGGGTGTGAGGATAAAATGTGTGGTTTGATGAGATAAAGAACCATGGTTGAGTTTATTTGATCAAGGTTAAGTTAGAAAATAATATAATAACTTGACTATTGTTAATGGTAACCTAACTAGGGTTTTATGTATAATCATGGTTAATAAAATATGTGGTCCTAAATTTTGAAGAGATGTGGCTGCCTCCTACACCACAGATTAGGGAGAACATATCTTGGTTTGCAAATCATGGTTAATAAACCTTGGTTTTCTAAGTATTCTAGAGAAGTTTTAGAAAGAAAGATAAAGATGATGAAAATTTAGAGCAGTTTCGGTAATTTGGACATATCTTTCACCATACTTGTCCGTTTTTTATGATCTTTATGTCGTTGGAAAGAAGAGAGAAAGATGAACAACTTTCATGTAGAAAGTTTTCCGAGATTCAGAACATATAAGAGTCATAATTTCGTGGCAGTTTCGGGTGATTGATGAGAGAATGACTTTGCCTTATAACTCATCCACTTAACATAAATGTCATTTATGGCTTAGGAAAAGTGATGTCCAAGTGATTGGAATGGAGGAAGGAGCCGTGAGTTTTGGGTTGGATTTGTTCAAATTTTCCAATGGCATGGCTTGTAATTGTCATAAAAAGACAAGGTTAAAATGGTCATTTCATAGCAAAAATTCACTTTGTCATAAATGCTTGCCATTATGGCCATTATGACTCGGATAAGCTCGTCATAAATGCTCGTCAAGTCGGTCAAATCCATCATCTCAGCTACGTTGCGACTCGGTTTCTCATCCGGCGTGAGTTTTTCCTAGAGATAATCTCGACGTATACGCCCGCAACAAATATAATATTTTAATTTTTACGCTAAATTTTTCAAAACTTCCAGTATCATAGTAAATACAATAAAAACATTTTTCATCTCGTTCACGAGTTAAAATTAGGTTTTCTGAGCAGAAACTTTTCTTGTCGTGAAAACACAAAAAGCAGACCAAGCTAAGCCCGAATTTTCAACCAAAAACTTCCCCGTAACCTTATGAAAATAAGTATAACAAGGAAATGACCTTGGTTTATCCAAAATAATTTTCTAAGTCTCGGATAAAAATATATATTTATATATTTATTACCGATATTACAAAGCAGCGAAAATCGGGGTGTTACACCTAAGGTGTTTGATGAAATGCTTGAACTAATAATTTATTATTGGTTAAGCTAATTATGAATAAAGTTAAGTTATAGAAAGCTTTATGCTATAGATTGTGTTCATGTGAATTTAAGAACATGAGCTAAGGTATTCGTAAATATTTATGTTTGGAAAAGATGTACTATAATGAAAGATTTGATGAGCAAAGTCTACAATGATGTATTTATGAGGCTTATTTATGAATTCAAGTTAAGGAGAGATTTGAGGTTGAATGTGTTAAGTTATTATGCTTTATAGATATTATATGAGTACTTAAGAGGTAAATTATTTTCATGAGAAGATGAGGATTTTGTTAAATTGATATTTTTATGGGATTATAATAATGATGAGGATTGCTTTCATGAACTATGTTTTAATGATGTTGAAGGTCCTTAGGGACTTATGATTTATTATGAAGTTATTTATGAATGTTAAGTTAAAGGAATGTGCTTATGGTGAGGTTGAGGGTCATTTTCATGGCATTTGCATTTGAGGTAAGGCAGTGGATGCCATGCCAGGTAGTCAGCTCACGTTCCAAAGAAGTTGAGGCTACTTTCTCCATTTGTTAAGATTGTAGATCCATTGGATGAAATTATAAATCCATTTGATGAGACATGCATATGATGATAATATTTTATTGAAACTTAAGATGTTAAATGTCATTAGTGGCACTGCACTAAAGCTTTTGAGGTTATAAGATTGCAACATGATATTTTACATAAGATTCCTTATGATTTGAGGTCATTCATGATGTTTCTAAACCTATACTATGAGATTGTGAAGTTTGTGATGTTAAATGGTATTCTTGATGTTTCACGACAGCTTTTGATGTTATAATATTATGATATGGTATTTTATTTAAGTTTGAACTGCTTTAAGGATATTTATGAGGTTTCATTAAAGTATCAAAAGTATGTTATGATAATGTTTAATGTAAAAGTATAAAAGTATTTTATGATGAATTATATACTTTTCATACTAATAGAATTGATGTTAGCTTGAGGGGATTTTCGGGAGTTCCTCCGGCTGGTTGTACTATTGTTTTCTTAATTGGTTGTAGTTCCTCATTGAGACGTAGTCTCACGTTAGTAGTACAATCAGATGTGGATGCAGGTTTTAGCAATGACTAGCATGAGGAAGTGGTGATGAAGATTGAAGATTAGAGTTTTTATTTAGTTGCCCAGTCACATGTCAAAGTCATTAAGACTATGTATTTTAGTTTTGATGTAAAAAATGTACTTTAATAGAAGAAATGAGTTTCTATAAAGAGATTCCACAAAGTTTTCAAATTATGACTTAAAGAGATGTATGAGATTTTGTTTATTCTGATACACATATAATAGTTAGACGCGTATAATTTTTATATGTGATGTAACCTAGTAGGGGTGTTACACAAATGATAAAGATAAAATAGGTATTTTCATCCTTGAATTTTAATTTTTTTTATCTCATCCCTTCATTTTTTTTAATATTTGTTAACTTAGTTTTAACATTAGCCAAACTTATCTTAATTATTAACTTCATAATGTCTTTGTCAAATAGCTTCATAAATATTCATATATTGTTGATTTTTTTTATTTTATTTTACGATCTTCTTCCTATTTAACTCATCTTCATCCACCCTTCACCAACTCAGACCTCGATTCACAACCAAGGAGCCATCAGCCTCGTTCGGCAGCACGTGTCAAGACAAGTCCCACCATTGTGATCTATTCCATAACAAGGCACCCCATATTGCAACCTATAAGTGCACTCTGCCATATGATCCATGCATTTCCAAGCACTCTGTTGTCCACTTATGCTGCCAACGAGTCACACACCCTTATCATGCTAATGTGGGCCACACCACCCGCTCCTTTTGTGTCACCCATTAAAGGTGGAACTAAGGTTTTAACTTGCCGTCACGGTTGCGGTTGTTTTTTCAACTATGTTATTTAAACATATTAAATGATAAAGATAAAATAGGTATTTTCGTCCTTCAATTATTTATTTATTTTAAATTCATCCCTTCATCTTTTTTAATATTTGTTTACTAAGTTTTAACACTAGCCAAACTTACCTTAATTATTAGCTTCATAATGTCTTTGTCAATTAGCCTTAAAAATAACCATATGTTGTAGATTTTTTACTTTATTTTATGATTTTCTAACTTTTTAACTCATCTTCATCCACCCTTCCCCAACTCAGACCTCGACTCACAACCAAGCAGCCATCAGCATCGTTCGGCAGCACGTGTCAAGAGAAGCCTACCATTGCGATCTATTCCATAACATGGCACCCCATATTACAACCTACATGTGCACTCTGCCATATGATCTGTGCATTTCCATGTACTGTGTTGTCCACTTCTGCCGCCAATGTGTCACACACCCTTATCATGCTAATGTGGGCCACACCACCCGTTCCTTTTGTGTCTCCCATTAAAGGTAGAACTAAGCTTTTAACTTGCGGTCGCGGTTGTTTTTTATACTATGTTATTTAAACATATTAAATGATAAAGATAAAAGACGTATTTTCGTCCTTCAATTATTTATTTAATTTAAATTCATCCCTTCATTTTTTTTAATATTTGTTTACTAATTTTTAACATTAGCCAAACTTATCTTAATTATTAGCTTCATATTGCCTTTGTCAATTAGATTCATAAATATCCATATACGTTGTTGATTTTTATTTTATTTTATGATTTTCTTTCTATTTAAATCAACTTCATCCACCCTTCACCAACTCAGACCTCGACTCACAACCAAGCAGCCATCAGCCTCGTTCGGCAGCACGTCCCAAGACAAGCCCCACCATTACGATCTATTCCTTAAATTGACACCCCATATTGCAACCTACATGTGCACTCTGCCATATGATCCGTGCATTTCCAAGTACTATGTTGCCCACTTCTGCCGCTAACGAGTCACGCACCCTTATCTTGCTAACGTGGGCCTCACCACCCGTTCCTTCCGTGTCACCCATTAAAGGTGGAACTAAGGTTTTAACTTGCGGTCGCGGTTGCGGTTGTCTTTTCTAATATGTTATGTAAACATATCAAATGATAAAGATAAAATTGGTATTTTCTTCCTTCAATTTTTTTTAATCTCATCCCTTCATTATTTTTTAATATTTGTTTACTAAGTTTTAAAAATATGGTGGTTCATGCTTTCTCCAACCCTGAGGTAGTTCCTAGGAAGCTCAGGGTTCTTTGGAAAAATTGCTTGGTCTTGACTTCTAATTTCAATTTTAGAATTACTCATATTTTTGGAGAAGCTAACCATTGTGCTGACAAGCTGGCTAACTTTGGTGTGTCTTCTAAATGTTTTACTTGGTGGAGTTTGATTCCTAGCTTTATTAGGTATGACTTCTTCTATAATAGGTGGGGTCTGCCCAACTATAGGTTCAAATAATTCTTTTGTTTCCTGGCATGGGTTTTGGTTTGGTCCCCCCATGCTCTTGTACTCCTCTTTCTTTTCCTTTCTTTTAATAATATTTTGGCGTGCTGCAGATGATTGGTAGTGGTTTTGGTGCCAACCTAGTTGGGATGACTGCCACTACAGTGATGCTTTGCATGCCATTTTGATTAAAAAAAAAGTTTTAAAATTAGCCAAACTTATCTTAATTATTAGCTTCATAATGTCTTTGTCATTTTGCCTTAAAAATATCCATATGTTGTAGATTTTTTATTTATTTTATGATTTTCTACCATTTTTACCCATCTTCATCCACCCTTCCCCAACTCAGACCTCGACTCACAACCATGCAGTAATATGCATCGTTCGGCAGCACGTGTCAAGACAAGCCCCACCATTGCGATCTATTCCATAGCACGACACCCTATTTTACAACCTATATGTGCACTCTGCCATATGATCCATGCATTTCCACGCACTGTGTTGTCCACTTCTGTCGGCAATGAGTCACGCACGCTTATCATGCTAATGTGGGCCATACCACCCGCTCCTTTTGTGTCTCCAATTAAAGGTGGAACTAAGCTTTTAACTTGCGGTCGCGGTTGCGGTTGTTTTTTCTACTATTTTATTTAAACATATTAAATGATAAAGATAACATAGATATTTTCGTCCATCGATTATTTATTTATTTTAAATTCATCCCTTCATTTTTTTTAATATCTGTTTGCTAAGTTTTAACATTAGCCAAACTTATCTTAATTATTAGCATAATAATGTCTTTACCAATTTGCTTCATAAATATCCATATATGTTGCAGATTTTTTTATTTTATTTTATGATTTTCTTCCTTTTTAACTTATCTTTGTTCACCCTTCACCAACTCAGACCTTGACTCACAACCAAGCAGCCACCAACATTGTTCGGCTGCACAGGTCAAGACAAGCCCCACCATTGTAATCTATTCCTTAACGCGGCACCCCATATTGCAACCTACATGTGCACTCTGCCATATTATTCGTGCATTTCCATGAACTTTGTTGTCTACTTCTCCTTATCATGCTAATGTGGGCCACACCACCCACTCCTTTTGTGTTACCCATTAAAGGTGGAACTAAGGTTTTAAGGTGCGGTCACTCTTGCGGTTTTGTTTTCTACTATGTTATTTAAACATATCAAATGATAAAGATAAAATAGGTATTTTCGTCCTTCAATATTTTTTTTAATCTCATCCATTAATTTTATTTTAAATATTTTTTTACTAAGTTTTAACATTAGCCAAACTTATCTTCTTCTTTTTTTTACGATAAAAGAGGTATGCAATAGCATCACTGCAATGCAAGACATCCGAGCTAGGCTAGCACCTCAAGAAAAGCCAATCACATGCAGCACACCCAATTTATTGATAAAAAAGAGAAATAAAAGAAAACAAAAGCATGGGGGACATCAACCTGACCCATGGAGCTAAGAAAATCTAAAAGTAGGAAGACCAATCCTATATGTACCAAAATCATCTAATAAAAAAGGAGGCAGTAAATTCCACCAACATAAACCATCAATACTTGTACCAAAATTAGCCAATTTATTAGCACAAGCATTGCCCTCCCTATACAAATGAGAGCAAAAAAAAAGACATATCTCTAGTAAGAGCAATACAGTTTAGCCATCTATTCCTAAGATGGCAAGGAACCATACCATTAGACTTGAAATCATTAACAACTAAAATTGAATCACATTCTAACCAAAGCTTCTTCCAACCCTTCTTGTGAGCCAATTCAATAGCAATAATAGCTTCAAACAATTCAGCATGGAAAGCAAACGAGACACCAACATTGAAAGCAAAACACCCTAGAATAGATGCATTTCGTCCTCTAAAAATACCACCACAACCAGCCATACCTGGAGTTCCCTTAACCGCACCATCAGTATTTACTTTAACCCAATTGTAGCAAGGTGGCAGCCACGACAGTTCTTTAATAGATGGGGCCTTTGTAAGGTTAACCTGGATGTTAAATTTCTTCAAGATCATCAATTGAGAAACATTAGAATAGAAGGCTCCCTTGCAAAACCTCCCAGCAAAGGAGACATTGGCAGCGATTGCATTGCAAGTAGCTTCCATTGAGATTTTCTTAGAATCAAATTTGAGGCTGTTCCTACAATGCCAAATACCCCAAAGAGAGAAGCAGATGGCAGACAAAATGACCTCTTTAACTTGAGGGCACCAGGCACTGTTTAAGATTGAGAGGATAGATTGAATTGAGAGAGTGTCAAGGTGGCAACCTAGGCAGCTGCTCAACCACAACCAAACTCTACTAGCGAAGGGGCAGGAGAAAAAAAGATGATCCGATTTCTCATAGCTGCAGCCACATAGAGAACAAATTGAGACTACATGACAGCCTCTAGACCAAAGATAATCATCCGTTGGGACCTTGTTGTGAAGCAACCTCCAGAGAAGAAAGGATTTTGAGGGAGGGATTACCTTTGACCAAATCTTCTTCCCCCAAGGGCAGGAGGACCTACTTGGGTTTAGAAAGCTGTAAGCTTCTTTAGCTGAAAGGCAACCAGAGTCAGAATGCTTCCAAACTAGATGATCAAGAAACTCAGCACAAGGGATGACCACTTTACCAATTTATGCTGCAATAGCAGGGTACCAGAGAATAAGGTCTTGAGGGATACACCATTTCCCTTCACTGATGAAATCGCTAATTGAAGCAATAAGGGAATTATGCTGGAATGGAGGAACGTTCATCAAGTCAACAATTGGCTTGGATAGCCAGGGATCACACCAGAAGTTTATACTTCTGCCATCCTCTAAAAGCCAGGAGACATTATCCAGAACAGTGGAAAGGAACCCCTTTAAACCAGACCAGATTGAAGAGGAAATGTTGTAGTTGATGAAGGTTGTGTGTTTGAGCACTCTAGACCTCAGAAGAATAAAGAACATGGCTAGGAACATTGAAACCTCTAGGACTGGCTATAGGAAGCAGTTTGTTATCTTGGACAAGCTTTGAAATACCTCTACTAAGCACCTCCTCAACAATGCAAAACAAAAGATGGGAAAGAGGATCACCTTGTCTCACCCTTCTTTTGCAGGAGAAGAAACCAACAGCTTTACCATTGACACTAATAGACTATTTCGCAGAATCAAGCACTGCTTTCACCCAATTACAGAAGGTAGAATCAAAACCAAAGTGATGTCACACTTTAAGGAGAAAATTCCTGTCCAGTGTGTCGAAAGCCTTCATAATTTCAATCTTGAGAGCAATGTTACCCCCAAAAGATCTCTTGTCCAACAGGTTAATTACTTCAAAGGCAACACCTATG
The DNA here is from genome assembly GCA_030762895.1 of Sophora flavescens. NCBI lineage: Eukaryota > Viridiplantae > Streptophyta > Magnoliopsida > Fabales > Fabaceae > Sophora > Sophora flavescens. The sequence goes on from CM061063.1 coordinate 100,327,554, forward strand.
CAATCTGAAATTTGCCTGCCTTTTATAAATCCCCTCTACTGTTTGGAAACAATTTTAGGAGCAATATTGGTCAATCTGTCATCTAAAATCTTTGTGATGATTTTAAACTTGAAGGTGGCCAAAGTAATGGGTCTGTACATACCAATAGAGTCAGCTTCCGGAGACTTAGGGACCAGCACCACAAGGTTGGAGTTGAAGTTAGGTAGAAGCCATCCCTGCTGTAAAAACTGTAAAACAGCATTGCATACATCATGACCAACAATCTCCCAATAGGTTTGGTAGAAAAGACCACTGAAGCCATCTGGACCAGGAGCACCATTGGCATTCATTGAGAACGCTGCATTCCTTATCTCCTCAATAGAAGGAAGATTTGTTAACATCAGGTTATCTTCTTTACCAACACAATGAGGGATGACATACTCGACTAGGCCATTATCATGACAGGAATTCTCAGAAGCAAAGAGATTTGAGTAAAAGTCCAGTACATGAGCTTCTATGTCAGCAGGCTTATCCAAGATATAACCATCCTTTCTCGGCATGGACATTCTTTTTGATGAATGTCTAATCTTAGTTACTTTATGGAAATAAGATATGTTTCTGTCCCTTACAGTATGCCAATTAACCCGAGCCTTCTCTTGCCAAAACAGGTCCTGAAGATGCAAGGCCTGATTCAGGTCACATTGAGCAGACTGCTCCTTAGCAGATAACTCATCAGAGTAACCTGAGATAGCAATCTGGTTCTGAATAACAGCTAAAGCTTCTTCTGTCATTTTAACTTTATCATTTACATCCCCAAAGTGTTCTTTTTTCCAACATTTCAAGATACCCTTCAGATGCTTTAATTTTTGACTTAGAATGTGCATAGGACAGCCGTGAATACAGATTTTCCAAGCATTAGAAATGACATCAAAACAATCTGTGTTCAGACCATATCTTCATAAATTAAAAAGAGGAGGCATGAGGGCCATCATGCTTCTCAAGAGACAGCATAACAGGATAACGGTCTGAGTGATTCCTGGCTAAAGTGCAGCAGGTAATATTTGTCCAAGATGACAGCCAGGCATCATTATAGAAAACTCTTTCAAGCCTTCTTTCAGACATAGAAGCACCTCTTATGCCATTACCCCAAGTGAAAAGGGCACATTTGGTTTGCAGGTGGATTAAATTACAGTTATCAGACCACCTTTTAAAATCATTGCAGGAGAGTTTATTGGGGACCCCTCTGCCTCTATGCTCATGAGATCCCAAAATAGAATTATAGTCGCCAATACAGCACCATGCTCCAACATGAGATTGTTGCAAACTTTCCAATCACTCCAAAGCTGCCTTCTACTGGAATAACTAGTGGAGGCATATATTGCAGAGAAATATAAAGTCTGATTGTCCAAAAAGATGGAGAAAGAGACATGTTGAGAGGAAGCTGCAATAATAGTAGGACTCATAGACTCCTTACAAATGCACCAAAGGTTAGGTTTCAAGTTACCTCTACAATTAACTACAAACAATTTCAGATTTAACCTCTGCCAAAACCTAGTAGGAAATTGATCAGAGAGAATCCATGGTTCATAAATTTCCATATGTTGTTGATTTTTTTATTTTATCTTATGATTCTCTTCCTTTTTAACTAATCTTCATCCGCCCAGCACCAACTCAGACCTCGACTCACAACCTAGCAGCCATCAGCATCGTTTTGGCAAAGACATGCCAAGACAAACCCCACCATTACGATCTATTCCATAACACGGCCTAAATGTGCACTCTGCCAGATGATCCGTGCATTTCCATGGACTGTGTTGTCCACTTCTTCCGCCAACGAGTCATGCACCCTTATCATGCTAATGTGGGCCACACCACCCGCTCCATTTTTGTCACCCATTAAAGGTGGAACTAAGGTTTTAATTGTTGTTGCAGTTGTGTTTTCTACTAAGTTATTTAAACATATCAAATGATAAAGATAAAATAGGTATTTTCGTCCTTCAATTTTTTTATTAATCTCATCCCTTCATTTTTTTTTTTAAATATTTGTTTACTAAGTTTTAACATTAGCCAAACTTATCTTAATTATAAGCTTCATAATATCTTTGTCAATTAGCTTCATAAATATCCATATGTTGTTTATTTTTTAAATTTTATTTTATGATTTGCATCCATTTTAACTCATCTTCATCCACCCATCACCAACTCAAACCTCGACTCACAACCAAGCCGCCATCAGCATCGTTCAGCAGCACATGTCAAGACAAGCCCCACCATTGCAATCTATTCCATAACACGATACCCCATATTGCAACCTACATGTGCACTCTGGCATATGATTCGTGCATTTCCAAGCACTGTGTTTTCCACTTCTGCCGCCAATAAGTCGTGCACCCTTATCATGCTAATGTGGGCCACACCACCCACTCCTTTTGTGTCACCCAATAAAGGTGGAACTAAGGTTTTAACTTGTTGTTGCGGTTGTGTTTTCTACTATGTTATTTAAACATATCAAATTATAAAGATAAAATAGGTATTTTCGTCCTTAAATTTTAAATTTTTTTTCTTTATCTCATCCCTTCATTTTTTTTTTATTTGTTAACTTAGTTTTAACACTAGCCAAACTTATCTTAATTATTAGTTTCATAATGTCCTTGTCAATTAGCTTCATAAATATCCATATATGTTGTAGTTTTTTTATTTTATTTTATGATTTTATTCCTTTTTAACTAATCTTGATACACCCTTTATCAACTCAGGCCCCGACTCACAACCAAGCAGCCATTAACATCGTTCGGCAGGGACGTGTCAAGACAAGCCCTACCATTGCAATCTATTTCTTAATGCGGCACCCCATATTGCAACCAACATGTGATCTCTGCCATATGATTCGTGCATTTCCATGAACTGTGTTGGCTACTTCTGCCACCAACGAGTCACACACCCTTATCATGCTAATGTGGGCCACACCACACGCTCCTTTTGTGTCACCAATTAAAGGTGGAACTAAGGTTTTAACTTACGATCGTGCTTGCGGTTGTGTTTTCTACTATGTTATTTAAACATATCAAATGATAAAGATAAAATTGGTATTTTCGTCCTTCTATTTTTTTTTTAAAATCTCATCCCTTCATTTTTTTAAAAATATTTGTTTACTAAGTTTTAACATTAGCCAAACTTATCTAATTATTAGCTTCATAGTGTCTTTGTCAATTAGCATCATAAATATTCATATGTTGTTGATTTTTTTCATTTTATTTTTTATTTTCTTCCTTTTTAACTCATCTTGATCTACCCATCACCAACTCAGACCTCGACTCATAACCAAGCTGCCATCAGCATCGTTCGGCAGAACGTGCCAAGACAAGCCCCACCATTGCAATCTATTCCATAACATGAATCTCCATATTGCAACCTAAATGTGCATTCTGCCAAATGATCCGTGCATTTCCACGTAATGTGTTGTCCACTTCTGCCGCCAATGAGTCACGCACCCTTATCATGCTAATGTGGGCCACACCACACGCTCCTTTTGTGTCACATATTAAAGGTGGAACTAAGGTTTTAACTTGCGGTCGCTCTTGAGCTTGTGGTTGTGTTTTCTACTATGTTATTTAAAGATATCAAATGATAAAGATAAAATAGGTATTTTTGTCCATCAATTTTTATTTCAATCTCATCCCTTCTTTTTTTTTTAAATATTTGTTTACTAAGTTTTAACATTAGCCAAACTTATTTTAATTATTAGCTTTATAAAGTCTTTGTCAATTAGCTTCATAAATATCCATATGTTGTTGATTTTGTCATTTTATTTTTTAATTCTCTTCCTTTTTACCTCATCTTCATCCACCCATCACCAACTCAGACCTCGACTCACAACCAAGCAGCCATCAGCATCGTTCGGCAGCACGTGCCAAGACAAGCCCCACCATTGCGATCTATTCCATTACACGACTCCCCTTATTGCAACCTAAATGTGCACTCTGCCAAATGATCCGTGCATTTCCACGCACCGTGTTGTCCACTTGTGCCACCAATGAGTCACGCACCCTTATCATGCTATTGTGGGTCACACCACCCACTCCTTTTGTGTCACCCATTAAAGGTGGAACTAAGGTTTTAACTTGCGGTTGTGCTTGCGGTTGTGTTTTCTACTATGTTATTTAAACATATCAAATGATAAAGATAAAATAGGTATTTTCATCCTTGAATTTTAATTTTTTTTAATCTCATCCCTTCATTTTTTTTTAAATATTTGTTAACTTAATTTTAACATTAGCCAAACTTATCTTAATTATAAGCTTCATAATGCCTTTGTCAAATTAGCTTCATAAATATCCATATGTTATTGATTTTTTTATTTTATTTTATGATTTTCTTCCTTTTTAACTCATCTTCATCCACCCATCACCAACTCAGACCTCGACTCACAACCAAGCAGCCATCAGCATCGTTCGGCAGCATGTGTCAAGACAAGCCCCACCATTGCGATCTATTCCATAACACAGCACCCCATATTGCAACCTACATGTGCACTCTGCCATATGATCATTGCATTTCCAAGCACTGTGTTGTCTGTTGAGACCTCATAAGTCTAAAACACAATCAATGTGTAAATTCTCTAAGTTTTGATGATTCCAAATAGATTTAGTATGGTAATATTGAACCATATGAAATTACTGACAAATCTGATAAGTGTGCAGGAAAATAGACTTAAAGACAACTCGTCTAATTTTTTGATTCGTCTGTTTTTTGGTCTAGCTCAGTTTTTAGACTTGTCTGAAAATCACTCGTCTGATATTTAGTCAAATACCAAGGCTACGCCAAGTCAAGATCTGAACATGCTTGATGACGTGGCAAGACTCAATGGATCACCCGTTTGACTTTGGAATACACTAGCACCTGTCTAGTTTTTGAACTGCTTGATAACTCGTCTGATTTTTTATTGCCTCTCATAAATCTAATTTTTTCAACTCTGCTATGATGTCAGAAATGAAGTCCAAGTCATCTTATTCAAATTAAATGCCTCCCTTAAGGATCTCGAAGATCTCTGGACAATAGCTCAAAGGACAAAGGTTAAAAAAAAACGTTGTTTCAAGGTTTTAAGGAATAAACACGCAACCTCAGTACCACTATAGTAACCTTTTAGTTGTTTTTAGTGCAAAGTAAAATTGCTTTCTGGAAAGTGAACTGACTGTTGCACTGAAAAAGGAAAGCTCTCTCCTGCATACTCTGATAACAACAGCTGATTCAGAATAAAGTGTACCCTTGGAAACCCTTGTCAAAGCTCAACGTTCCCAAGAATTTAATGTTTATATAGAACGACTCTTTGGCATTAATGGTGTCTCAGAAGCTCAAATCAAAAGAACACATTTTCTGAAGCTGTGTCTAAACGGATCTCTTGCTTGAAGCCTTTAAATAGATCAAACAATGAAGATGAAGACAGAGAAGTCGTATATCATTAAGAACACAGCACAGAAGCATTTACTCTCTTCATTAACTTCTTCATTCTTTCATTGAATATATTTTCAATCATTTGATATTAATTCATAGTCTTTCATACCTCATATTTATTTCACTCTAAGTGTGATCTGAAAGATTTGCAAGTTGTATTAATTACACAAAACCTTTGTATTCTTTACTGAGTTGAGCCTGAAGAGGCTAGGTGAGCAAAGAATACTTGTTTGAGTGTTGAGCCTGAAGAGGCTAGGTGTGAAAAGAATACTTGTACTGTAAATTACTCAGTTATAGTAGAAACTTGTCCAACCAAGAAACTGGGCGTAGCCCTGTGGATTTTGGGGTGAACCAGTATAAATATCTTGAGTGATATCTCTCTTCCCTTATCCCTTTGTTTTGTTAAGTATCTTTCGTTTTTAATCTTGGGAGTTAAGCTACAAATGCCAATCCTTGTTTTACCCTTCTTTGTCTCCCCATGTGCCTTGTTTGAATATTAGATGATTCACTCGTCTGATTTTCTCTTATCTAAGTACAGCTTGTTGTTCCTGCGAAAATCTTTTTTAAAGTAACCGAAAACGTTGGTAAACACAATTCAACCCCCCTTCTTGTGTTAACTTTGGTTATTTCAGTTGGAATCAGAGCTCAGCCTCTGTGTTGAGCACTTAGCAGTGTAGAGGAAAAGATCTTGGAAATGGCAGGAGAAGCCAGTACAAGCAAAAACCATGCTGGAGAAGGATCCTCAATGTCGAGACCTCCTTACTTCAATGGAGAGGATTACATCTACTGTAAAGAAAAGATGAAGTGGTTCTTACAATCCACTTCCTCTGATCTTTGGGATCTCATTGAAGATGGCCCCTATATCCCTAAAGATGACGAAGGAGCTGAGATTCCTAAGGCCAACATGACCTCTGAGAAAAAGACAAAATATCAGTCAAATGCCAAAGCTAGATATGCAATCATGTGTGCCTTGAGCAGAGAAGAATTTGAAAAAGTGTGTGCTTATGAATCTGCAAAAGAAATGTGGGATTCACTAGCCATTGCTCATGAAGGAACCATCAAAGTCAAAGAGACCAAAGTCAGCATGTTGGTCAGAAAGTATGAGCTGTTCAAAATGGAGGAAGGAGAAACTATTGGCCAAATGTATGGAAGATTTCAAACCATAACCAACGGATTGAAATCATTGGGAAAAGTTTACATGACTGAGGAACATATTCAAAAGATTCTCAGAAGTCTTCCAAAACAATGGAGACCACTTGTAACAGCTGTGTCCCAAGCCAAGGACCTAACAACAATGAAGCTAGATGAGCTTCTTGGGACTCTTCAGATCCATGAACAGGAGCTGATTGAAGAAAACAATGGAAAGAAAAACAAATCCATTGCTCTTAAAGCTGACAAGAAGTCATCTAAAGGAGCAGTCTCAAAATCTCTCAAAGTAGATGAATCTTCAGAAGAATCTGAGGAATCAAATGAGGATGACTCTGATGATGAAGATGATGAACTTTCTCTTTTCATCAGAAAAATGAAAAAGTTATGGAAGAAAAGAAACCTCAGAAAGGATAAGCTCTTCAACAAAGAAAAATACAACAAAGATGGTGGATCTAATGACAAAAACGTCATTGTATGCAATGATTGCAAAAAGCCCGATCACATCAAGGGAGAATGTCTTGAACTCAAGAAGTAAACTCCCAAGAAGTTCTTCAACAAAAAGAAGAAGGGAATGATGGCCACTTGGGAATATCTTGATGAAAGCTCCACTGAAAGTGAAGGAGATGAACTTGAAGTAAATCTCTGTCTTATGGCGGATACTGATTGAGTTAGAAACTGAGGTACATTCTGAACTTGATAAATTGAATGATGCCTATGATGACCTGTTGGAAGAATCAAACTATATGTCTAAAGCTTTCAAATCCCTCAAGAGACAGTATGTTAAACTCTCAAATGAGTATACACAGAAATCTCAAGAGTGTGAGAAGATAGCTGAAGAAAATAGTAGGCTTAAGACTGAAAAGTCAAGAGCTGAGATCTATGTTGAAATTTTACCTTCTGAAGAAGTAGTTAAACTTCAACAGAAAATAGAAGAGCTCACCTCAGATCTTGCCAAATTTGTTAATGGTGGAGATAATCTGACTAAACTTTTGGGAAGTCAGAGGTACTCTCTTAACAAAGAAGGCATAGGTTATTCCAGTGAAGAACATCATAAGGAATAAAAAAGTTCTCCAAAATAACTGTCAAATCGATGTCAGTTGGCTCAAATAAATCTATATGCACATACTATGGAAAAGCTGGACATATCACATCTAAGTGTATCCACAAAAAGAGAAAGAAGTCTTCACAGACCCCTTATACTAACAGAAAAGGACCCAAGAAAATATGGGTACCTTAGTCCATGATCATTCCTGTTGCAGACTTACTTAACAGGACAAAAGAAACACTTGTCATGGTACCTGGACAGTGGATGCTCACGACATATGATAGGAGAAATGTCTATGTTCCTAGACCTCTAACCTAAGAAAGGTGGACATGTAACTTTTGGTGGTAACCAGAAAGGAAAAGTTGTCGGTGTAGGTAAAATTGGTGGTAAACCTCCTTTGCCTATTATCTATGATGTTTTATATGTGAAAGGGTTAAAACATAATCTGCTTAGCATAAGTCAATTGTGTGATAGTGAATTTTCTGTATCTTTTTCTAAGGATGCATGCATAGTCAATGACAATAGTGGAAAGACTCTCTTTTCTGCTAAAAGGTAAAACAATCTGTATAAGATTGACCTTTCTAAACTTTCAGATCAAAATGTAACATGCTTTATGTCTAAAGAGGATGAAAAGTGGCTATGGCAGAAAAAACTAGGACATGTTAGTGTGAAACAAATTTCTAAATTGAAAAACCATGACCTTGTGAGAGGATTGCCTGATATTTCTTTTAAGAAAGATGTTTTGTGTGATGCATGTCAAAGAGGTAAACAAGTAAAATCAAGTTTCAAATCTAAAGAGGAAGTCACCTCCTCTAGACCTTTGCAACTGTTACATATGGATCTGTTTGGACCAGTCAATGTAGCTAACCTAGGTGGAAAGAAATATGGCTTTGTCATAGTTGATGACTATTCTATATTTACATGGATACTCTTCTTAACCCACAAGGATGAGTCTTATAAGGCCTTTACAGTATTCAGTAAGAGAGTACAAAATGAGCAAGGTTTATGTATTTCTGCTATTATAAGTGATCATGGAGGAGAATTTGAAAATGAGCAGTTCAAACTGTTCTGTGAGGAAAATGGTATTTGTCACAATTTCTCTGCACCAAGAACTCCACAGCAAAATGGAGTGGTTGAGAGAAAGAACAGGTCTCTTCAAGAGATGGGAAGAACAATGCTTAATGAGAATAATTTTCCTAAGTACTTCTGGGCAGAAGCCATTAACACTGCTTGTTATGTGCAAAACAGAATACTAATCAGACCTATCCTAAATAAGACTCCTTATGAATTGTGGAAAGGTAGAAAACCCAGCATATCATACTTTCATGCATTTGGATGTGATTGTTATATTCATAATACAAAAGATCATCTTGGCAAATTTGACTCAAAAGTAGATAAAGGCATATTTATTGGATATTTTGAAATGTCTAAAGCTTTCAGAATCTTTAATTCTAGAACCTCTGTGGTAGAAGAATTAATTCATGTAAAGTTTAATGATGGTTTGAAGACTGATAGAGAAATATCAGATCTAGAGGATGATGTTGCAGGTATTGAACTTAATCCTGTAGTAGAATAATCTTCAGACAAGTTAAAAGTAGACATGTCTGAAAATCAGACAAGTGCTGATACGTCTGAAACCCATAATTTGAAGAAGGACTGGAAATTCAAGACCTATCATCCAGAAGATCTTATCATTGGAATTCCATCCCAAGGAGTTAGAACCAGATCTGCTTTGAAAGAAATCAACACCATGGCATTCATATAAAATTTGGTACCTAAAAAGATTGAAGAAGCTTTACAAGATGAAGGCTGGATTCTAGCCATGCAAGAAGAACTAAATCAGTTCAAGAGAAATGATGTTTGGACTCTAGTTTCTAAACCCAAAGAGAAATCTGTTACTGAAACCAGATGGGTATTTAGAAACAAACTGGATGAAGATGGAAAAGTGGTAAGAAACATAGCAAGATTAGTTGCTCAAGGTTATAATCAACAAGAAGGTATTGATTTTACTGAAACTTTTGCACCTGTAGCTAGATTAGAAGCAATTACAATTCTCATGTCATATGCTGCTCAACATGATATAACTCTTTATCAAATGGTTGTTAAAAGTGCATTTCTAAATGGAATAATTGAGGAGGATGTGTATGTAAAGCAACCTCCTGGTTTTGAGGACTCTGAAAATCCTCACTATGTTTATAAGCTTAAGAAAGCACTATATGGACTCAAACAAGCTCCAAGAGCTTGGTATGATAGGCTAAGCACATATCTAATGGAAAATAATTTTATTAGAGGAAAAGTAGACACTACACTTTTCAAGAAATGCTCAAAGAAAGACTTCATAGTGGTACAGATTTATGTTGATGATATTATATTTGGTTATACTAATGAAAAGCTCTGTAAAGAGTTCTCTGAGTTGATGCAGAATGAATTTAAAATGAGCATGATGGGAGAGCTGAAGTTCTTCCTTAGTCTTCAAATAAAACAAACAAGTGATGGAATACATATTCATCAACAGAAGTACACCAAGGAACTTCTGAAAAAGTACAAAATGGAAAAAATCAAAACCTATGAGTACACCTATGCATCCATCAATTTTTCTAAACAAGGATGAGGAAGGTAAAAAGGTAGATCAAACTGTCTACCGAGGTATGATTGGATCTCTTCTATACTTAACTGCTAGCAGACCTGATATTCAATTCAGTGTTTGTCTTTGTGCAATATTTCAATCAGACCCTAAAGAATCTCATCATAAGGCTGTTAAAAGAATTTTCAGATATTTAATTGGAACCACTAACCTTGGTCTGTTATATAAGAAATCTGGAGATTTCAGGTTAGCTGGATTTTGTGCTGCTGATTTTGCTGGAGATAAAGTTGATAGAAAAAGCATCAGTGGAGGATGTCACTTCATTGGAGCAAATATGATCTCCTGGTCAAGTAAAAGGCAAAGTAGCATTGCTCTATCAATTTGAAGGAACTATATATATATATATATATATATATATATATATATATATATATATATATATATATATATATATATATATGCATCCAGTTGTTGTTCACAACTGCTTTAGGTAAAATATCAACTTGAAGATTATTCAATGTTTGAGCATAATATACGTATTTGGTGTGATAATACTAGTGCTATTAATCTGTCTAAGAATCCCATACAGCATTCTAGAGCAATGCATATTGAAATAAAGCATCACTTTATTAGAGATTATGTTCAAAAGGGTGTTTTTGAAATTAAATTTGTAAACACTGAATATCAGTGGGCAAACATCTTTACAAAACCCTTAAGTGAAGATAGATTCATTTTTATTAGAAAGAATCTTAATATGCATAATGTGTCTGAATGAGTGTTTGCTGATATGTTTGAAAATTTTACTTGTCTAAATTTTATATCTGCTTGACTAGTATATTTTAAGCTAAGCATCTGATGACGTGGCTAAAAGCACTCAGTGCTAAACCCTGACTGAGACACGTGTACATTGCATTTTTTTCCCTCCTTTTCTGAAAAACGTTTCACTTGATTTAAAATTGTCTTTCCAAAATTTATTGCTGTTTATAGCAATAATCTCTCTCCTCGTTCCCAATGCAAAAAAAACACTCAAGTGTTTTAACAAAAGGAATTCATGTCGTTTCAAAACTACCCACTCAAAATCTCTTGCTCATAATCTATCTCTGAACTCTCTTCGTCTTCGTTCCTTCGAAACCTTTCCTTTCTAAACCCTAAAAATCTTCTCCTCTGAAACGATGGCAGCCAAAAGTTTTCTTGAAGAAGTTGCTGAAAGATACAGACTCTCTTTAACATAACTAAAGAAAGTGCACCCTAGAAGGGTCCCTAACTTCGTTGAGTTGAAGAACAAAGGATTAGATGTTAAGCCATAAATTGTGTATGTTGGGTGGCTACCATTCTTCCAAATTATGGAAGATTTCTATCCTTCCTTGGTTAGGGACTTCTGGAAAAACTCTAAAGTCACCAAGGACAGCAGAACCTTCATTATCTCTGGAGATGTTGATGAAGACCATGTCTTCATTACCCATGAGTCACTCGCTAAAGTGACTAAGTGCCCTAGAGAAAGGGCAGGATACTGTAACACCCTACTTTTTATTTTCCGATTTTTATTTTTTTCAGTAAAAATATTTTCGTTGTATTAACCGGTATAAATGTATTTTTTTATATTTTTATCCGAGTTCATGAAGATTGATTTTTATGAAATAAAAATCATATTCATACTCTATCTTAGGGTAGAAGCTTAGGATAAAATTTTGGGTTGAAAATTCAGACGGAAATCGGTTTGCGTTTTCACTGACAGTATAATTTTACTGAGCAGAAAACCTAATTTTGACTCGTGAACGAAATGGTTTATATTTAAATCATATTTCCAACGAGTTTGGTTAGTTTGAAAATTTTCAGTCAAAAACGAAATATTACGCTGTTACGCAAGCGTAAAACCCTAATCAGGAAACCGACGGAGTCGAAAACGGAACTACAAAGACCCGTCAAGAGATCGGGATAACGAGTCATACATGATGATTCATGAGGATGAGTCACACTTTTGAGTCTAGAAGATTCTACAAGGTTAAAGTGAAAATTTATGAATTTTATGCTTAAGTCCCTGAACTTTCTATTAATTATAGTTTGGTCCCTAAGTTAGTTTCTATGTTTTTCTAAGTGAACCAGGCCAAAATCTTTGTTCCAAGACCATTAGTGGACGTGGCCATGAAGCCCAAATTCCTTGTTCATGGATTAATTCCATAAAGCCCATTAGAAATCATATAAGTTTCCTATGTCATGTTAAGCCTTGAGTATTTTAGTGGGCCCCACATAAATGAATCCAAGCCCAAAAATTTGAGGCCCATGCACAATCCCAAGAAGGAGTGGGGGCTGCCTTAGTTTGGAAGAGTCAAGTGGATTCTTGAAGCTTCCACACAATTCCACAATGTTCTACAATGTTCCACCATGTTCCAACATGTTCTACACTTTTCTAACATGTTCCAAAACATTCTAGGTTCTTCTCAAAATATCTCATGAAAAATCAGCCAAGATAAGTCAAGATGAGACCACATTTAATGTGGCACATGGTCATCATTTCAATTTATTGGCAATTTGCAAAATAGTCCTTATACTTTTGGAATCTTTGCAAAATGGTCCCTAGGAATTAATTGCACTTTAATCCTTTGAACAAGCCAACTCATTCCTACTAGATCCTTATAAAGTGGCACAACCAACCCCTATAAATACCCTCCAAACCGTGGCCTCCCTCACCATTTCACTCATCTTCTTCATTCTCTTCATCTTCCTCACCAACTAAGTTACAAAACCCTAAGAACACCGAATCCCCACCAAACATACGACCCTCTTCCTTTCTGAAACTCGGAAAACACTAAACATAAAAGTTATTCCTATTTCTCTATTCTTTCCAACAAGCTAAAGATCATCAAAAACGGATGAGAGGATTGGGAGATAGGATCAAAATACCGAAACTGCCCAGAATTCTCAGCAACCCACGAAACAGAAGAAAGAAGTCCCTTTTCACCCCTGTAATGATCCTAACCAAATGAAACCTTAAACACCAAAGTTGTTCCTTTTATTCTTATATTTCTATAAAGCCAAAGTTCGTAATTTTTGGATGAGTATATTGTGAGATACACTCACAATACCATCACACCCTCACGCTGTCCAGTTTTCAACTTAGTGAAGGTTGATCATTTTCTTCTTTTCTTCAATATTCAAGAGGTGAAACTATTAAGCTGTGGTGTGATAGCGAGGAACGTCGAGTTCGAGATTTCGATGCTAGCTCAGGTGGGGGAAAGAATCAACCTATCATCGGAATCGATAAGTAGTAGATTGTATGATAATTGTGTAGGGCGACCTAAACCCTACTAGTAGTTGAGTAATCGACAAGACCAAAATCCCATTGGAAACATTTTCTATAAAACCAATGATGATTCGGGGATTGTAGGTTTATCGACATTAAGTTGATTTTAAGTATTTGAGGATGTTTGATTTTATATTATCAAATTTACTGTGATACGCTGGTTGAGGTATTCCATCTGCACGTGACGTATTATTTCGGTGTTTGAATATTTATGATATTGAGGATGGTTGTTGTCTGTCACGGCCGTGATGGTTGTCATGGCCAGGCCGTGACAGGTTCTGTTTTGTAGAATTCTTGCCTTTGATGTCTGTCACGGCCGTGATGGCTATCACGGCCAAGCCGTGACAGAATCTGACTTGCCTTTGTTGTCTGTCACGGCCGTGATGGCTATCACGGCCAGGCCGTGATAGAGTCTGACTTTGTTATTTATTTGATTGGACTATTATGAGTTGGTTGTGATAAATCGCCTTATATGATATTGAGATGTTTGAATATTCTGTTGATTAATGTGTTATGCATGATCTGCCTGGGTTTAATACTATGTTTAGATGATTTTAAGGAAAGATATATATTGCTCGGAGGTATTTTGTTTGGGTGAGAGTTTTGAATATGAATTAGAGGTGCCTCGCTATTATTTTATAGAAGTGATGTGATACAGAATGTAAGTGGAGGTTGTGAGGAAAAGTTTGAGGTACTAGGTTGCTATTGATAAAAGTCAATGAGAATCATACCGTGCTTATGCACTATTTCCTATTAGAGATTAGGGAATAGTGGCGCACCGAATTATAAGGTCTTTTATGCTTATGTGCTATTTCAAATGGGGGGAATAGTGACGCATTTCGTGCTTATGCACTATTTCCTGTGAGAGGTAAGGGAATAGGGGCGCACCAAGTTATTATTTATTATGTGCTTATGTGCTATTTCCAATGGGGGCAATAGTGACGCATATTGTGCTGATGCACTATTTCCTATGAGAGATTAGGGAATAGTGGCGCACCGAGTTTTGACCCTAAATAGTTCTGGACTACTGACTAGTGTGACAGGAGTAAAGATGGCCACATCAGTATAAAGTCTTAGTTACAGGGGCTGAGGGTAGAGGATGATATAGTGAGTTGAGGATGATTGTTGATTTTGAGTGATGCGTGTCTGTGACAATTACTGTATAATTTACTATTACTCTTTTCCGCTTTTTGATGATAGAACTGTTTCTTATTCCCTATATCTTTCTGTGTGTTGTATTTTATTTCTGATGTGATCGTACGAGAAGACCCGATGGAGGAACCAATTGCTGAGGAGTTAGATGAAACTCCTTACGAACCAGATACTGGAGGTCGAGCTGTGCTACATGGCGATTAGAGTATAGACATTATGGTCAGTGTGTCTAAGGAGTATTTATATTTCCGTTAAGTATGTCTGTAGTGCAGTTTATACCTATGAGGGATCCTACTGAGAGGGTACCCTTAACAGTGTTTTGGTATTGTCATAAATAAACAGGTGTGTATTTATATATATTAACGTTGGTGTGTTTTAAATCTGCAGAAGTTATATGATAATTAAATAAGTTTTAATTTTTACGTATTTTCAATGATAAGCGCGTGATTAAGTAAATAAATATTAAGGTGTTAATGTAATAATACAATGGGGCACAACGGGGTGTCTCATTTGGTGGTATCAGAGCAGTTTGGTTCTAAAACAGACTGTGGGGTTATGTCCGATCAGAATCAAGGACTGCGAGGTCTAGGATGTTGTTACTGGCCGTGTCTAGTTGAATCCACATCGAATTTTGACTATGCTTAGAAGTTGGGTAGTGAGTCCCGACGCGATAGTTGACAGTTATATGGCATATATATATTTTATGTAGCATTATATGTTGTATACCGGTGTTCAGAGAGGTGGAGCTGGAAAAGGAGTTCCAGCAGTAGGACGGCAGATGGTCAGACCTCAGGCCACTGAAAGAGTGTTTACCGTGAGGTGAGCTGAATTCTCAATCCGGGATCTTATACAAGGTATGTATTTGATATCTGGTAGACTTTGTTTGTTGGTCTAAGTAGCATGATAGACAAGAAAGTGATGAGAGTTTTGTTGAGGTATAGTTGTGACTGGTAGGATGTGAACCCTTAAGATCAATATCAGTGAATAAGACAATTACTATAAATCAAATGTTGATCGAGGCATAGTATCATTATGGAATCTAGGGCAATGATTAAGGATCGTAGTTAAGAGGGATTGTATGAGTTTGGGAAGAGTAAACGAAAGTGTATATAGTAATTTCACCTAAGTTGAATACGAGCTTTCACCTAAGTTGAATATGAGCAGAAAAGATGATTTTTGATGTAAATTGAGGTTACTAGAGAAATTCAAATTTGTTAAGTTAGATAATCCTAACAGGTGTTGTTCTTTTGATTTTATCTTACGGAGTGTTGAGATGTTTATTTGAAGACTTGAAAGGTGTGATTTTGATATAATCTAGAATATTGAAATACATTCTAGGGAATTATGACTATGATTGGATACATGAAGTGGGAAGTTAGGGTAGTTTTGATTGTGGTGTTAATTACGGCTGTTAGATGTTGAAATAAGGTTTTCTAGTGGATCAGTAGTAAGTAGAGGAAGGAATTAAGTTTTGATCATGTCCTTTAAGGATGTTAGATCAAGTTGGAAAGGTTAAGAACAATGAATGGAATATAGTGATGGATAAGTTCGAGGATAAATAGAATGATATAAGAATGAATTCTGTTATGAAGTTACCGCTGTCACCTAGGGGAAAAACAACGATGAGAAATATAGTGTTGGATCTTTAGATTAAGATACGATTACAAGATGATGTCTAGTGTTGAGTTAAGAAATTTCGAGGACGGATTTTTTTTTTAAGAGGGGTAGTAATGTAACACCCTACATTTTATTTTCCGATTTTTATTTTTTTCAGTAAAAATATTTTCGCAGTATTAACCGGTATAAATGTATTTATTTATATTTTTATCCGAGTTCATGAAGATTGATTTGTATGAAATAAAAATCATATTCATACTCTATCTTAGGGTAGAAGCTTAGGATAAAATTTTGGGTTGAAAATTCAGACGGAAATCGGTCTGCGTTTTCACTGACAGTATAATTTTACTGAGCAGAAAACCTAATTTTGACTCGTGAATGCAATGGTTTATATTTAAATCATATTTCCAACGAGTTTGGTTAGTTTGAAAATTTTCAGTCAAAAACGAAATATTACGCTGTTACGCAAGCATAAAACCCTAATCAGGAAACCGATGGAGTCGAAAACGGAACTACAGAGACCCGTCAAGAGATCGGGATAACGATTCATACATGATGATTCATGAGGATGAGTCACACTTTTGAGTCTAGAAGATTCCACAAGGTTAAAGTGAAAATTTATGAATTTTACGCTTAAGTCCCTGAACTTTCTATTAATTACACTTTGGTCCCTAAGTTAGTTTCTATGTTTTTCTAAGTGAACCGGGCCAAAATATTTGTTCCAAGACCATTAGTGGACGTGGCCATGAAGCCCAAATTCCTTGTTCATGGATTAATTCCATAAAGCCCATTAGAAATCATATAAGTTTCCTATGTCATGTCAAGCCTTAAGTATTTTAGTGGGCCCCACATAAATGAATCCAAGCCCAAAATTTTGAGGCCCATGCGCAAGCCCAAGAAGGAGTGGGGGCTGCCTTAGTTTGGAAGATTCAAGTGGATTCTTGAAGCTTCCACACAATTCCACAATGTTCTACAATGTTCTACCATGTTCCACCATGTTCTACACTTTTCTAACATGTTCCAAAACATTCTAGGTTCTTCTCAAAATATCTCATTAAAAATCAGCCAAGATAAGTCAAAATGAGACCACATTTAATGTGGCACATGGTCATCATTTCAATTTATTGGCAATTTGCAAAATAGTCCTTATACTTTTGGAATTTTTACAAAATGGTCCCTAGGAATTAATTGCACTTTAATCCTTTGAACAAGCCAACTCATTCCTACTAGATCCTTATAAAGTGGCACAACCAACCCCTATAAATACCCTCCAAACCGTGGCCTCCCTCACCATTTCACTCATCTTCTTCATTCTCTTCATCTTCCTCACCAACTAAGTTACAAAACCCTAAGAACACCGAATCCCCACCAAACATATGACCCTCTTCCTTTCTGAAACTCGGAAAACACACAACATAAAAGTTGCTCCTATTTCTCTCTTATTTCCAACAAGCTAAAGATAATCAAAAACGTATAAGTGGATTGGGAGATAGGATCAAAATACCGAAACTGCCCAGAATTCTCAGTAACCTACGAAACAGAAGAAATAAGTCCCTTTTCACCCCTGTTATGATACGAACCAAATGAAACCTTAAACACCAAAGTTGTTCCTTTACTTCTTATATTTCTATCAAGCCAAAGTTAGTAATTTTTGGATGAGTATATTGTAAGATACACTCAGAATACCATCACACCATCAAGCTGTCCAGTTTTAAACTTAGTGAAGGTTGATCATTTTCTTCATTTCTTCAATCTTCAAGAGGTGAAACTTTTAAGCTATGGTGTGATAGCGAGGAACGTCGAGTTCGAGATTTCAGTGCTAGCTCAGGTCGGGGAAAGAATCAACCTATCGTCCGAATCGATAAGTAGTAGATTAT
Organism: Sophora flavescens; assembly: GCA_030762895.1. NCBI lineage: Eukaryota > Viridiplantae > Streptophyta > Magnoliopsida > Fabales > Fabaceae > Sophora > Sophora flavescens. Next base: position 100,345,709 of record CM061063.1, read on the forward strand.
ATGAAAATTGTGTAGGGCGACCTAAACCCTACAAGTAGTCGAGTAATCGACAAGACCAAAATCCCATTGGAAACATTTTCTGTAAAACCAATGGTGATTCGGGGATTATAGGTTTATCGACATTAAGTTGATTTTAAGTATTTGAGGATGTTTGATTTTATGTTATCAAATTTACTGTGATACGCTGGTTGAGGTATTCCATCTGCATGTGACGTATTATTTTGGTGTTTAAATATTTATGATATTGAGGATGGTTGTTGTCTGTCACGGTCGTGATGGTTGTCATGGCCAGGCCGTGACAGGTTCTGTTTTGTAGAATTCTTGCCTTTGATGTCTGTCACGGCCGTGATAGCCAAGCCGTGACAGAATCTGACTTGCCTTTGTTGTCTGTCACGGCCGTGATGGCTATCACGGCCAGGCCGTGACAGAGTCTGACTTTGTTATTTATTTGATTGGACTATTATGAGTTGGTTGTGATAAATCGCCTTATATGATATTGAGATGTTTGAATATTCTGTTGATTAATGTGTTATGCATGATCTGCCTGGGTTTAATACTATGTTTAGATGATTTTAAGGAAAGATATATATTGCTCGGAGGTATTTTGTTTGGGTGAGAGTTTTGAATATGAATTAGAGGTGCCTCGCTATTATTTTATAGAAGTGATGTGATACAGAATGTAAGTGGAGGTTGTGAGGAAAAGTTTGAGGTACTAGGTTGCTATTGATAAAAGTCAATGAGAATCATACCGTGCTTATGCACTATTTCCTATTAGAGATTAGGGAATAGTGGCGCACCGAATTATAAGGTCTTTTATGCTTATGTGCTATTTCAAATGGGGGGAATAGTGACGCATTTCGTGCTTATGCACTATTTCCTGTGAGAGGTAAGGGAATAGGGGCGCACCAAGTTATTATTTATTATGTGCTTATGTGCTATTTCCAATGGGGGCAATAGTGACGCATATTGTGCTGATGCGCTATTTCCTATGAGAGATTAGGGAATAGTGGCGCACCGAGTTTTGACCCTAAATAGTTCTGGACTACTGACTAGTGTGACAGGAGTAAAGATGGCCACATCAGTATAAAGTCTTAGTTACAGGGGCTGAGGGTAGAGGATGATATAGTGAGTTGAGGATGATTGTTGATTTTGAGTGATGCGTGTCTGTGACAATTACTGTATAATTTACTATTACTCTTTTCCGCTTTTTGATGATAGAACTGTTTCTTATTCCCTATATCTTTCTGTGTGTTGTATTTTATTTCTGATGTGATCGTACGAGAAGACCCGATGGAGGAACCAATTGCTGAGGAGTTAGATGAAACTCCTTACGAACCAGATACTGGAGGTCGAGCTGTGCTACATGGCGATTAGAGTATAGACATTATGGTCAGTGTGTCTAAGGAGTATTTATATTTCCGTTAAGTATGTCTGTAGTGCAGTTTATACCTGTGAGGGATCCTACTGAGAGGGTACCCTTAATAGTGTTTTGGTATTGTCATAAATAAACAGGTGTGTATTTATATATATTAACATTGGTGTGTTTTAAATCTGTAGAAGTTATATGATAATTAAGTAAGTTTTAATTTTTACGTGTTTTCAATGATAAGCGCGTGATTAAGTAAATCAATATTAAGGTTTTAATGTAATAATACAATGGGGCACAACGGGGTGTCTCAGATACAACAAAAACTGGGTGAAAATTCAAGGTGGGGAAGCGACTGTAAATCTCATATTGTATGGAGTTCCCAAGCGAAAGGACTTTGATTCAAAGTCCCTAACTCCTAAGGCAATATTTCTTCATGTTCTTCTGATTAAATGTGTGATACCTAAAACTGGCTCTAGGGATCATGTGAGTAAGATAGAAAAATTTGCTATCTACCACTTAGTCCAAAGAATCAAAATAGATATCATAGATTTAATTTTTGGACACATGCTGAAAACTGTTAAAGGGAAGTGCAAAGGTGGATATCCCTATGGCATGCTTATGACAAGAATCTTCAGGGCCAACTCTTTGAAAAACATGTCACAAGCCTTCCATGCTGATCTCTGCACAGAGATAAATTCAAAGACCTTGTCTTTGATGAAAATATAACTTCAACCTATAGTGGAACCTTCTATTGCTGAAGCATCAACATCTGCTGCCCCTGCTAATGAAGGACTGAGCATTCCAGTGGTTAAGGCTAAAACATTTGAGGAGCCTGTTGAAGAAGAAATGCCTCAGCTTCAAAGGAAAAGAAGAAGAATTACTGAGCCATCTGCTCAAGCCTCTGTTGAACCTGCTGCTTCTGTCCCCATTGGACCAAGCACAACAAAAGTCTTTAAGAGAAAAAGAGCTACACAAACTGAGGGGGAGTCTCAACCAGAAGAGACAATGTTCCCTAAGAAAAATAGGACCGCCGTGACTAGAAGGAAATTGGTATGAACTTCTACTTCATCACCATCACCCTCACCTCAAAAAGAATCCTCCTTTCAACCTCAACAAACAGCCACAACAACCTCTATTCCACAACCATCATCACAATTTCCACTATCTTCACAGACAACACCAACACCACCACTACACACAACACCATCACCACTACCAAAACAAAAAACTCCCACTCCACCTGCTTCACCAAAAATTCTAAATACATCACCCATTAGACAACCAACACTTCTTCTATCATCACCTGTCCATGAACCCTTACCTTCATTCATCATTCCTGAATCAGAAACAATTGAAACTCAAATTTCTGACTCTAATCCTACCCTCCCAAACACACACCTGTCTGAAACTCATTCATCCAAACCTTCCACTTCACAAGCATCTCACTTCTCTGATATTCTTCTCAGTGAGAATATCAATGACTTTGCATATTTTGACAATCCCACTTCTACTCCACCTTCACTCAAAACCCAAATTCCTGACTGGATCAAAAATCAGAACCAAGTCCCTTTGAGGATAATCTTTCCAGATTTATTCTCTGAAACTAGACACAACCCACTCCCTTTTAGCCACCTTACCTTCATACCGCCTCTCATCCAGAACCACTCCGTTCTCTGTCACAGATGAGTCTTGCTCAAATTTTCTCAGTAGCAAAGACTTGGATGTCATTGCTTTTCTTGAAACTGAAAGGCGGCTTGTTAAGCTTGCTAGCAAACAAAAGCCAGTAAACAAATGGCTCTTCAATCCTCACATTTTCATGAGACCCTCTACTGAGCTCAAAGTGATGCATGACTCAATGACCCTGAAGGAAAAGCAAAAAATCATTAAATTGCCTGGAGAACAACAATTTTGTATGATCAAGCTCGAAGACAACAAATGCAAATTCAGACTGAGGATGTTCACTACTAAGACTCATCACATGTTTCTGAAGGTTAGAGACATCTACTGGAGATGTGGCTCTAGCTCTGGAATGTCTGAAGAAGAGAAGAAAACCATTCCAATCAGAGGTAGACAAGCCTATGCTCTCTATCCCTTTTCACCCTCCATCTATAGCTTACCTCCCTTCTTTATGGTTTTCCCCTTCTTTCTTCTGAACTTTCCTAAATCTACCCCTGTTAATCATATCAACCTCATTAGCAGATATTATGAGTTTTTCCTTTCAGTTTTAGACTCACCTCTTCATCATGAGCTTATTCATGCTTTTTTAGAAGAGTTTTACCCCCAAAATGACTTTGTCACCACTCTTTCAACAAATGTCTTTCTTGACCCTTATCCTGAGGGCCACATTTCTGTTGAAGAGTTACCTCCTACCCCTCCTCCTAGTCCACCTCGTTGTTCTGCTTCTGCAACTACACTGGCCACATCTGATTCCACTGCTCCAGTAGTTGCTTATGACCATGCTGCCAACAGGAAGCAATGTAGAGAATGATGGAAGCTTTCATTAAAAGCCAAGGAGGGCCTAACTAATAGCATTTACGACTTAGTCTTTTTAATTCATCCAATGTAATGGTCTGTGATGTTCAACAATTGTACTTATATTTGCTTATATGAAATGAATTGAAATTTTACTATACCTTTTGGCTTTCTGTTTCAATCTCTTTGCCCTTCTTTACTTTTTGATTGATGCCAAAAAGGGGAGGAAAATATCAAGAAATTGAAAATATGGAGATATAGAGAAATTATTGCTCTGTCTTTGTTCAATCTATATGTATTCCAAAAAGTTCAAGTTATGCTCTGATATAGTCTGCTCTAGTATCTGCTTTTATCTAACGAACAAATTTAAGGGGAGCATTCAAAATTATATCTTCTGAAATTTCTCTTATTGCTTTTTGATGTTCAATAAAATCATAAAAATTATTTGTCATCATCAAAAAGGGGGAGAATGTTGAGACCTCATAAGTCTGAAACACATTCAATGTGTAAATTCTCTAAGTTTTGATGATTCCAAATAGATTAAGTATGGTAATATTGAACCATATGAAATTACTGACAAATCTGATAAGTGTGCAGGAAAATAGACTTAAAGACAACTCGTCTGATTTTTTGACTCGTCTACTTTTTGGTCAAGCTAAGTTTTTAGACTTGTCTGAAAATCACTCGTCTGATATTCAGTCAAATACCAAGGCTATGCCAAGTCAAGATCTGAACATGCTTGATGATGTGGCAAGACTCGGTGGATCACTCATCTGACTTTGGAATATGCTAGCACCTGTCTAGTTTTTGAACTGCTTGATAACTCGTCTGATTTTTTATTGCCTCTCACCCATCTAACTTTTTCAACTCTGCTATGATGTCAGAAATGAAGTCCAAGTCATCTTATTCAAATTAAATGCCTTCCTTAAGGATCTCGAAGATCTCTGGACAATAGCTCAAAGGACAAAGGTTTAAAAAAAACATTGTTTCAAGGTTTTAAAGAATAAACACGCAACCTCTGTACCACTACAGTAACCTTTTAGCTATTTTTAGTACAAAGTAAAAGTGCTTTATGGAAAGTGAACTGACTGTTGCACTGAAAAAGGAAAGCTCTCTGCTGCAAGAACAAGAAGCCTGATGCTGCATACTCTGATAACAACAGCTGATTCAAAATAAAGTGTACCCTTGGACAACCTTGTCAAAGCTCAACGTTCCCAAGCATTTAATGTTTATACAGAATGACTCAGTTATATTAGAAACTTAGTGCAACCAAGAAACTGCAAATACCAATCCATGTTTTACCCTTCTCTGTCTCCCTGTGTGCCTTGTTTGAATATTAGACAATTCACTCGTCTGATTTTCTCTTATCTAAGTACAGCTTGTTGTTCCTGCGAAAATCTTTTTTAAAGTAATCGAAAAAGTTGGTAAACACAATTCAACCCCTCTTCTTGTGTTAACTTTGGTTATTTCATTGTCCACTTCTTCCGCCAACGAGCCACGCACCCTTATGATGCTAATGTGGGCCACATTACCGGCTCCTTTTGTGTCACCCATTAAAGGTGGAACTAAGGTTTTAACTTGTTGTTGCGGTTGTGTTTTCTACTATGTTATTTAAACATATCAAATGGTAAAGATGAAATAGGTATTTTCGTCCTTGAATTTTAATTTTTCTTTATCTCATCCCTTCAGTTTTTTTTTTATTTGTTAACTTAGTTTTAACATTAGCCAAACTTATCTTAATTATTAGTTTCATAACGTCCTTGTCAATTAAATATCCATATATGTTGTAGATTTTTTAATTTTATTTTATGATTTTCTTCCTTTTTAACTAATCTTGATACACCTTTTACCAACACAAACCTCGTCCCACAACCAAGCAGTGTGACACCCTTTCCCCGAGCATCACATTAATTACTACGTATTACGAAAAAATGTTATTATTAACGACGTGTCGATTTCTTTCGAAAAATATATAATTATTATAGATATTCACATATTTGAAAATATCGTAAATCTTTTCACCACAAGCACCCTTAAACATAAATGACGAAAATATAAACAGCGCCATGAATACACATAAACACCTTTTTACATTAATAAAAGCCTTCTTAATGACAGGTCGTTTTTTACAGAAGTTACATTGAGTGGTTCGACATGGTTTTTACAACAACTAGTTCAGATATCAACATGTATCCCAAAGTTTAAAGAAACACGATTAGATACAAAAGTCAAAATATCTGCACAGATACTACCACCTCAAAATGAAAAACCCTATGGCTGGTCTAGTCCTAGTGGCATCCGTTAGGGAGACCATTATGAATATCTCCACCCTGCGAAGATACAACTGGTGGAAGTTCACCCACATCACCTCCCTCGTCGGGAGCATCATCATCATCATCGTCAAGTGGATGGTACTGAGGATCCTCATCTATCTCCTCAACAGGATCGTCCTCTAAGTCCTCCTGAAGGTCATCCTCTATAATCTCCGGTGGGTCCTACTCAACATGTATAATAGGTGCTGCCTCCTGATGAGGTAGTTCCTGGGGCTGCTGAGGACCTAAGACCACTAAACCCTGGGCAGCCCAATGTTGTAGACAGATATCCACAGGTGGTAGTGTAATCTGCACCGTCTCTATAGTGTGAACCCTCCGAACAGGTCCATCCAAAGCTCTACACTCCATTGTACACACCGGGCCAGTATAGTAGGCTACGGGGGACTCCCGGTTGAAACTCTCACGCAGCAGGGTCCTGATAGTTCTCAAATATGAGGGCTCACGCCCGAAAGTGAACCAATGATGCGTTCGGATCCATCTATTTTTCCCAAACAAATAAAATATGCCACATAGAAAAGAAAACCAACAAAATGCAAGGGTGAGATACCAATATATGGATAATCATGATAACTACATACTTGAAAAACAAAAACATCAAATACAATTAAACACCGTTATATACACAACATGAAAATTTCCAGATAAAGTATAGCAAACACATGGCATCTCTATTATTCGTTGTCATTTTTGAAAACACATGGCATCTATATAATTCAACGTGTGATGCTAATCTCCGGAGACTTCAACTTCATTTAAAAATGAGCTGATCAGGCTCGATTGCCAATAAGGCACAATGTGTTTTTCCACAGCACTGTTCAAAACTCCTGGCACGGTGATCAACGTATGTGGATGTCCATAGCATACTGTCCAACACAAGGCACAGTAACCCAGGCATATGGACTTCATTGTCCATCAAGGCACAATGAAACAACTCAGCATGAGATACCTGACCCTTCAAGGTATTCATACGAAAACAACGTGGGCATGTCTGCCAAATGCATGAGAAGATCATTTTATTTTCGCAAATTTTCTTTGTGCTTCATTTTTTCCTTTGTCGAAGCCCAAGGCTCACGACCTTCCATAATTTTCAACGTGTTAAAATTCTTATTATCAACACAGGACCTTTAAGTCCGAGTGTCTACTCACAACAGTCCTGGACCGATGCACCAGTCTTGGACTTTGTGTCGTAGAAAACAAGTTTTCACCTTTTACCATTTTCACCATGTTTTCATACAACGTGTATAGGACACACAGTCCATAACAACGTGACATGTATCATAGATCAACGTGTTCTATAACACTAGTATACCGACGTCTCGGTTACCAGGTTCGCTTTTCAGCGTTCTTTTTCATTCAGTGAAAATACAAATCCAAAAACAAAACTTCCATAACTTATCCAAGTTATCGGATATTTTATTTTGAAGGAAAAGCCTTCTAAACCACATTTTTCCTTTGAAATTCATTTTGAAAACCTGGAGTTATAGAAAGTTTCTTTCTTTTCTAGAAGTCCATCTTTACTTTGGAATAGTCTATTATTAGGAAAATGTTGAAAACTTTTTGACGAAAACATTTTCTAAAACATTGAGAACTAAAATTTCTTCAAAAAGAACTTGAAAAATTAACTTGTTTTCCTCTATGGTTCTTCACCATAAAATAGTCCCAAAATTTAAGTTTCTCATATCTTCACCAAACGTTAAAAGAATATTTCTTTTTCTTTTATCAACATGCTACTTAAAATTTTTAAAATCTTTGTTCTGTGGTTTTCCACATAAGTCTTTTTAATGCTTTTATCTTTAATAAATGAGCTCTAACCAATGGTTAAGCTTCTATGCAACAATCAAACAACTTCCAACAAACAGTACAATACCAATAAAGTACATATAACAACCAAAATTTTCAACAATTGCAACAAAATCAATATAAGAAACATGTTTATAATACACATAAATCATGCAAACATATAATTCAATCTAACATATCATTAAGGCAAAAATATTCAAATAAGTCCAAAACATCCACAACAAAGACAACATCAACACAACCACATAAACTCAAACACCACAAGCATATAGTTATCATAATTTAAATATCCCTCAGGCTTTCTCCCCTTACCTTAGCTTGATAAGCAAAAAGACCGTAGTTTCCCCGCGTTTCAAGGAAAATGGACTAGAGATCCAAGTTACGATTGCAATCTGAACCAAATCAAGTATTTAACACAAGATAAAATTAGACAAAATCATTCCAAAACTCTCATGCATGTTTTGGCTATGACATGCAAAGAATGATAAAAATTCTAAATTCTTACAAGCTTTTGGATTTATAATCCTTAAGCATTATAGGAACACAATAAAACAAGTTTTAAACTTAAAATAAAATTTCAATTCCTCACTTCTAAAAAAAACTTTCGGTCCTTTTAAAAATATATATGATAGAATCTTATTAAAAAAAAATTCAACTTTCCTATTGCATGCATGTAACCAAAATTTATAATTTTAAAATAAGTAATTTACTAAAACTTTGAAACTAAATTCTCTTAACTTCAAACATTAGTGTTTCGGCCTACACACATAGTTAGGCAAAAATTTTGATTTCCAATTTCATAAACATATGCATGCAAATAAAATAGTGATTCTCAACCAAATTTCTTCTAAACAAAATAAAAACCAAAATCTTTTCAACTTTAAAAATTTAAGTTTACTCATAGTAAGTCAAGAAAAAAAAATTCATGTAGTTCATGAACTCAATTTGCATCATTTAAAGATCTTTAGGCCATGCATGTAAGTTTTGAACCAAAAACACCATCTTAACACAACTTAGGGTTTCGGCCCTATAAACCCTAATAGGAAGGAAAACTTAAATTTTTTGGATGAAGTTCCTAAGCTTAAAAATCTCATGCATTAGATTTTAAAGACATGCATGTAAAAATTTTAACAAAACATCAACTTTCCTCTACTCAACAATTTCGGCCATCATCAAAAATAAGTCTTGGAGAACATTTTTGTAACATGCAAGTATAGAAGTTGAAAGTAAGGATGATAATGAGTTGAACTAAACTGGTTCAATGAACATGCATCAAAAGAAAATCAATTTGCAACATAAATCATTAACATGCACGTTGATAACATTAGGATTAGAAGATTTTCTTTATCACGTGCAATCCATAAAGATGAAGATAGAGATGATGATGAGCTAAAAAATTGATCTCTTGTTCAAAATTTTAAATTAAGAACATGAACATGAAACTAAAGAAAGAAACATGCATGTAGATATTTCAAAGTTCTTAAGAAAGAAAAGAGTAAGAGTTGAGAGTTTATACCCTCTAGATGATGATGATGATGAGTAAGAGATAAAGATGAAGGTAGCTCCTTAGGAGATTTGAGAGGTTGAAGATGATCAATAGTAATTTTTTTAGGGAGTGAGTTTGAGAGAGAAAGTGAGCAAATGGACGAAAGTGAAGTAAGATGGGGGTATTTATAACCCCCATTGCGATCTATTCCATAACACGGAACCCTATATTGCAACCTACATGTGCACTCTGCCATATGATTCGTGTATTTTCACGCACTGTGTTGTCCACTTTTGCCGCCAACGAGTCACTCCTTTTGTGTCACCCATTAAAGCTGGAACTAAAGTTTTAATTTACGGTCGTGCTTGTGGTTGTGTTTTCTAATATGTTGTTTAAACATATCAAATGATAAAGATAAAATAGGTATTTTCTTCCTTCAATTATTTATTTATTTTAATCTAGTCCCTTCATTTTTTTTAATATTTGTTTACTAAGTTTTAACATTATCCAATCTTATCTTAATTATTAGCTTTATAATGTCTTTGTCAATTAGCTTCATAAATATCCATATGTTGTTGATTTTTTTATTTTTTTTATTTTATTTTTTCCTTTTTAACTCATCTTCATCCACCCTTCACCAACTCAGACCTCGACTCACAACCAAGCAGCCATCAGCATCATTCGACAACACGTGTCAAGACAAGTCCCACCATTGTGATCTATTCCATAACACGACACCCCATATTGCAACCTACATGTGCAGTCTGCCATATGATTCGTGCCTTTCCATGCTCCATGTTGTCCACTTATGCCGCCAACGAGTCACGCACCCTTATCATGCTAATATGGGCCATACCACCCGCTCCTTTTGTGTCACCCATTAAAGGTGGAACTAAGGTTTTAACTTGCGGTCCCTGTTGTGGTTGTGTTTTCTACTAAGTTATTTAAACAAATCAAATGATAAAGATATAATAGGTATTTTTGTCCTTCAATTTTTTTTTTAATCTCATCCATTCATTTTTTTTAAGTATTTGTTTACTAAGTTTCAACATTAGCCAAACTTATCCTAATTATTAGCTTCTTAATGTCTTTATCAATTAGCTTCATAAATATCCATATGTTGTTGATTTTTTTTATTTTTTTATGAGTTTCTTCCTATTTAACTCATCTTCATCCACCCTTCACCAACTCATACCTCGACTCACATCCAAGCAGCCATCAGCCTCGTTCGGCAGCACGTGTCAAGACAAGCCCCACCATTGCGATCTTTTCCATAACCCGGCACCCCATATTGTAACCTACATGTGAACTCTGCCATATGATTCGTGCATTTCCACGCACTGTGTTGTCCACTTCTGCTACCAACGAGTCACTAATGTAAGTCATAGTTCTCTAGGGTTCAATAATAGAAAACTATCATAAGGATATTAGAATCTATGATTCTCACACAAGAATAAATGATAGTGGTACTTACCTTGATCCATGATCAAGTTGCAAGATGAATCTCATCCTTATCCAAATCTATCTCTTTCCTTAACTTCCATCTCACACCCTTTCTTGATGGCAATGGTTTAGAGAACTTTTTAGGGAGAGACGAAACCCTTGGTGGTTATAATGTGTTTAACTCCCATCAAGTTACCACTATTTATAATTACTTTCTTAACTTCTCATATTAACCAATAGGTCCCTTAAGTTTCATTAATTTGTATATAGGCCCAAAACATTATTTCGCATGAGTCACAAATAATAATAGATTATTATTTTCTAACATTCTCCCACTTGACTCATATGACTTAATAATACATCAATCATGATGCGCATCGCCAGACCTTACATACATTTGTTCCATCATTAGTCATAATCAAGAACACAAACTAATAAGAGTCATGGCGGTTACATGTTACTTAATCAACAAGTTTCATTCCATGTACTATTATATTAGCCTTTCTCCTCAATATGATCTCAAAATGAGAAGTCCATAATGGGTTCAAACATAATGTCATTATCAATAAAATAATCTGTTTTCAACATCATCATTTGCATGCATATCCATAAGTAGAAAACATAAATTTCATAAACTTATACATTAACAAGCTTAGAGTGTCAAACATACATCATTAATAAACTTAAAACATTACAATTTAATATTCTCTAGCACACATAATGCCCATATTCTTAACATGACCGGCAAACATTTTGGGTGGTAACCCTTTTGTTAAAGGGTCAGCAATCATAAGTTCGGTGCTAATATGATCAATTGACACTCAATGTTTATGAACTTCTTCTTTAACGGCAAAGTACTTTATTTCCATATGCTTAGCACCCTTAGAGTACTTGTCATTTTTAGAAAAGAAGACAGCTGCAGAATTATCACAATAAATTTTCAGCGGCTTGGCAATACTATCGACTATTCCAAGTCCTGAAATAAAGTTCTGGAGCCAATTCGCCTGAATAGTGGCCTCAAAGCATGCCACAAATTCAGCCTCCATAGTGGATGCAGCAATGACCGACTGCTTCGTACTCTTCCAGGATAGTGCTCCTCCGGCTAAAAGATATACATAGCCAAATTTGGACTTTCTTGTATCCACACAACCAACAAAGTCTGAATCTGAATATTCAATCACCTCAAGATGATCAGATCTCCTATAAGTAAGCATGTAATCCTTCGTTCCTTGCAAGTATCTTAGAACTTTCTTTGCAGCTTTCCAGTGATCCTCCTAGATTACTCTGGTATCTACCTAGCATTCCAACTGCAAAACTTATATCTGGTCTCGTGCATGTCTGAGCATACATCAAACTCCCAACAACATATGCATAAGGAATATTTTCCATCTGCTTCCGTTCCAAATCACTCTTTGGACACTGCATGAGACTAAACTTGTCTCCTTTCTGAATTGGAACGGGAGATGCTGAGAACTTGTCCATCCTAAATCTCTCTAAAACTTTATTAATATATGCTTTCTGAGACAAACACAACAATCCAAGTGATCTATCCTAGAATATTTCTATTCCGATCACATAGCTTGCCTTACCCATATCCTTCATTTCAAAGTTGTTAAGAGAGAAAATTCTTAGTCTCACGTAATAGACCAATATCATTAGTTGCAAGCAAGATATCATCAACATACAAAATCAGAAATATAATCTTACTCCCACTGACCTTCAGATATATACACCGGTCAACGGTGTTTTCCTTAAATCCAAAGGAAACAACAGTATCATTGAACTTGAGATAACATTACCGGGAAGCTTGTTTAAGTCCGTATATCGATCTCTTAAGTTTACATACCATGTGTTCCTTTCCTTTCTCTATGAATCCCATTGGTTGATCCATATAAACATCTTCCTCTAAATTCCCATTTAGAAAGGTAGTTTTTACATCCATTTGATGTAACTCTAAATCATAATAAGCTACCAATGCCATGATAATTCTGAAAGAATCTTTCTTGGAAACTAGTGAAAATGTTTCCTTGTAATCAATGCCATCTTTCTGAGTAAAACCCTTAGCTACAAGTCTGGCTTTGTAACGTTCAAGGTTGCCATGAGAGTCACGCTTAGTCTTAAAGACCCATTTACACCCAAATCTCTTGCAACCTTCAGGCAATTCCACAAGGTCCCAAACATCATTATGTTCCATGGATTTAAGCTCATCTTTCATAACAACCATTTTACAGCATTATCACCATTCATGGCTTGTGAAAATGAAACTGGATCATTATCACTCCCTAAGTCATTTTGACTCTTGTAGATATACCACATAATCATTCGGAATAACTAATCTCCTTTCTCTTTGGGATCTTCTTAATGCTATTTCTTATGGTTGTTCTACTAAAGGTTCATTATTAACCTCGGGAACATTAATTTGTTGTTCTTCTTGATTATTATACGGTTTAACAACTTGAGGAACAACAACGTGAGTAGTAGAAACACAAGTCAAAGGAACTTGTATTCTAACTTCATTAACTCCACATTTCGTGAAGCTTCACTCCCACTGGTTTCACCATTCTCAATGAACCTAGCATTTCCAGTTTCAACAATTCTTGTACTATGGGTAGGATAATAAAATCTAAACCCCTTAGACTTTTCTGGATAACCAATGAAATATCCACTGATTGTTCTTGCATCCAGTTTCTTTTCTTGTGTATTATATATCGTTATTTCTGCCTGGCAACCCCAAACATGCAGGTGCCTTAAACTAGGTTTCCTTTTGGTCCACAGTTCAAAAGGTGTCTTTGAAACCGTCTTACTAGGAAACCTGTTTAACAAATGCATGGCAGTTTTTAAGGCATACATCCACAATGACAAGGGTAAAGATGTATTACTTAACATACTCCTAACCATATCCATTAAGGTTCGGTTACGCCTTTCTGATAAACCATTTTGTTGTGGTGTACCTGGCATTGTGTATTGAGCACATATGCCACGCTTTTCTAGGAACTTAGCAAATGGACGAAGGTGTTGTCCATTTTCATCATACCTTCTGTAATACTCACCATCTCTATCAGACCTTATGATTTTGACCTTTCTGTCCAATTGCCTTTCAACTTCATTTGCATAAATTTCTAAGGCATTCACTGCTTGAGACTTCTCATGTTGTAAATAGACATATCCATAACGTGAAAAATCATCAATAAAGGTGATAAAGTACTTTTCCTTACCGAAAGAATTAACATCAAAAGGTCCACATAAATCAGTGTGAACTATCTCAAGAAGCTGAGTGCTTCTTGTGGTGCCTTTCTTTGTTTGTTTTGTTTGTTTTCCTTTAATACAATCCACACAAATATTAAGGTCAGTGAAATCCAAATCTGGAAGAACTTCATTCTTTATGAGTCTTTCCATTCTTTCCTTGGAAATATGACCCAAACACTTATGCCATAAATAAGCAGAACGTTCATTCACTAAACCACGTTTAGTGCCAACATTATGATGCAAGGTCATAAGTGTTTCAGCATATAGATTATCAAGATACAATCTATATAAACCATCACTAAGTATACCAGATCCAATCATAAAGGTATGCTTATACAAACTGAAACATCCATTACCAAACTTAAAAGAGTATCCAACAACATCAAGTTTAGACAAAGAAACTAAATTCCTAGAAATATTAGGTACATACAAAGTTTCAAACAAATCTAAATGATGTCCAGTGTCAAGGATCAAACGATAAGTCCCGATAGCTTCCACTGGAACTTTCACTATGTTCCCCATAAAGACAAACTTCTCATTTGTGTTTATGGTTTGGATTGTAAGGAATCCCTGCATCGTATTAGAAACATGAGTCGTACATGCAGAATCAATCCACCAAGTATTATGCGGAAATTCAGTTAAATTTGATTCAAAACATACATAAGCATTAAACTCGCCTATCTTTTCGAACCAAGCCTTACGGTTGGGGCAATCCTTCTGGAAATGTCCAGATTTCCCATAGAAATGACATTTTTCATTCTTTTCTTTCTTCTGGATCTTAACGGAGGACTCATTTATCTTTAGTGGTCCTTTCCCCTTTCTATGTTTCTTATCAGCATTCTTACCAGCTCCTTGATGGTTCATATAATGGATTGAGTGACTTCCTTGATTCTTAAGTCTCGTTTCCTCTTGAACCAACATACTGTGCAATTCATGCACATTCCATTTATCTTTCATGGTGTTTTAGTTCATTTGGAACGGGCCATAATCATAAGGTAATGAGTTCAAAATGAACTGCACAAGGAAATTCTCATCCACTTCCATTCCCAATGACTTAAGCCTTCCTATAATATTTATCATTTCAATAACATGCTCATGCATAGTATGAGAACCATCAAACTTCATTGTGATTAAAGTACTCATTAATGTCCCAGCAAGAGACTTGTCAGCAGTTTGGGAGCGCTATTCCACATTCTTCATAAATTGTTGTGCACTTTCAGTTTTAGGAAGAGCAGACTTAACGTTACCTACTATGCTCATTTGCATAAACATCAAGCTTAGTCTCTTTGACCTTTCCCAAGCCTTATAATGAGCCTTCTCTTCATTGCTACTAGCATCAGTAATAGCAGTAGGCTTCTCAACTTGAAGAGTCAAATCAAGATCCATTACACCAAGGAGAAACTAGATTTTTTCACTCCATTCAGAGAAGTTTAGTTCATTAAATATTGGAATAGATGTAGCATGCAAATGTAAAGACATAGAAACAGATACTTCAATAAATACATACTTGAAATTAGTGCTTTGAGTCATAAAATAACATACAATCAAATTCAGACAAACATTAAACATTCAATGCACATCAATGTTCTCCTTTGGGTGATACATCAATGCACAACAAACATAATGATGCTAATACAATCAACATTATTAGGCAATGAAATATACACTAACTAGAAATATTTACTATCTTTGGACATATAAATAAAACTAATAGTACATTCACGTCACCAACAATCATGTCCATTAATTATAAGAACAACTAATTAACCTTTGGGTGATCCATAAATGCCTTATAACAATGAACTTCAAGTTACCCATAAACTAGCAATCATCATGTCATTTATAGCATCACATTCTATGGGTAATTGAAATAAATCATCATTCATTTGGAATTAAATAAACATTCAGATTTGACCACTTTGGTGATTAACAAATCCATCATACATTTAATCCCAAAATGTACTTACTTCATAAACAATCACATATATTTAACAATTCAATATATATTATACCGTAAGTTGCCAACACACATTCAAATGCCTTTGCTTGGTTCCAATTCTGAAACTTTTACGTATAGGGATCATTTCACAAGGCATCAACAATGGAAGAATTTGGGAATAAGACAAAACCATTTTATGACTCTTAAGATTGGTATTTTTCAAAGATCACACACTCACAGATCACGGAATAGTCTTTGAAAGGCATTTTCAAATTCTTTCATAAAGGAACAAACATTAACTTTGAGGGCTCGTTTGGTGGTCAGGATAAGAGAGACAAGATAGGATAAGCTATCATATCCTATCTGAAACTATTGTTTGGTGAGCCAGCAGGATAGGATAAACCAATCCTGTCACCTATCATATCATGTCCATCTAGTTAAAATTCTATCATGAGGGGGGAGCTGGGTTAGAACTCAACAAGATAGGATAAGGTGATTTATAGTATAATAAAGTATAAAAATATTTTTTATATAAAATAATTAAAGTATAATAAAATATAATTTGGTTACCAAAAAAGGTATAATAAAACATAAAATAATAAAAATATTAATAATTAATTTAAAAAATTATTTTTATTTTGTCACAAGGCTAATTTTGTTACTTCACATTATTTTAAAAAACTGGAAAAAAAAATTTCTAATAATTTAACTATATGTGAAGTAAAAACTAAAAATGAATATTTAAAATAATAACAAAATTAATTTAAGCTAAACAATATTTTAAAATATTATATGTAATTTTATCACAAGGACAATTTTGTCTTTTTATATAATCTTAAAAAATAAAAATTATAAAAAACTAAAATCTAATAAAATATGAAAACATTCGGAACAAAAACGAAAATTTTAAAATTCGTACTGAAATTACAATGCTATCAAGTTGGTTATCTGGTGGACACCAAACGTCGGATAGGATAACAGCTTATCCTGCTCATATCATATCATACTCCTATCATGCTTTCTTATCATATCCGCCCATGTCCTATCCTGACCACCAAACGAGCCCTGAGATGTTACGGACATATGTACAGGAAAGCTTTATTCCGGATTCCGAGACAACCCTTTCTCAATATATTGAGAACATAGAGGACAATCCTAATTAATCACAGTGCAGCGAAATAAAACAATCATCATTTATAAATTCTCAATTTTAAAAAAATTAGGGTTCATAAAATTTGGGAATTCAAACATCATTAATGGAGAATCACAAATTCCATAACACTTGCTCTAATACCACATGTAAGTCATAGTTCTCTAAGGTATCAAGTGACGTGATATTGAACAATACAAGGGTGACACATTCTATGCCTTGTGTTCAATATAGATATAAGGACAAAGGGATAATACTGCACATTAACATTGGTCACGGAAAAGGTTACGTCAAATTACTGACTTTCTCATTACTTGGGTAGCAATGATGTGTTTCTAGACACCGCTCATTGTTTATAATATTAAATATGGTTTAATATTATTGCCAACGTTATGAGAACCTATAGGGTCATACACTTAGAGCAGATTAATCAGAGCTAAAAGAAATTGGGTTAGACCCAAATTTCTATTGGGCCACGCTCAAGACATATGAGCCCAGAAGGGCCAGGTTAAACCCTTTACCATTCAAGGTGCGCTACCTATAAGTGGTAGTAAAACAGTACTGAGCCGTCACACCAATTTTTTGCTCTGACCGCACTAAGTACATTGTTTGCTTGTGAAAAGAAATATACCACCGCGTCTCCTCTCACACCCAGCAGTGCTTAGAGGCGCCGTTTTGATTGAACGCATGAGACACGTTTATCTGTTCGTGTGGACTACGTAGAGGCATTGCTGGTTCGTTCAGTGCTCGTGATTTGCATCAACTCAAATCAAAGGTCTGCGCTTCAAAAGTTAAATTTTCAAAACATGAACCATGACCAATCACAAGGATTCTTGGTGGGAATTATTCCGTTGTGCTTGTTTGATGTACAAATTCCCAACAGTTCAATCCTAGAAATTAAATTGAATAGTTTATTCAATTTCAAGAAGCTGAGTTTTTATCATCTACCCCCTAATTCCTTAGGTTGACAAACCTTCCTGCCTAAATTACTAATTCAAATCCTTGAGTGTTAGTAATTTAACAAGAGCAATGAGAATGGTTACAACTCAATAATGCTAATCTGATTGTGCTCTTATTCCTAAGTAACACGCGCAAACCGTTTATTCACAAAACAACGACTATGAACTCGAATTTCCCAATTGGAAATTCATACAGTAGATAAACATTAAAACAGTGACCAAACTCTTAAATTTAAACAAACTAGAACAAAGTCGAAATCCAGAATCAAAACAAGTTATCTAGGCGCGTAGTTCCATCTACCTCTAACAAGAGAGAATTATCTAGACATAATAAAAACAGAACAAACAAAGGAAGAAGATGAAGATAAGAAAGTCATCATGAGTCTCTACTTGGCAGCTTCAACTCTCAGTGATTGCTCTCTTTCCACCCCTTGAAATTGTGTAGTTCTCTCTGTATGAATGTCTCTCAAAAACTGTCTCCAAAAACGTCCTCCCTCTGTCTGAATTCAGCTGTACGTTTTATTATTTTCCAAAGCATAACCGCCATGTTCAAGCACAACAACATTAGCGCTCAAACGTTCCCAGCGCTCGGACGCTACAAAATTGGCGCTGAAAGGCTGGCCTCCATGTAATCTGTTCCAACTTCTAACCTGCTCCTTTATTTCCACTTAAAACACCATAAAAGCTCATAAAAACCAAAATGAAACTAGCTACGAAATTAATAAACATAAAACAGAAAAATAACCTACAACTAATAAAAACTAATCAAAAACTAATTAAAAATAATACCCTATTAACTACAAATTAAGAATCATCACACCCCCACACTTAAGTGTTTTCTTGTCCCCAAGCAAAATAACAAAGACCAAACAAACATTAACTCAATGGAAACCCCCAACTTATCAATAACAAAGCAATGCACCGCCCAACCATGTAAGAAATCCTAAAACAAAAGAATCACCTTATGACAAGTTAATATTCAAGAATGTTCAAAAGAAGAAATCATAACAATGATGCACCAATATTTTCACACTTGAAAAATTAAAGAACATGGCTAATCCAATTAAGGAAGAACCATTGGACACCCAACTTCTCACAGGAATTGCAAAGTCACTCAAACACTCAAATTTATGTAGGTAAGTGTATCACTCAATTTCACACATCAAAACCATGCAACTTCAAGTTTGATTTTCATCTCAATCATTCATCCAAATTCATAACATGCATAAATCATAGGGACTTTATTTAGGATGTAATGTGGCCAAGGTGAATGGGAAGGATAAAAAACGATAACCAAGCTAGCACCAAAGGAAATAGGAGAGCACAATTATTTTTAAATAAATATGCATTGCATGCAACCTTTTCTCACTTCTGTCTTTTTGACGTACTTCACCTTCTTTATTCAAATGACAACTTTTTTTCTCAAGTATTTTCATACCATTTTCCATATATATTTTTTTATTATTATTATTAAATTTTTTTTATAACCATTCCTTCATTTCACCAACATATAAGCACAATATTCTCCCCCATACTTATGTCAAACCCACACACAATAATTCAATGCTCTCGTATCCACTAAGGTTGGGTAGAAACATTGTTTTTCAAGTTAAGGCTCATAGGTAAAAACAAACAAAGATTTACATATAAAGCTTAAATGGGATAAGCAAAGGGAAAAATTCAAGGTTGGTTATTTGGTCAAAGTGGCTACATGAAAAATGGCCCAAATCATTTTTATAACATACATGTGAATCATGAACTTCAAACAAGAACCAAGCAAACTCAAGAGCATGAATTTCAATGGTGCACTCACAAGAAAGAATTTAACAATTATAGGCCCAAATGACTCACAAGGGTAAAGTTAAGCGATCCAATTAATTCTCACTAGAATTTTATAGTCATGAACTTTAATCAACAAGGTTTAACACAATGCACCAAAGTTATGAAATCCAGTCAAGAACAAACTCAAAATGACAAACTAAACCACATGTGTCATCTTCACATCCAAGGAAAACAAACATGGTGGGTGCATAATACAATGAAATTGCCAAGAATGGGGTTCCACACAAGCATGCTTATTATTTTTTCTTCAGAAAAGGGCAATGATCTTAACTTGCAAACACTAAAAACTCTAAAAATTAAAACAGCACACAATAAGAAAACCTAAAAACAAAATAAAACAAAAGAAAAGAAAACTCCCCTATCTTGTGCTTCCAAAATTTGGTCCAAACTTGAGGTCACCATCAGTAGTGCCTCATGTCCTTCCACTTTGTTATGAGATAACCTGAAGCACATGACTAAATATATATCTCAAAACAAAGAAAACATTAGCACAAGATATATAAGTCAAAAAACAAAATAAATAACTAAAAAAAAATAAAAAAGTAAACTAAAAAAATACTACTCCTAAAAACTATTCACTCTTCATCCTCTTCTTCTTCCTCCACTTCTTCTTCCATCTCTTGATCTTCCTGAACTTCCTCCTCCTGGTCTTGCATATCCAACTGCAGAAACTGCCTGTGCAGCTCATCTTCTGGCACTAGAAGTACGAACCTCTCTTGAGGCACACCCACATGCTCAGCCACAACAACAATAAATGCATGCACCTGATCTATATTACGATACATTCTTTGAGTGGCATGAGTGGTTAACTGCTGCCTACAAGCCTGGGATACCCGAGGGCCTATGCTCGCTCTTGCTGGAGGTCGGTGTTGGGGTGGAATTTCTCCACAATTGTCATCAATTTACCTAACATCGATGGGTTTTTCAGCTTTAATAGGCTCGATAATTAGGTCCTCCACCCCCGCAAGCCTGATTAATTGAGTAATGGGCTGAGGCTAGCCTAACTTTTTCTTCAGATCTTGGGCAAGCTGATAAATGTTAAAAGCGATAACTCTCCCTACATTCACAAGTCTGTTAGTCATAATTGAATACATCAACAAAGCACGAGTCACAGTAATTTTAGATTTGTTAGATACATGAAGCAGTTTAGCCATCACAAAAGTGGCCCAAATCCTAGGAAACAATTTCAACGTTGTTCTCCACAATAGCTTAGGCTTCTCAAACCCTCTCATAGTTTCCCACCGACCCTCGGGAATACACAACTCTCTTAAGACCTCTTGCGCATCCCACTCAGATTTTTCCATTTCCTCATAAGTGCCCACACTGCCCTCATTGGGTCCTTCTAGACCATATACAGAATTAATTAGAGTAGGGGAGTAGTCTACCTCTTTTCACCTTACACAGCTTTTGAAATGGATAACGCCTGACCTATCCTCACAATAGGCATTAGCGTAAAATTCACGCATTAGCATCTTGCAACTAGAATCTGGGTTACTAACCAAATCTCTCCAACCCCTCTTTTCAATTTCATCCTGAATCTCCCGATATTCATTCCTCTTCAACCAAATTCCCTTCTCCCTTACAAAGTCTCTTCTCATCAAGTTAGTTCTAAACCTCAGTTCATGCACGGGAGAAAGGAATTGGTTATCATTGGGAAGAGGTGGAGCAGTAGAGGTTGATGCTCCTCCTCTTGTACTTGCTCTCCTAGGCACTGTGTTAGTTGCCTTTTGCTTTTTCTTTGGAGGCATCTACAAAATAATTCCTCCACCACAATGTACAATTAGATCAGCATCATTATCCAGAACCCAAGTTCATACAAACCCAGAATAAGTTCCAGTGTACAATTCATCAAATCCAGAAATCCATCCCATTTAAGAGGTAATCAGACCAATGCTTGTAACACTCAAAATTTCACAAATTTGGTTCCCAAAGATTATCAAATTGCTCGAAACCAATCAAAACAAGTTTTCACTATACACAGGTTCAACAAAGTTCACATGCATTTTTCCAATCATGATCATTCACATTGATCCATCCACATAACTCACAACAATACATCTCATCACCCCCACACTTAATCAAATTTCAATTTCAGAACCCCACACCCACATGCATCAAATAATAACAGCACAATACACATAAACCCAATTTCCAGAATCAGAGCCCTCATCCCAAATTATGAAATTTTAGCATTAACAAGTTCCAATCCCTAACCACAATCCTTAGTATCACATCATTCATTCAAACAAGTATAGAAAAAAAGGGAACAAAGGTAAAAATGAGTACCTTGTGCACACAATGGAGATATACAAATTAAAAGCACCAAACCGTGAGGTTGCGCAGTGAGGAACACGCAGTGGTCGTGTGTGCAAAGTGAGGTGTGTGGGATGAGTAACGCACAGTGAGTGAAGATTGTGGATGAGAGATGAGAAGACAAGATGAGTGTGTGCTGAGTGAAGGTGAATGGGTAAGTGAGAAGAGAGTTCTTTCTATTTTTTTAAGAATGGCAGTCGAACTGTCTAAGGGAAGAAGATGAAAAGAGCTTTGAACCTTATTGACCAAAACAACATAGTTTTGCGTCTTTATTTCAATTTTTTTCTTCTATTGAAAGCTCAAACGTTTTCTTCACCACGCTCAAGCATGGTCAGATAGAAAGCTCCGCTTCTCTATCCTGATAATTCTCAAACGCTCCTCACACCATTCCCCGGCACTGTAGACAAGCTCTCAAGCGCTACAAAACTGGTGCTTGAGCACTGGCCTCCAGACAGAATTGCTCCAACTTCTAACCTGCTCCTTTATTACCACTTTTTTTTATCAAAGAAGTATGCTAATGTATCACTATAGAAGATGATCATCCCAACTGTGTTGGTACCATCACCCCTATCTATCACTTGCAGCATACTACAGTTCTATTAATCAAAAGAAAGAATACAAAAGAAAAGATAAAAATAAATGCATGGGGGGACATGTACCAAAACCTATGCAAAAAAGAAAACACTCTATGAGAACCTATAATTGGGAAGGCCTAAACTATTCCGGCCAAACTCTTCACCAATAAAAGGAGGAAAAGAGTCCCACCAAGTAAAACCTTGGTGATGGAGGCCATAGGAAGCAAGTCTGTTAGCACAAACATTGCCTTCCCTATAAATGTGAGTTACATTAAAATTCATAGTTTTAACTAAACCAATGCAATTACTCCATCTATTATGAAGTTTCCATGGGATATCCAAACCATTGCTAAAAGCCATAACCACTAATTGAGAATCGGTTTCAAGGCAAAGATTTGTCCATGCTTTCCTTGAAGCTATCTCTATTGAGTACATGGCACCAACAAGCTCTGCAAATACTGAAGATGAGCTACCAATATTTGCCGAAAAGCATCCATAGGCATCAGCAATAGGATGCATCCGAGTTAGCTTTCATCCATTTGACAATAGGATGCATCCAAATAACTTCCTTGATCCTGGGAGCTTTACTGAAATGCAAATCAATAGAGAAAGCATTAAGAATTCTTAAATCATCATTTGAATTGAAGTAAGTATTTGTGGTAAACTTCCCTTTCATTGATACTGTTGCTGAAATCATATTGCAGGCAAGCCAAGGCTGTATTTTGGAGCCATCAAATCTACATTTGTTTCTTGCAAACCAAACTGCCCACACAGAATGAACTATGGCAGATATAACGACATCCTGTAATTGAGGACTACATTTTTTCTCACAAATTAAAAACAGATTAGTAAAGGAAGAAAGATCTATTCTAAAATTAAACAAACTAGATAACCAATTCCAAATCTCCAAAGTAAAAAGGCATTGAAGAAATAAGTGTATTGAAGTTTCCTCGGCCATTTCACATAGATTACACATGGAGGCCAAATGACAACCTCTCTTTTTAAACACATTATCAACTGGCATACAGTTAATAGCTCTCCAAAGCATGAAAACTCTAGAAGGAGGAATATGATTCTTCCAAATCAGATTCCCCCAAGGGAAGGAGTTCACAACAGGCTTAAACCATAAGTAAGCCTCCTTGAATGTCAATATGCCAGACTCAGATAGCCTCCAACAAGGCATATCATCCGACAAACTGTGTGGCAAAGGCAACTTCCTAGCTGCAGAAACAATGTTATGCATATTATTTATGAAGAAATCAGGAAAAGACCATGATCCATGTTGGATAAAATCATAAATTGTTGCACTTAGATTCAGTGTATTTGGAAGATTAAGAAGTGAAATAACAGTATCCTTATCATCGAGCCAATAATCATTCCAGAAATGAATGCCTATACCACTCCCAATAACCCATCCTGTATTTTCATTAACAACAGGAATAAATTCTCTTATTCCAGCCCATATAGATGATTGGATATAATAAGATATAGGACTAGAATCCCTTAAAAACCTGTTTCTTAAGAAAGCAGCCCACTGGCTTTGGGAATAAAGAACATCCCATGCAAGCTTCAGCATTGATGCTTCATTTAGGGTCTTGACTGATCTTAATTCCAAACCACCATCTACATATGCAGAACAAGTTTTAAACCAGGACACAGTTACAACCCTTCTACAATCTACTTGACCATACCCAAAAAAATTCCTTATATATGAGTCTACTTGCTTTAGCAAAGACTTAGGCCATAAATAGACATGAAAACTATAAGAAATCATGCCATAAATGATAGCTCTAACAAGTTGGACCCTTCCCATATAGGACAGCATACTACCTTTCCAACTAGCAAACCTATTTTTACTCTTATCTACTATAGACTGTAAATGAGACTTCCTAGGTTTACCCTTGAACAAGGGCACTCCCAAGTAAGTTACAGGGAGGTTGCCTACCCCAAAACCCAAGAACCTAGATAGTTCAGTGACTCTGCTGGTAGACATACTACCATGAAAAAATTTACACTTCTCAAAGCTTAAAAGCTGACCTGAGCATTCACCATACCACTTAAATAGATTCATAAGGTTTCTTAAATTTCTTTTAGTTCCCTTGCAGAATACAAGAATGTCATCAACATAAATGACATGAGAAAGGGTTTGAAAACCTCTAGAACTAGACATACATGCCAAATTACCCGAGTTCACTAAGGCAGTGATTCCCCTACTTAAGGTGTCTTCTGCCAAGCAAAATAGCAAGGGGGAAAGGGGATCCCCCTGCCTCACACCCCTCTTGCATTTAAAATAATCAATCATATGGCCTTTTATAGAGATTGAAAGATTAGTAGAAGCTAGAACAACTTCCACCCAATGGCAAAATTTAGAGTCAAAACCAAAAATTTTCAAAACATGTATCAAAAACTTCCAATCAAGAGTGTCAAAAGCTTTCTTCACATCAAATTTTAAAGCTGCATTTCCCCCAAAGCATTTTCTATCTAACATGTTGAAACTCTCAGAGGCTACACAAATACATTCTAAGATTTGCCTCCCCTTAAGAAAACCTCTTTGCTGCTGTGAAACAACTTTAGAAGCAATAATCCCCAATCTATCAGCTAGAATCTTGGTTATTACTTTAAACTGAAAGTTAGCTAATTCTATAGGCCTAAAGCTTTCTACTCTATCAGCTCCTTTGAACTTTGGAATCAAGACAATTACATTAGAATTAAGGTTTTAGTATATGAAGCATTGAATAAAGAATTGTAGACAAGAATTGAAAACATCATTACCAATTATGTCCCAAAAGGTATGGTAGAAGCATCCCCCAAACCCATCAGGCCTAGGAGCACTGTTTACATCTAAATAGAAAACAACCTTTTTAACTTCTTCTAAGGAGGGCAGCTTTGTAAGCATAATGTTATCAAAATGATCAACTATAGATGGAATAACACTATCAACCAAACCATTATCAAAACAACTATTGTCTGAAGCATACAAATCAGTATAAAAACTCAATACATGATCTTCAATATCCTTGCTATGAGATAAAACAGCATCAGCAGACTTAAGCAAACTAAGTTGTTTAGTTACATTTTTTATTCTTGCAGTTTTATAGAAAAAAAGCAGAACTTCTATCACTATGCTGAAACCACTTTATCCTAGACTTATCTTTCCAATATGCTTCTTCAAAACCTAGAGCCTTTTGAAAATTAATTTGAGCATGCAATTCCATATCAGCAAGAGAATCAGTTAAACCATTTAAAGATATGTCAGATTGAATACTATCCAAAGCATTCCTAGCAGCAAAAACATTATTATGCACATTGCCAAAAATAGTTTTATTCCAAACCCTAAAAGCATGCTTTAGACTTTTAATTTTATGGCTCAAAACAGACATGGGACACCCATGAGAAGGTTTCAACCAAACTTCTTTAACCACTCTCCTACAATCAGCATGCTCACACCACATGTTCATAAATTTAAAAGGAACAGGGTATACATGGCCACCTTGTTTCAGGAATAAAAATAAAGGATAATGATCATAGCAACTCCTTGTGAGAGTACTACATGAAACACTATCCCATGTTGCCAAAAAATCATCATTACATAGAGACCTATCCAATCTCATTTCAGTATAACTCCTCAAACTTCTATTGTTAGACCAAGTATACCTAGAGCCTAAAGTTGGAAGATGAGTTAAACCACAGCAGTCAGACCATGCTTTGAACTCATCACAAGATATCCTTAAAGGAAGCCTTCCCCCCTTTTTCTCATGAGATCCTAGAATAGTATTAAAGTCCCCAATGAAGCACCAAGGCCCAGGGAATTGTTGCTGTAGACTAGCTAATTCAATCCACAAATCCCTTCTTAAAACATAAGATGTGCAAGCATAAACAGCAGAAAAACGCACCAAATGACCATTATGCAAGACTGAGACAAAAATATGCTGATAGGAAACAGCCTGAATTGCAGGATCCAGATTATTAGCACAAATGCCCCTGATATTGGGATTCCTATACTCTCTATCATTAACAACAAAAGGTTTCATACTTAACCTACTCCAAAATCTAGAAGGAAAGTTGTCTATGACAATCCAAGGTTCAGACAGAAACAACAAATCAGGATTATGTTTTAAACATAGATTAGGCAAAACTAATCTAGTTTCCTTATTCCCTAGACCCATAGCATTCCAATATAAAGGTTTCATATTAAAAGGCTAAAGATTGATCTGAACCTGTCCTATAATGAGTGTTATAGGCTTCCCCCTTTTGAGCTTGCTTTTTGGCCTTCCTTTAATTTTTCTTTTGGGGTTTTGAGCATACTGGAGAGAAACCTTCTTCCTGTTTTTCCTCTTATGCATTATCCTTCCACAATCTACCTTGTAAGATATTAATATCCTTGACTACCCTCTCATTTACTGTTTTGACCTGAACTGAGGCAGAAATAGCCTCCCCTGCATCCTTGCTTTTCAACTGAACATCAAGTGAACTTCCTCGAGAAACAAAAGACTGCAGCAGCCACTACTGAAGCAGCATTATTGTTCACAGTGTTAGAAACTGAGGATTCCGATTTACCAGAATTTCCTTCGATAGAATCAGGAACCACAATGTTATCAGAAGCATCTATCAATGAGGCATCTATCACTTAAGCATCTACCATGTGTAGCTAATCTGGTTTGTTTTTAAAGTAAGTCACTGAAAAAGAGTATTCTCATATGACAACCATAAGCAGCAACCTGAGATGGATAATATTTTGTTGGTGGGTTTTGTGATATGTGTGTGTGTGTGTTGTTTGAAATTATTTGTTTGAGTGTCGATTTGAGAAAATGATAAAGGTGTGTATAATTATGTTAAGGTGAAAATTTGTTTATGGTTTATTTTAATATATTAATGAATTTTGGTATGAATCCATGTACATGAACGTGATTTTGCGCTGGGTCCATTGGGAGTGGGAATCATATACTTGTATATTGTCTTTGTTTTATTTGTACTGGACCAATTTTGCAATGAGGAACAATTGCCTTGTTACTATTGGACTGATTTTATCATGATGAAATTTTGCCTCTTTTTTTTTTCACTTGTCAAAGTTGGACAATGACTTGCAATGGGTAGTAGTAGACCTATATAGTTTACTTTGGGGTGTACTGATCTACGTTTGAAACCTTAGATGCAGGGGCAGCAAATAAACTTAGAGGTGTGTTGTATGTGGCTTTATGTTTTGGTTATCAAATTAATTGCATCTTCATTTTATGATAAAGGTTGGGCGATGTTGTCATACATATATAACTGTTTAACTTTGCTTCCTGGTGTTGGATTTGTGGGGAAATTATTTGGTGCAGCCTCTCTGTTAGACTTCTTGTTGAGAAGTGAACCATTGAAAGAAATTATCCCACTCTTTTTCTTTTTTTTTTACGAGAAGCAACCCAGCTGCATAGCTAATGCCTTTTGATAAATATATATTATATTATGTAATAAAGAAGGAAAGTTTGTACTGATCATTTGTTGGTTGTGAATTTCAATAAGTTATGCCTTTTCATTTATATTTTTATATTATATTATATCAAGTGGAATGCAAGAGCTTGAATTTGAAATGTATTGAGAGTATATATGAATGTAAAGGATTTTGCAAGTTAAGAATTAAAATATGCAAGGTGTGGCTGTTATTGGAAGTGTTTATAAAAAAATATCATGTGAGGGATATTTATATGTATAAAAACTGATGAGTTACTCTCGGGTAATCGATTTTTATTTATTTTTATTTTTTCGAATGGGTGGACTTGATTTATGAGTTTAGTGTTGCTGTTGGTTAGTTCTTTTTTTTTTTTTTGGGACAACCATGTTTTGGCAATCTTGTAGTTGGTTGGGGTTTTCTTTTCTTTATAGTTCAATGAGGAGGTTTATCTTGGGTGAACTTTTGTACTTATGATTCTGGATTCGGGGTGGTATCATTTTTACATAGTTTCTTTGTTTGTTCTCTTGTATATGGGTTAGGGCACTGCTAGTGGCTCTCATTAATATTATTTAGCTTATATAAAAAAAATATAATTAAAAATGAAGTAAGTTTGGTTGCTTTATGAACCCTCTTTTTAATGGTAGATCTTAAATATAAAATCATGTTTATGGTGCTAGTTGGTGATGGTTCTGTGATTTATGTGTTTATTAAAGTATGGATTTAATCATTTTTATATCCCGACTATGTGAAGTTTTGAAAGTGACTTATGGTAGAGAGGATATTACAAGGATATGAGATAGTGTAAGTGTTGTTTTAGTTAAATTCAATACTTGAAATAAACTATGGAAATATGTCTCAGATTATAAATAGTAATATATTATTGAAGAGTATGGAGGTTTGTCTTTGGATTATATGTTTAGTAATTTGTTTTTATGATATTAGAATTTATTTTTAGATATTACTATGTGTGGGGTTAGAATGAGTTGATGATTACATATTGATGAATGCTAAATATAAATTATGTTGATATTATATTTAAAGATTGTATTGATTGTAATGATGGTCATAAATATGTATGTGTGGCATGGTGAAATGGTAATTTGAGGGCTTTGGTCTTAATAGTAATTTAGAACATTGGCAGGTAATTACTTGGGTTAGATGGATAAATTACTAATGTGGTTGCAATTGGATTTGGATGTATGTGTTTAGGATTCTATGATTTTTTGTGTTGTTTTGGTAAGCGATAAATTCATGTATGATAATATAATTTTATGTTGATGCGATAATGGGAGTTGGGTTGAGCCCTTAGGATGGCATGTAGTGCTTGGCTAACAAGCCTTCGAGGAAAAACCCTTATAACTTTTGTTATACTTTCTAGAATTCGAGGATGAATTCTTTTTAAGTGTGGTAGAATCTAATACCCATCAAAAATGACTTATTTAATTTTAAAATGCCATTAGATATAATTAATACGAATAGGAAAAATGTCAAATTTGATTTGCATATTATAATAGTAGGATAAAGTTTGATTATTTAAATTAATAACTGTGTCAACTTGTTCGACAGGTTATAGATAAATTTAAAATAAGAATATTAGGAATATTTACATAATAAATATTAATGGGATGAAGGAAAATTAAAATGAAAAAAAATAAATAATTATGTATTAATTAATTGATGGATTTTATTTTTCACCCTCTAGCGTCAGGTTAAGAGGAAAGTTAATGCTAGGATCCTATAGTAAAAATAAAAAGGGGTATAAATAGCAAGTGTTAAAGGTTCATTGCCGCAGAGAACCCTAACTTCTAAATTCAGTTTTCTCTGGAGAAAAGGGGAAGAAGACCAATGACCATAGAGACGTGCTCTTGGCACAAGGAATCAAATTCCGGGATCTCCTATTCCTTTCCCTTTCGTCGATTCAGGTGAGGGGATGTAGGTTTTACTAGGTTTCGTATTTTATTTGAGTAATTTGGTGTGTTTCGTCGGTGCTCTTCAATTTATATGATTGATGCTTTCTTCTTTTTTTGTTTAATTTGTCTGCTTTTCTTGGTGGCGTTGAACATTGTTTACGGTTCATATGTTTTCTATGTCGAGAGTGTGTTGGGCGTGAAAGAATTTGTGTTCGTGTTTCCCTAGCTAGTTGATGTCACTGGCACCAACATTCATTTATCTTCTAAATTAATTAGATCAATTTCATTCCATCTATACATATGTGAACCTTTCTGGAATTCCTTGCCCATTGATTTTGACGTGAAGCACATGGTCCTGTTCCTAAAGTGCAGAAACTCTAAAGTCATGTAAATATATATATATGACGTGACACTTGTCAGAATATTATATATATATATATATATATATATATATATATATATATATATGATGTAGCTTTTATTTATGACACTAAATTATTTATTATATATATTTATAGGAATGTTTAGAGTGTAAATGTATGATTAATGATAATTGGATAATTACATGTGGACATTATATGCAAAGGCCTCATTAATTTATGATTAAGTGGGTTATATTGTGGTGGATTTATTTTAATGGGTTCTAAGGACATCATTGGTTATATGATTTATCTCGTAATGATTAGCATATTGAGTAAGACTTGGTGTATCCGACCGGTCAGCAGACTCGACCGGTATATAAATGTGACCGTCGGAGATGGGGGACTCTAGTGAAAGAAACTCAGAGTTTGGAGGGTAGTTAAGCAGTGACCGAGGTCACTTGCCGGTCAGCGGATCGGACCGAGGTACAAATGTGGTCGTCGGAGTGGGAGACTTTAGTGAACAACTCCAACCGGAAAGCAAGCATCTTACTTAATGGTTAAATGATTGTAATGCAACTTTATAGTTGCAATGATGGTATGGTTTGAGTACGTTGTAAAGTATGACATGACATATGTATATATATATATATATATATATTAATATATATTTGATATATCTGATTGCGTTTGTACACCCTCACTGAGTTCTGGGACTCACCCCTGCCCTTTTTTTTTTTTCAGCTTCAAGTACCCCATGAGGGGATCAATCTCAGGGAGCCCATGCACATGAGTAGTGTGGCCAGTTGATGCCGCTTGGGTTATTTCTCAGTCATATGAGATACCTTTTCATTTGTTTGAATTTTTGGAACTATTTCCTTTTTGGTTGTAAACTGATTCATTTCATTTAAACTCCGGATGTAGATTTAGGGCCACCTTGGCTTGTTATTTGGAATAATCATTTACTCTGATATTTACGTTGGTATTATATAATTACCTATGTTGCGATGTGACTTATACGTGCTTGATAGGCCTTGGGAATGAGACATAAGGGTCTTATTCTGGCTGGTCAGAAACGCCTAAGTTGGGTCCTGACAACCACGTGGCAAACCATTCGATGGAGGAGAGGAGGACTCCACCCGCGGATGAGAAAGAGAAACTGGAGGATTAGAGGGAGGAACCAAATCTAGGAACAAGAATTCCCATGGGCAGCTAGAAGATGCCATGAATCAGAATCAGAAATTCAAATCTTGAAGCTCCAAAAATTCAAATCTTGAAGCGCCATCGCGAAAAAGTCCAAGATGATTCTTGCTCTTATGGATGCGACCCATAGCAGATCCGTCGCAGTGAGGGCGAGAGGAGACCGGAGTCGCGCACAAAAGGATTAGGTCGGAATAGTGCCGGAGTTATTTGCTACTGCAACCCAGAACGCGTCAAACAGAGAAGGAGTCACGCGCGAGATGGATTCTAAGGGAGACCAACCAGGCCGTCCAAGAAAGAGACGACTTTGCAGAGACCGTCGGAGCCACGCCGGAGAAGGGGCGGCGGCTAGGGAGACAGGGGTCGTATCTGAAAGCTAGGGTTCGACTTCATCTCCAATTGGTTCTATGGGTAGTAAACTAGGTGACCCAAAATTCGATGACTAGCTAAACAACTCTCATTCTTTATTTCCACTTAAAACACAATAAAATCTCATAAAAAATAAATTGAAACCAGCAATGAAATTAATAAAAAAAAAACAGAAATATAACCTACAACCAATAAAAACTAATCAAAAACTAATTAAGATTAATACCATATTAACTACAAATTTAGAATCATCAATGATCCGTGCATTTCCACGCACTGTATTGTCCACTTCTGCCGCCAACGAGTCACGCGCCCTTATCATGCTAATGTGGGCCACACCACCCGCTCCATTTGTGTCACCCATTAAAGGTGGATCTAAGGTTTTAACTTGCGGTCGTGGTTGCGATTGTGTTTTCTACTATGTTATTTAAACATATCAAATGGTAAAGATAAAATAGGTATTTTCATCCTTCAAATTTTTTTTTTAATCTCATCCCTTAATTTTTTTAATATTTGTTTACTAAGTTTTAACGTAGGCAAACTTATCTCAATTATCAATTATTAGCTTCATAACGTATTTGTCAATTAGCTTAATAAATATCCATATGTTGTAGATATTTTTATTTTATTTTATAATTTTCTTCCTTTTTAACTCATCTTCATCCACCCTTCACCAACAAAGACCTCGACGCACAACCAAGCAAATATCAAGCATCATTTGGCAGCACATGTCAAGACAAGCCCTACCATTGCGATCTATTCCAAAATACGAACCCCATATTGCAACCTACATGTGCACTTTGCCATATGATCCGTGCATTTCCACGCTCTGTGTTGTCCACTTCTGCCACCAATGAGTCACGCACCCATATCATGCTAATGTGGGCCACACCACCCGCTCCTTTTGTGTCACCCATTAAAGGTGTAACTAAGGTTTTAACCTGCCGACGTGCTTGCGGTTGTGTTTTCTACTATGTTATTGAAACATATCAAATGATAAAGATAAAATAGGTATTTTCGTCCTTCAAAATTTTTTTTATCTCATCCCTTGATTTTTTTTTAATATTTGTTTACTAAGTTTTATCATTAGCCAGACTTGTCTTAATTATTAGCTTCATAATGTCTCTGTCAATTAGCTTCATAAATATCCATATGTTGTAAATTTTTTTGTTTTATTTTATGATTTTCTTCCTTTTTAACTCATCTTCATCCACCAATCACCAACTCAGACCTCGACTCACAACCAAGCAACCATCAGCATCGTTCGGCAGCACGTGTCAAGACAAGTCCTACCATTGCGATCTATTCCAAAACACGACACCCTATATTGCAACCTACATGTGCACTTTGCCATATGATCCATGCATTTCCACGCACTGTGTTGTCCACTTCTGCCGCCAATAAGTCACCTCTCACAAACAAAGAAATGAATAACTAGAAATTTATGAATTAGCATAACTAATTCATGAGTCCTGACAAATTTCAAATTAAAATCAGAAAATTTGTCTGACACATACAAACTTCATTGTTGTAATTATCTAATACAATCATAGGATTTGAGAAATAAATGTCAACTGACAAATACAAGAGAATCAAAGGGTACAGTAGAGAGTTCCTTAATCACGAGACACTCACCCAAGATCGAAAATCCACTCAATTCGTCTTGGTTCCAACCAACATACAAGTCTTTCTAGCCATGCTTAGTATGACCACCTTGAATTGGGTACGATCCCGGACAACTTAATCAATCGATCAAACATACAAAGGGTTGATCTTTCTTCATAAACTGAGTTGATGATGCAAAATCTTAGATAGGTCATCACTCGAACCTGGTAATAACTCGTCTTCAAGTCGATCTTTGAGTAGACGACAACTCCTCGCAATTGATTTACCAAATCAACTACGCAAGTCAGAGAATACTTGTTCATAATTCGTCCTTTTACTTAGTTGTCATAAATCCACAAGGTGACACGAGCCCTCACACAACATTGGTGCTTCACAAGGAAAACACTCGTTCTAACAAACGGTTTAGACCATCGATCTTCCAATTGAATCGAGTTGTCCAACTCGTTTTAACTTTGTAGGCAACATCCTACACAAAGCGACAGAGATCTGACCGAATCCAGAAACTAGATCAATCTAAAATCAATGTCCGTTGCTAACCATAAACCTAGAATATTTCCAGGGAACACTCCCGGAAAAACCCTTTACACAAGAACCTTGTTTCGAAGGTCTAACATGATTCGCAAGGATAATCGAATGTCATATCCGAACCCAAGTAACATTCAAGATCTACGGTCTCCCAGGACAAAACCCTTGGAAAACCATCAAGAAACATATACTTGTGCGTCAACACACATTGCTTCAACCAGAAACAATTCAAACAAGAACCAACCAGGGATCACACTACAAAAACTTAACAGACCTATTCCCCAAAGATCCCGAAAGACTCGACCAGCTCTGATACCACTTTGTAACACCCCCCTTGGGCATTACTTACGTAACACATGCAGAATTTAAATTAAAAAGATAATTTGTTGTTTGCTTTCAGAAAATAATTTATATAAGTACGTAAGCGTCTGAAATTGGGTATAAAAATTTGTCACGACTCCAAACCTAAGCCTTGATCGACACACAAGCTTACTATCTTAGCCTGGCAAGCCTATTTAATTTAAAGATATACTTGAATAAAAGTTAGTATTTTTACGAAAATTTCGACAGAGTCTCCTCTGTAATTCGGACATCCCAGGTAAAAGAACACCTGCTAAAATAATTACATTTTCATTCCAGAATTCCAGTTACACCAAATACAACCAGGCAGTAATATGCTAAAAATAGTTATATCAATAAGCTATACATGACCAAAAGGAAAAGCTTAGGTTTTCATTCAAAAGAGATGCTCTCCGAGCCATAAACATTCCATTTTAAAATAGAGACTCTCTGAGCCATACTCATACATACTTATCAAAAATCTAAGTCTCAAACCCTAAGCTGGTCGTTCTAAAAGTTATTCCTGAGGAAAACTCACTTGATCATTCCACAGTCAAATACTTCATCAAACAACTAGATCTAAGTCTCTGAGTGACTTAGGAAGACTCCTCTGCACCATCTGTACTAAAGTACCCAGGGTACAATAGCGAACCAGAAGAAACCTGAAATATTTGTAAGGGTGAGATACCGACAAATGGGTATATCACACAACAACCATATACACGATACATACATCACCTCATCATATTAACATTTAATTATTATTTAGAGATAAAATGACAAGTGTTATATCAGTGGGTCTCATACCTGAGCAATCAGTTTTATAAAGAGAATGCATGACACTTCAATAATTAGGCTCTAAACTTAATCTCATGAGATACCAACACCGTTTTATCATTAAGAAAGAAAGAGTCGATCAGGCTCATACGCCCCGTTTGGCAAGTTGTCTCCGTCACATCATGCGCCCGGATCAACATCATCACGAATCCCTTATAACGGCCATTCGGGTGTATACCTCATCGAATACCACATCTTAAGCGGGTATTCGGATAACTCAAGCACGTCTGCTAAGGGGAAATGCATATGAATAAAAGACTTTGCGTTATCGAGACTTTTCTTTGTGTTCACTCTTTTTCATTGTCGAAGTCCAAAGCTAACGACTATTCATAATTTTCATTACTTGGTAATCAAAAACACAGGACACGTAGTCCGAGTGCTCAATCACAACACCTTAGACCGATGCCGCAGTCCGAGGTTGTGGTCGTAGAAACAATTATAATTTTATCCATGTTTTATTTCAACATGATAAGGACTCCTAGCCCATAACAACGAACTAAGGACACACAGTCCTCAATTCCAAAATAAGGACTCCTAGCCCATAATATCACGATTGGGACCCTTGGTCCATAATTCTTAACACAGATCCCAAATCACGTGCATACAACTGAATACTAGAGGCAACGTCTCGCGAACTAGTATTCTCTTTCACATGTGCTTACTTTTCGCTCAGTGAAAATCAAAAACCAAAACAAAACCTCAGCCACTTATCCAAGTAACCAGAACGTTTCTAAATCATTTAGGAGAAAATCTTTTCCTTTACAAAGTCTTTTATAAAACATTTGGAAATTCGTTTGCTTTTGAAATCCTTGATGGAATAAAGTCAAATATTTTCAAAGGGTATTTCCTTCATAAAACACACCGTTCGAAAAGGTTTTCTCTAGTACAAAACTTTTGATCACAAAAATGTAGTTTCCTTCAACTCAAAATCACTTCAACATTTTTCTAAAAACCAAGATCTTATTCTTCTGAAGTAAGCACTTTAAACAATGAACTTTTATAATTGAGCCCAAAACTTTCAAAGTTCTATTCAAGGCTTATTAAGGCTTTTAATCCTTATAGTCATTGGGAACAGACTCAAGTCCGACTTCGCAAACTTCAATCAACAATAATATATTCACAACAATAATAATATTACAATTAATGACAGTTCATCACAGATATATAATTCATAACACTTTTAAAGCAAGTAATGTTCAACTCCAAGTAATAATCACAATAGTTCAAGTAAACAAGTTATTCAAGTATTGGCTCAATATCACGATAATATTCACCACACTCAATTAAACACATACAACCATGCATATAGTTATTGAATATCCCTAGGCAAACTCCTCTTACCTTTAAAGACAAGTAAAGGATCCTCGTCTTATTGCTCACGTTAGCTCCAAGAGTGTAATTATCTACTCCATCAAGCAAGCATAGCCGTGTTCAACCCTTCACCAACTCAGACCTCGACTCACAACCAAGCAAACATCAGCATTGTTCGGCAGCACGTGTCAAGACAACCCCGACAATTGTGATCTATTCCATAACATGACACCCTATATTGAAACCTATATGTGCACTCTACCAAATGATTCGTGCACATTTCCACGCACTGTGTTGTCCACTTCTACCGCCAACGAGTCACGCACCCTTATCATGCTAATGTGGGCCACACCTCCCGCTCCTTTTGTGTCACCCATTAAAGGTGGAACTAAGGTTTTAACTTGCGGTTGTGGTTGCAGTTGTGTTTTCTATTATGTTATTTAAACATATCAAAAGATAAAGATAAAATAGTTATTTTCGTCCTTCAAATATATTTTTTAATTATCATCCCTTCATTTTTTTAATATTTGTTTACAAAGTGATAACATTATCCAAACTTATCTTATTTATTAGCTTCATAATCTCTTTGTCAATTAGCTTCAAAAATATCCATATGTTGTACATTATTTTATTTTATGATTTTCTTCCTTTTTAACTCATCTTCATCCGCCCATCACCAACTCATACCAAGGCCCACAACCAAGTAGCCATCAGCATCGTTCGGCAGCACATGTCAAGACAAGCCCCACCATTGCGATCTATTCCATAACACGGCACCCCATGTTGCTACCTACATGTGCACTCTGCCATATGATCTGTACATTTCCACGCACTGTGTTGTCCACTTCCGCCACCAACGAGTCATGCACCCTTATCATGCTAATGTGGGCCACACCACCCGCTCTTTTTCAGTCACCCATTATTGGTAGAAGTAAGGTTTTAACTTGCGGTTGCAGTTGCTGTTGTGTTTTCTACTATGTTATTTAAACATATCAAATGACAAAGATAAAATAGGTCTTTTTGTCCTTCAAATTTTTTTTAATCTCATCCCTTCATTTTTTTTAATATTTGTTTACTAAGTTTTAACATAGCCAAACTTATCTGAATTGTTAGCTTCATAACGTATTTGTCAATTAGCTTCATAAATATCCATATGTTGTAGATTTTATTTTATTTTATTTTATGATTTTCTTCCTTTTTAACTCATCTTCATCCACCCTTCACCATCTCAGACCTCGACTCACAACCAAGCAACCATAAGCATCGTTCACCAGCACATGTCATGACAAGCCCCACAATTGCAATCTATTCCATTATACGGCACCCCATATTGCAACCTACATGTGCACTTTTCCATATAATTCGTGCCTTTTCACTTACTGTGTTGTCCACTTTTGCCGCCAACGAGTCTCGTACCCTTATAATTCTAATGTGTACCACATCACCCGCTCCTTTTGTGTCACCCATAAAAGGTGGAACTAAGGTTTTAACTTGTGGTTGTGTTTTATATTATGTTATTTAAACAAATTAAATGATAAAGATAAAATATAGGTATTTTCGTCCTTCAAAATTTTTTTTTTAAATCTCATCCTTTCATTTTTTTTAAATATTTGATTACTAAGTTTTAACATTAGTCAAACTTATCTTAATTATTAGCTTCATAATGTCTTTGTCAATTAGCTTCATAAATATCCATATGTTGTTGATTTTTTTTATTTGATTTTATGATTTTCTTCCTTTTTAACTCATCTTCATCCATCCTTCACCAACTCAGACCTCAACTCACAACCAAGCAGCCATCAGCCTCGTTCGGCAGCACGTGTCAAGACAAGCCCCACCATTGCGATCTATTCCATAACCCGGCACCCCATATTGCAACCTACATGTGCACTCTGCCGTATGATCCGTGCATTTCCACGTAGTGTTGTCCACTTCTGCCGCCAACGAGTCACGCACCCTTATCATGCTAATGTGGGCCACACCACCCGCTCCTTTTGTGTCACCCATTAAAAGTGGAACTAAGGTTTTAACTTACGGTTGCGGTTGTGTTTTCTACTATATTATTTAAACATATCAAATGATAAAGATAAAATAGGTATTTTCATCCTTCAATTATTTATTTATTTTAATCTCATTCCTTCATTTTTTTTAATATTTGTTTACTAAGTTTTAACATTTGTCAAACTTATCTTGATTATTAGCTTCATAATGTCTATGTCAATTAGCTTCATAAATATCCATATGTTGTGAATTTTTTTTTTATTTTATTTTATGATTTTCTTCCTTTTTAACTCATCTTCATCCACCCTTCACCAACTCAGACCTCGACTCACAACCAAGCAGCCATCAGCATTGTTCGACAGCACGTGTCAAGACAAGCCCCACCATTGCGATCTATTCCATAACACGGCACCCCATATTACAACCTACATGTACCAGGAATCAACTGAATAATTAAATCTTTCAAGAGTTATAAGCTGAATAATCAAAATTTGTTGCAATTGACACATGTAGGTCTCAACAATTGAGGCACCATTTCTAGCATTTAAGAATATTTGCCCATTAGGATTCTTGAGCATTGGTGTAAATTGGCATTCTTAGTTTATCGTTATTGTTACATTGAAGAACACATTTTAGTTTTGTTTCACAAAATGGTTGAAAATTGAGTTATTTTACAAGGTAAAGAAAATGCTATGACAAAATTTTGATCTTGGTTCAAGGGAGGCAACGTGTAAACCAAGCTTTGCCCCACCAAAAAAATTGCACTAATTGAAGAAAGTAAAAGCGTACCAAGTCTATCATTTTTTGTCATCCTCTGCAGCAAGGCTGTCTTGAGCACATTGTTACAACATTTGTAAGTTAATTGTCAAAATTTGATGCAATTCCCAAAGGCAAGCGGCATTGCAAGCCACATCCCCTGTCTCAATTTTATTGTACTAGCGTTCATGAACCCGTGCAACGCACTGGCGAGAAGCTTCTCATATGAAAAGAATCATTGTTACATTTTTTTCAATTCAATTTTTATATTATTTATTTTGATTATATAATTGTAATTTTAAAATTAAGCAAACTTCTTGCCCTCCACCAACATGTGGTTGGTCCAAGTTATAACGAGCTTGGGCCCCTTAGAGCATCCACATCCCAACACCCCATTTTGGAGTTCTTAAATGGGTCCCACTATTAAACATCATCCATTCTTACTTTTTACAACTTAAGCACCCCATCTCTCCAACCTAGCAACTTTTAAAAAATTCTTAAATTGACCCCACCAATAAACTCACATCCTTACATTTCATCAACTTCAATTTGTTTTTTTAAGGAAAAAAGAAAAGAAAAAAAAATAAGAAAAGATCTGGGTGCTTATAGAAGCACCCGCTACATCGGTTGCTATTTTGCCAATTCTTAACCCATAAGCACCCCAAAAAGCAAACCGATAAAGATGGCCTTAAGCAAGTGGTTAGGGATTCGATCCCTAACTCTTGCGTATGGAGAAAACCTGGTTTGGAGAGGTCAGCTCTTAAATATCGTCCAGTACCTCGAGGGATTAGTCTCCACAGTTACGCGTGGAGGATATCCTGGGAAACCAAAAAACTTCTTGCCCTCCCGTAAGAAAAAAACCATGATTCTCATAGGATCTTCATTATATTAATTAATCAAGCAGCACTATTATTGTCATAGGATCTTCGTTATATTAATCAAAATACATGATTCTCTCCCCCAATTTCTAGGAAAAATAGTGATTTTTCCCTTCAAGCCATTTTTTTTTAAGAAAGGTTTCCTATTCCTGACCAAGATAACCTTGTAAACTTATCCTCCTCGTATTTATCTAATAATGATTCAAATAGATGTTGCTCATGCGATGCACGGAATATAAGAATGATTGACGATAATGTAAAAAGTTCATAAATTTTAAAAATTATTTACAAATTTGAGAATTAAAAAATATAAGATGGTTTAATAGTGTGATTTAAAATATTATAAAATAAAAAAAATTAATGCCTTCATTAGTCTTATTTATACATTATCCACATATAGCTTAGCTTAATGCCCTTATATATATGATGAATCACTTATATGTGTCGAGCAATATATATTTAAGATATGAAATTGATTTTTTTTTTTTTTTTTTTTTTTTTTGCGAAATATTTGAATTTGATGTTACATGAAAATCATCTCTATTGGTTAAAAAAGGGGTTGTGCCCTTTCTTTAACATAATATATTTCAACAATTGCGGCACCGGTTCTAGCATATAGTATCTATCTATATGATACTATAATAAATAATCTAAAGAATACATCATGAATGGAAAGTGCTATATATCATGTATCATCTTTAGAATAACTAAAATTTAAATTCTTTTGCCAACTAGGAAAACATAATGAAGCAAAAACCATGGTAATGTGCCAGCATAAAAACCGTGTTGCGGCCGCAACCAATTGCAACACGCCTTGCAGCAGCAGCAACTGCGACGGCAACCGGAATTTAAAAGCATGATGTCCATTGAAGAGTTATGGATATGCCCAAGGACAATACAAATACAAGAAACAAGTAAAAAGGAAGGAAGAATATTTGAATTTTGATATAATGAAATTATCAACATAGGTTTCTGAATACATGGGATAAATGAGTTAATAGTAGTGTAATCATCTTTTCTTTGGAGAATCAAATTTCCATATACATGAAATCTTCAGCCGAATTCACACTCTAGAAGAGTAAATGAAATTGAATAGAATTAAACTTCAAATGTTCTCTTATTGAGAGCAGTATATCTCCATCTCTCCTTCTCCACAAAGTCAGCATCAAGGAACTTTGCAACAAAAGCCCAAAGTTTATAAATGTCTTCAAAATTAGCAAGAAAGCCTAATGCAGCAGTAACCACATTTATTCCAACCTTATCTCTATCTTTCTTCTTGCTAGATGTCATTCCTTGGCCTCCAACTACTTTGGTCTCTAGGACTCTTCCCTTCTCTTCTGCATACTTATCTGCAAACCATATATGATGCAGGAATCCATAGCTGATAGAAATGTTGCTTCTGTCAGCAAGTTTTTGGACTAAAACAGGCTCAACCTTTTCACCTTTCCAATCAAATATATTAAATGCCAAAGCAGGCCCTCTATCAAATTTCACTTTTGGACCATAAATCTTGACCAAGGGAACCCCTTCTGTATTAGGATGCTTAAGCTTCAACATTGAGCTTACCAGCCAGTTTATCAGGTACCTTGCCCTATTAGTGATCAGTATCAATCCTAAAGAATCCACATGATCTAAGCACCTGCATTCAATGTCAAAGTTCCCATTTTCTATTTCTTGGACATTCTTTTCTTTAAGGGTCTGAAGTTGTTTTTGTGCCTCCTCAATTTCACAACCTTTAGGAGCTTTTGATTCTGCTTGTGACTCTATGATCTGAAGCTCAGATGGCTCTCCTTCTTCTACTTTTCCAGATGGTGTGGTTTCTATCTGACCAGAGAAAGATTTCAAATTTGATTTCTGTTCAAGTTCTCTGTCAGTACCAGAAGAATCCTCTGATAGCTGATATAGCCACTTTTCCGGTACAAGGTTCACAACACCTCCACAAGTGGAGGTTTCCAAACTTGAAATAGCAGATTTCTTGACAAAAAGGCATCCAAACCCAGAAGGGTTTTCCCCAAAAATCTTGTAGAAAGAACAAATTAAGAAATCTGGGAGAAAGAGAGAGAGGCCAAAACAGTCCATTTCTTTTGGTCCCAATGCACAAGCATCAACCAATACATGCCAACCATTCTCTTGTGCTATGCTTATCCATATATAAGGATATCTAGCTCCTGTTACTTTAGAATGAAGTGGTAAAACAAAAAGGCCCCTTTTTTTCTTCTTCTTTCTCTTACTCACAATCATTTTCCTCAATTTTGTAGTCTGAAGCCTGAGCCTTGGCCATGAGAACTCTGCTGACATAACCCTTGCTCCTCTCTTCTCTGAGCAATTAACCATTGCTTCCACAGCCTCACAATCATTGTCATAAACTGTCAGAAGCTTCCTACTTGATTGGAATGAGTAGGAATCTGCTACAAGTTTGAAAGCTGAGGTTCTATTAGCTGTGAAAACCATGAAGTAATCATTTTCAGATATGTTAAGGAACCCCATGATTCTTTTTCTCATTGCAGACTCAAATTCTGACTCTTGCCCACCATGAAGTAATAAAGTCTTCAAATTCCCAGTTTTGCAGGATATACTAAAGAAAGGAATATCTGAATACTGGGGTGGAGATTGATCATGTGTTTTTTGAGGGACAATCTTGGTTTTTGATGTGTCATCATGGTGTTGTAGTTGAGAGTAGGAGAATAGGCCAATACCAATATAATCAAGGCAAGTGTTGTTGGAGACTGAGAGATGGTAATATTCTTTGGCTCTATCATGGTCAACATGTTCAGTCTCTGAATATTGAGGGTACACTTTCTTGAATTCATTGAATGATTCATGCAGAGATGGAAGACACTCATGGTTTGTGAACTGAGTACTTGGGAAGATAGAGGATGCTGTTGTTGCTACAAAGGTGTGGCGACACTCAGCAGAACTATTTCTGGATTTTGATGTTGTGTTTTGTGATGCTGCTGAGTTGAAAAATGGGGTTGGGCAACAACATTGAGGGCATGATTGAGAGGCCTCATTTTGGCCAAAGGTATGCATTTTTCTTTCTTTCTCTGGACTTGGAGACAGTTATGGTTTATAACTTTATAGAGTTTAATTGGTATGCACTTTTATGGTTTATGACTTTTAAAGTCGATAGGTTAAGTTTAGACTATCATTGCATCCCAATTAAATCCAACTTTATATATATAATAACAGTTTGACGTTTCTGCAGCTATTGGATTTCTTAACATTTTGTGCCAATCGGCATATAAGAAAAGCACATACATATACTACAAAATCTGTCTTTGGATGATTATTTTATGTGTTTGGATGTAGGTGGCTGATACGGCAGTTTAGGAACTATTGAAAAAGTCAGGTAGCATAATTTGGACTTTGTCTTCCATGGTTTGCCAAGTGGACCTATTAGTCCTATTTCCAACAGGCCAATCAATCTGAACCGTCCAACTTGGTTTGACTTTGGTGATGTATGAATCTGAATCTTTCCTTTCAAGTGCTATTTAAAATATATACACATGTGTGTGTACAAAATATTTCTTGTTGCATGATATTGAAATGCTTTCTAACTTAAGTGGTGATGTATGCTTCTGGAAATTGCTTTCAAGTACTATCTTAAAAAACAAAAAATTTATTGTTGCACGTAATTGAAATGTTTGTTAACTTGTACTTAGGTGGGTTCCCCAACTCTCTACTCATTCCAGTTATTTTAGCATGTTGGCTAGTTTGATTTGTCCATTTTTATTAAACTATTATTACTGAGTTTGACAAAGACAACTATGGCAGATTTGGGGTAGCTGAAGAAAGATAGGTGAGGGCCATACACATACTAAGATTGTTTTAAAATGCATTCAAATACTCAATTGTAACTTCTATGTTATTTATATACACTCCGTTTAAATAAGTAATATTACAAGTGAGGTCATGATTCAATACTTAAGTTTTTCACTACAAGAAAACTCTTTATTATCGAGGGACACACTTCCGTCGGTAATTGTATTAATTACCGAGGACCTACCCTCGGTAATAAAAAACATAATTAGCGGGGGCTAAGCTTCAGAAAAAACTTGCACGCTGTTGCGAATAGTGTTTATTTGCTATGCACTAGTTCTCGAGTAAAAGGGTCAGGATCAGAGGCTTTGTACATTATTTTTCGTTTTTT
Organism: Sophora flavescens; assembly: GCA_030762895.1. Lineage (NCBI taxonomy): Eukaryota > Viridiplantae > Streptophyta > Magnoliopsida > Fabales > Fabaceae > Sophora > Sophora flavescens. The sequence goes on from CM061063.1 coordinate 100,390,331, forward strand.
CTTTTTGATAATCTTTTTTGTCATTGATTTACTGGAAAGTTTCAACATTTGAGAATTAATGTATCCTGTTTTTGTTGGTTATCGTATGATATTCCATATGAATAACTTGAATCAGGAAGGACAAATTCTTATGTGTTATCTAGTTGGCTAAGTTAATTTTTAGGTGTTCCTCTTTAGATAGATAATAAGGAATGATTTGTTTCTGAACATTGCTCCCCTTGATGAAATGTCTGAACTGTAGAATTTCCTTTGAAATTGACATTTGATAATGATCATTGGACAACCATTAGGCCTAAGTAAGGATTGCTTAGATCTCATCGAAATTGTGTGGTTTTTCTACTGGTTGTGACTTGTGAAGCAAGAACGGCATGATATGGATGGATCTTTATTTGTGAATGGTGTTTTGCTATGATAATTAGTTACTGTCCTTTCAGATATATGCAGTAAAATAACTCTGCTTTCCTCTCCTCCACATTGTTAATCTTGTTAAATTTTCTTGAATTCAAAGGTTCAATATTCTCTAAAATTTCTGCCATGATCTTCTTGGTTGATAAATAAAACTCTGCTTGAGGTCTTGTGAGTTAAAATCAAATGTTAGGCAAATGTTACTCGTTAGTTGTTATGTTAATTTTTTTTTTTCTTTTGCCAAGATTTGAATCTTGGATCTTTTACTCCTCCAACTCATTATACCATTAGCTCAAACCACTTGAGTTATGCATGTTAGATAACATAAATGGGCCTATCCTTTCACACTTGTATGTACCAACATTTGCTGTTCAGAAAACTTGCTCCTTGTGAAGCTTACAGAAATTCAGTGTCTTCGTGTCTTATATTTTTTTTTTATTCGAAGCCAACACATATCATACATGGAACCATGAATGTATTGCACATCATACTTGGAAGTAGCCAATCCTTGCAATGATCATAGCCAGATTTTGTCCTTTTATTTTTTACTTGCTACTCGGAATGTTAGTAATAATAAAAGTAATGATAATAACTTTTCACTTTGTAGCAGGAGGAGGAGCAGCTACAACCATCGCCAGATAGGAAGAATTATGGGGATGAATATTAGATTATGTTGGCTTTTCACATTGTTTCTAGATTCATTTATACATTATGTATGTTTTTACATTTATACTTGATTCAGTTGCATTATTTATGCTTTATATTTAAGCTATATTTATTTTTAATTTTCATTTTTATTTTGAATTTTATTTGTATTTTCATATGTCATTTGTATTTATCTGCAACCAACAAATTTTTTTTTAAAAGAAAAAACAACATTACCGAGAGCCTTGTCCGTTGGTAATTACCGATGGGAAAAAGTCGTAGGTAATTACCAACTATCGCAACCGTCCCGTCTGGACACCGGTAAAAGAAAGGTAAAAACAGATAAGTCGCCACCAATATTTTATTTGGGAAAAACATTAGAAAAACCATTTATTTTAAGGAAACTGATCATTTAAAAAAAACAGAGAGAGATTTGAGTTCGTAAGTCTGTTACGAGTAGGGAATGTATTAGCACCCTACATCGTCCGTTTTAAAACGGTACCTCAACTCAATTATGCAAAATAATTTTAATAACCTTTGAAAATATTTATTTTTACCCCGCTTTTAAAAAAATTTAAAAATATATATAAACACAAGAAAAGGGAAAATTAAATTTTGGCTTGACAGAATGATTGATTCTGCTCCTACGTATTCTCGCGTGCGATGGGAAACTCAAAGTCACGTAGTTCTTATAGAAAATGTTTGATTTGTTGGTTGATTTTATTTTATTTTTTTTTGAAAATATTTTTCCTTTTTTTGAATTTTTATTTTTATTGAAAATGATTTTTTCCCCTTTTTTAAGAAAAGATTTTTTTTTTTAGACACATGTTACTCTTTTAAATTTTTATGCTTGGCCCAATAAACAAAGTAAAAGACTCACTCATGATCCTAAAATTACTAAGCACATCAGATATCAACAATTAAAAAAAAAAGAAACAAGCCCAAACAGTGAAAAGCACATTCACATACTAATAACAACACACATAATAAAAGTAAATAAAAGAACAAAACCCAAAGGAAGCTTCTAGCTTCCTCACCTTACCATTAATGGAGGCAAAATGGCCAAGGAGAACAGGTCTGGAACCAAGGCGAACACAGCTGGAGCAGATGGTGCCACGACGGTTCTGTTACTGAGCTCTGGCGTGACTGGGCACAGCGGCGGTGGTGGGTGCGGATCTGACGCACTTCGTTACGATGCGGCTGGATGGTGGTTGGCGGGGCGCGAACGACAGTGGATTGAGCAGCGGCGTGGGGATGCGGTGGTGACGATTGAGTGCGGTGTGGTGGGCGGAGCAAACGGCAATGGCGGAGGGCGGCGGAGGAGTACGGTTCGAGGTGGTGCTGGGTTCCGAGTTCGACGCGGTGGAAGAACGGTTGCGGCTTGGCGGAGGAGTGGCGGCGAATCGAGGCGGAGATGGCAGAGAAGCACAGCGACGTCGGAGACGGAGGAGATGGCGGAGACAGCGGAGGAACGAAGAACAGGGGCAAAGGCATTTTTTTAAAAAATTCTCTTTTTTCTCCCTTGTCTGTGTATTTGTTTGTGGTCTTAGAGATGTTTTATGAGTTATGGAAGTTGTGGGTGTTGATGGTTTGAAGAGGATGACATGGTGAGAATGGAGAGGAAGATGGTGGGTTATTAATGGGAGAATTTGTTACTGGTATGATGGTTTTGAGTGAAGGTGGTTATGTTGTAAAAATGGTGAAGCGGGTGATAAAAATGGAGAAAAGAATTTGGGAGAGATCAGCTTGTAAGAGTGAATTTTTTTTTGCTATGTCTCCCCCTACTTAGTTAATGTGCGGTGTATATATAGCATGAGAAAAAACAAATTCTGTTATGTGCTCTCCTGGAGGGGAGGACGAAAAGTTCGCAAATGGTGGTGCCATGGACAAGTGCTCCCACCATCTTTGTCTTGGGTTCTTTGCAAAATGCAGGGGTTGTTACCCCTCTTTTGAGAAAAAAGCACAAGAAAACACAAATGGAGAAATAAAATAAACCTGGTTCATACTTAAATGAGAGGAGATACCTACAAAGTTAAAGAAATTCAAAACAATTTTTATATTTTTTATTTCTTATTCTTTTTTTTATCTTTTTAATTTTTATCATTACTTTTTAGCAAATCAGATTTTTTTTTTTTTGGCTTGGATGATGGGCTCGACATTTGTAACAATACAAATAAAATTGGGCCAAGAACATAACAAAGATTTTTTTCCAATTTTTATATTTTTTGTCTTTTCGAAAAATATTAATTAAAAGAAAGAATTCCCGGAAAAAATTAGGTGTTCACAGCTGCCCCTCTTTACTTGTTTCTTATTAGATAATAGGTATAACCGTAGTTATCCTATTATCGTTATAAGAAACAAGTAAAGACATGAACTCCAATTTTGTCTGGGGCACACTAACAAGCAAAAGAACTTGTGACTACAAATTGATTTCCAGTAAAGACCCCGCGGATTGGATTGGCCACTGAGGTTTACAGATAAAAAGCTTGCAGGGTGGATTGCCTGTTGAGCTTAAAAAACAAAGATAAAGAGCATACGGGGTGGATTGTACGTCAGAAGCTCGAACTGAAAGATAAAAGAGCTTACGGGGTGGATTGTCCGTCAGAAGCTCGAACAAAAATATAAAAGAGCTTACGGGGTATGGTACCCGCCGTAGCTTGACAACAAAACGAAGCTTACAAGGTCTGGTATCCGCTGAAGCTTGAAAACAAAAAGGAGCTTACGGGGTCTGGCACCCGCCGAAGCTTGACAAAATGATAAAAGAGCATACGGGGTTTGGTACCCGCCATAGCTTGACAACAAAACAGAGCTTACAGGGCCTGGTACCCCACTAAAGCTTGGTAACAAAAAGAGCTTACAGGATTTGGCACCTACCGTAGCTTGACAACAAAACAGAGCTTACAGGGTATGATACCCGCTGAAGCTTGAAAACATAAAGAGCTTACGGGGTCTGGTACCCGCCCAAGCTTTACAAAATGATAAAAGAGCTTACTGGGTTTGGAACCCGCCGCTGAAGCCTGAAAACAAAAGGAGCTTACGGGGTCTGGTACCCGCCGAAGCTTGACAAAATGATAAAAGTGCTTACAGGGTTTGGTACCCGACGAAGCTTGACAACAAAACGGAGCTTATAGGGTCTGGTACCCGTTGAAGCTTGAAAACAAAAAGAGCTTACGGGTCCGGTACCCGGTGAAGCTTGACAACCCGATAAACGAGCTTACGGGGTTGGGTACCCGCCGTAGCTTGACAACAAAACGGAGCTTACAGGGTCTGGTACCCGCTGAAGCTTGTGAATAAAAAGAGCTTACGGGGTCTGGTACCCGTCGAAGCTTGACAAAATGATAAAAGAGCTTATGGGGTTTGGTAACCGCCGTAGCTTGACAACAAAACGGAGCTTACAGGGTCTGGTACCCACTGAAGCCTGAAAACAAAAAGAGCTTACGGGGTCTGGTACCCGCCGAAGCTTGACAAAACGATAAAAGAGCTTACGAGGTTTGGTACCCGCCGTAGCTTGACAACAAAACGGAGCTTACAGGGTCTGGAACCTGATGAAGCTTGAAAACAAAAGGAGCTTACAGTGTCTGGTACCCACCGAAGCTTGACAAAACGATAAAAGAGCTTACGGGGTTTGGTACCCGTCGTAGCTTGACAACAAAACAGATCTTCCAGGGTCTGGTAACAACAAAACAGATCTTCCAGGGTCTGGCACCCACTGAAGCTTGAAAACAAAAAGAGCTTACGGGGTCTGGTACCCGCCGAAGCTTGACAAAATGATAAAAGAACTTATGGGGTTTGGTACCCGCCGTAGCTTGACAATAAAACGGAACTTACGAGTGCAGTACCGCTGAAGCCTGAAAACAAAAAGAGCTTACGGGGTCTGGTACCCGCCGAAGCTTGACAAAACGATAAAAGAGCTTACGGGTTTGGTACCCGCCGTAGCTTAACAAGAAAACGGAGCTTACAGGGTCTGGTACCCGATGAAGCTTGAAAACAAAAGGAGCTTACGGGGTCTGGTACCCGCCGAAGCTTGACAAAACGATAAAAGGGCTTACGGGGTTTGGTACCCATCGTAGCTTGACAACAAAACGGAGCTTACAGGGTCTGGTACCCGCTGAAGCTTGAAAACAAAAAGAGCTTACGGGGTCTAGTACCCGCCGAAGCTTGACAAAACGATAAAAGAGCTTACGGGGTTTGGTACCCGCCGTAGCTTGACAACAAAATGGAGCTTACAGGGTCTGGTACCCGCTAAAGCTTGAAAATAAAAATAGCTTACGGGGTCTGGTACTCGCCGAAGCTTGAAAACAGAAAGGAGCACGCGTGGTTTGGTACCCGCCGCAGCTTGAAAGGAAAGACAGAAAGCTTGCGGAGTCGGTTATCCACTGAAGCTTGAAAAATAAAGGTAAAAAGCTTGCGGAGTCAAGTATCCGATGAAGCTTGACATGGAAGATAAAAGCTTGCGGAGTCGGTTATCCACTGAAGCTTGAATGGAAAGACAGAAAGCTTGCGGAGTCAGTTATTGATAATTTTCTGGCTTATCATGTTTTAAAGATAATCAATTTAGATTTGGATAATAATTGCCTATCACAACAATAAAGGATATGATAAGATTTGGCAATTAATTTGGAGATATTGATTTGGATATGAAGATTAAAATGTTCAAGATCAACCATGAAGGAGCTTGATTGAAGATGGAGCTTGAAAAGTAAAGAAAACTGAGCCAAACAGAGCCCATCACGGCTTAGCCGTGACACCCATCACGGCCATGATCGAGCAAGGCTGAAAAGAAGAGAACGAAAAAGTCAGAACCTGTCAGGGCCAGGCCGTGATGGCCATCACGGCCGTGACAGGCCATCAGTGCCAAGTTTTCTAAGACGGAATCTGTCACGGCCTGGCCATGACAGCCATCACTGTCGTGACACGCAATATCTGGAATTTTAAAACCTGATTTGATCTGATTTTGTAATTGCTTGAGATTCAAGTTAACCTACTCTATAAATAGGGCAATTAGGCTCGAAAATATGGGGACTTGGGCTGCTACCTTAGGCAAAAACTAGGATTTCTCTTCTTCTCCAATTTCTTCTTCTCTCTTAGGTTTTCTTTTATGCTTTTGTTAATCAAGCTTGCCATGACCATGGCAATGCTTGAGTAGTCTTTTTGTTTCTATGGACTAGGGATGTGCCCAAGATTTGTTTTATGTTATGAATTGACGTTTTACTTTTTGTCAATTTCAATTTGCTTTCGATTTAATTCATATTGCATGAACTACTTGTGAATTTGGTGCGTACTTATTTGCATGTCATAGATACTCTAAGGACGAACTTAGCGTTGAACTTAGGTATCGGATCTATAGGAATCAAACTTAGGACTTAAATCATGAGAGTTAGAAGCGATCCTTCGAGGGTTCACGAATTGTCACAAAACTTAAAGGGTTCGATTTAAATTCAATTACCACGAGAGTAGGGGTTGGTTTAATTGGGTATGGTTCTTGTAACCCGAGAGGAGCATTAACTTATTTAGGATAAATTCGTCTTCAAAGCAAATTTCGATAATTAACAAGAAAGGTAGTCAATTTAGTAGCATGAGTGGTCTTGTTGGTAGCCCAATTCCTGGAAATCTCTTTTCATATTTAAAAACCCGAAAAATATTTTATTTCTTTTATTGTTTCTTTTATTTTCTTGAAATCTTTTCAAACCTATTTCTCAGTCTAAATAGTTGTTTAATTTGTGAAGTGACACTTGGTTTCCCAATCCCCGAGTTCGATACTCGGTTTCTCACCGTTTTATTATTACTTGCTTCGATCCGGTACGCTTGCCGGAGCCCATCAATTATCCACTGAAGCTTGAACAAGAAAGGTAAAAAGCTTGTGGAGTCGGTTATCCGCTGAACCTTGACAAGAATGGTAAAATGCTTGCAGAGTCGGTTATCCGCTGAATCTTGAATGGAAAGATAGAAAGCTTGCGGAGTCGGTTATCCTCTGAAGCTTGAACAAGAAAGGTAAAAATCTTGCGGAGTCGGTTATCCGCTGAAGCTTGACAATAAAGGTTAAAAGCTTGCGGAGTCGGTTATCTACTGAAGCTTGAACAAGAAAGGTAAAAAGCTTGCGGAGTCGGGTATCTGTTGAAGCTTTATAATAAAAGTAAAATGCTTGCAGAGTCGAGTATCCGCTGAAGCTTGAAAAGATAAAGAGCTTACGAGTCCGGTACCCTGAAGCTTGAAAACAAAAGGATCTTACGGGGTTTGGTACTGTCGCAGCTTGAAAACAAAAGCGAGTTTAGCTTGGGTGTGGTACCCACCGAAGCTTGAAAACAAAAAGAGCTTACGGGGTTTGGTACCCGCCAAAGCTTAACAAAACAAATGAGAGCTTACGGGGTATGGTACCCACCGAAGCTTGTAAAGAAAGATAAAAAACTTGTGAGGCCCTGTGCCTACTGAAGCTAACAAAGGCAAAGCTTATAGGCCCTGTGCCCGTTAAAGCTGAACAAAACAAAAGAAAACTTAAGAGGCCCTATACCTGCTAAAGCTAACAAGACATGACTTTTGGGGCCCTGTGCCCGCGAAAGCCGAACAAATGCAAGCAAAGATGTTGACTTTGTTGATGCATGAAATGATGAGGCAATGCATGATACGAGATTATTTTTTATTGATTGGTGAAAACCTGACTTTTTTTTATGCATGATGCATGATATGCTTTTGATGAGTGATGCAGACCTTGATTATAATTTTTTTTTAAATGCATGATGCATGAGATGCTTTTTATCAATGATGAAAAAACTCTGATTTTTTTTATTTTTCTTTTTTGCAAACACCTCTTTGATCCTTGACTCCTCAGATTTTTTATTGCAGACGAAATTGAGGATGAGCTGGAATGAGACTCCTTGATTTCGATCATCACTTATTTGTTGAACTGATGTTTTAATTCTTACCTGAGATATGCTTCTTTGTGATGATTATCCCAATTGGATGAGATTTCCTGATCAATCTTTCAAGGATGTGACTTGCCCCAGCCTTCATGTATTGGGAGCTTTTCATGGGTTGCCCTCTTAAACAGCCCCAGTTTATCAGTTTGAGGAGACTTCTTGTACTTTGTTTGTATTTGACCCTAACTTTTGCGTAGGTCGCTCTTCGCGAGTTTTCAACCTACCGGGTCGCTCTAACTTTTGCCCAGACTGCCTTTTCAGGTTTTCAGTCAAGCGAGCCTTTTTTGTTTGCTTTTTATTTTCTTTTTCTTTTTCTTTTTTGATTTTTCTTTTTCTTTTTCTTTTTTTCTTTTTTGGGATGTGGACAATTTTTCCACCCTTATTTGTGATGATCAAAGCTTCTTGCTTGATTGCCAACTGAGATGCCACTTTCCCCTTGTACTAAGAATTCTTCTGGCCAGAGTTGTTCATCAAAGATTTACCATTAGATGGTTAAATTGTACTGTTGAACTCATGTTTACCTTACCTGAAGCAGCATGTAACAAACTTGTATGGATTCAAAAGTATGACGAGGAAAGGACAATATGGCCCGAACAACTTCTCGATTTGTGTTGGAAGTTTGACAACTCAAATGGTATTCAAGAGAACAGAAATGAAGCAAGATGCACAAGAGGTGATATGAAGATCAGAAGGGTGTTGCCCCACTTTGGATTTATTTAATCATGGCGATTGACTCGACATATGTTGCTTGGGAACAAATTTGCCACAAAACAATTTCCTTGAGAATTGAGTGGCCCTAATGTAGGGTTCCCAGAATAAAGCTGCCCCAGTGTAGGGCACTTGATGAGGAAAACTTGAGAATAGTGTTGCCCCAGTGTAGGGTATCCAATAATGGAAATGCTCTTGGATAAGGCCCTTGAAAGCACAGCTTTGCCCCATGTAGATCTTGCTCTAACTTTAGTTAGACTGCCCTTGAGGGTTATCAGTCTAGCGAGTTTTCCCTTTCTTTTTTTATTTTCATTCTTTTCTCTTCCTTTTCTTTTTTTCTTTTTTTTTTGATTTTTTAGAGGAGCAATTAGTTAAAATCTCAGAAGAGGACAAACTTATTTGTCTCAAAAATAAAGTTGATGAAAAAGTAGCAATCATTCATTGATCAGAATGGAATTTTTGAAGCTTGTAATGTGGCCAATGGTAGAGGGTCATGAAAGGAACAATATAAGTCTCAAACAAATGTGTTAAGGTTGAATAGGACCAAGGATCCATGATCTTTTTCGATTTCCAAGAACATTTGTTTTCCTCTAACTTTCCCACTTTTTTTCTTCCTCTTTTTTTTGCATGAGGTTTTTCATCCTTTTTATTTCTCCATCTTTATTTCTTCTTCTTATTTTTTCTTCTCTTTTCTTTTCTAATTTTTTTTTTCACTTTCTCACTTTATGCTTCATCATCATTTCTTTCATACTTATCCCTTATTTAGGGGTGATCCTTGTCCAAGGTTCTTTGAAGAAAAGTTTTAAGCTCAAAAGGGGTAACAATGGATAATGATGATATTTTGCTAAGGATAGAGAAAGACGGTCAATCTTCATTTAAAATCATGATTGCTTTTTTTTTAACTTTATTTTAGAGACAAAGATGGTAATCACCAAGTTTTCATTTATTTGCTCCTCTTTTATTTTCTTTTTCTTTTTCTTTTTCTTTTCATTTTTTTATTTTCTTTGAAAAGGCGTGGGCACAGGTGGACTGATCAATGCCCCAAAAAGAACTTCTAATAACACGAGCTTAATGAACAAAACCAAGGATGATACTTGGGGAAGAAAAAGAGAAGCTGAGATATGAGAATGGTGAGAGAAATATTATGATGTGGAAGACGATGTAAAGAATGGATGAGACAAGGTATGGATGCAAATCCATTACATTAATGCTTCAAGAAAGTGAACATGGTTCAAGTTTTACATGATAAAATACAATGTAACCTCCATTTCAAGGTAAACCACTAATGAACCAATCTAGCCTGGGCTGCTTAGAAATTCCAAAGACGGGGATCGCAAAGTGTTGGCACTTCTTTCAACCACTAGAATGCGAATCTCTGGTGATGTCGTTGTAGCTTTCTTCTTGAAGTCTGAGTAGTCCACTAAAAAAAACCTTTTTAGAGAGGTCTCAAAATTGACATGCCCTACTTGACTTCGGAGAAATGACTGTGAAAGCATGCCCCTCAACTTCATTGGCATCCGAACCTGCATGATCGGCTACAAGGTTGTGATCCACATTTTCAGACCACTTGGGCAAGTCTTATTTCCAGCTTCACATCATGATCCATGGTTTGATTGGAATTCTTTGAAAGTGCGATGGATCTATTTTCTCCAAGGAGCACAATACATGGAATGAATTTTTTTTTTAATAAACTTTCAACTTAAACAGAAATGAGTATATGAAATGCATGAAGAAAGGTTTTTTTTTTTTACCCAAAAGGTATAAATCCATGAGATGTATGAAAAAGAATTATTCAATTCATGTGATGCATGAAGGCACTTTTTTTTTTCTAAAAAAAATTTTGCAATGCATGAGATAAGCTTCTTATTTTTTTAGATGAATCACATTTTTTTAATGCATGAGATCAATGATTTTTTATATTTTGACCCAAAGAGGTATCGATGCATGAAATGTATGAATTTTTAATTTTTTGGTCCGAAAAGTTTTTAGTGATGCATGCATGAAATGAAGGAGATGCATGGCTTATTTTCCCTTTTTCCTTTTTATGAATGCTTGAGATAAATGATTTTTTGTAATGAACGCATGACAGGAATTTTTTTTTATGAGAAAAGTAATTAATGCATGAAAATGATTTTTTTATTTTTAACCCAAAAAAATCAATGAATGAGATGCATTAAAAAAAATGAGTGATCTTTTTTTTATTCTTCTACAAAGAATATGAATGAGTTACATAAAAATGATTTACACAAATCTCTTTTTTATTATTTATGGAAATGCATGAGGTACAAAAAATGAAAAATGATTTTTTTTTTTTTTGTTACAAGCAAAAGGACTTGTGTAAATCATTTTTTCTTTCACAAAAAACTAAAAAAAGTGAATTTTTTCTTTGACAAAAAAAACATGAACATGAGTATAAAATAAAAAACTGCTCCCTTTGTGTCCTAAGATGGGTAAGACTTATGTTTGCACACACCTAAGGTCATGACTCTAACCGGTTGCTCACTAAGTTTGCTCTATGAGTGAATTATAGGATGGGTCTAGAATCCTAAAAATCATGACCCCTCAGATTGCCCTCATCTAAAAGATAAGGACCCAGATCCATGAAATTCACCACAGGGACATATGAGTCACAATATGGCAGTCCACATTACCGTTAACAATGAGTAGGAGAATCGGTGGTGATCGGGGATGTAAAAGCATCACAACAACACCACCGAAACCCCTTCTAATCCTATGTCATTCCAAGACTCGGATATATAGCTCAAAAATGTGTAAAGTATGTGATGGTGATGTGTGTGATGGGAGCATACAAACATACAAAAAAACCTATTAAAACAAAAACTACACCACATTTGCAAAAAGAACAACCAACAACAGAATAATTATCTACCCTAGGATTGCAAGAATATACAAAGGCATTTATTAAAGCATATAAAACTATATAGAAAACAAATAAAACAAAGAGGGGTAAAACTAATATTTTCAAAGTTATTAAAAAAAATTGCACAACCAACTATGATAGGCCTGACTCTCAAAAGTCCCCAGTGGAGTCGCTAGCTGTCGCGACCGTCCCGTCCGGGCACCGCTAAAAGACAGGTAAAAACAGAGGTGTCGCCACCAATATTTTATTTGGGAAAAACATTGGAAAAACCATTTATTTTAAGGAAACTGGTCATTTAAAAAAAACAGAGATTTGAGTTCGGGAGTCTGTTACGAGTAGGGAAGGTGTTAGCACCCTACATCGCCCGTTTAAAAACGGTACCTCAAGTCAATTATGCAAAATAATTTTAATAACCTTTGAAAATATTACTTTTACCCCGCTTATAAAATTTTTAAAAAATAAATATAAACACAAGAAAAGGGAAAATTAAATTTTGGCTTCACAGAATGATTGATTCTGCTCCTACGTATTTTCGGGTGCGATGGGAAACTCAATGCCACGTAGTTCTTATAGAAAATGTTTGATTTGTTAGTTGATTTTAATTTTTTTTTTAAAATATTTTCCCTTTTTTTGAATTTTTATTTTTATTGAAATGATTTTTTCCCCTTTTTGAAGAAAAGATTTTTTTTAGACACATGTAACTCTTTTTAATTTTTATGCTTAGCCCAATAAACAAAGTAAAAGACTCACTCATGATCCTAAAATTACTAAGCCCATCAGATATCAACAATTAAAAGAAAAGAAACAAACCCAAACGGTGAGAAGCCCATTCACATACTAATAACAACACACATAATAAAAGTAAATAAAAGAAAAAAACCCAAAGGAAGCTTATAGCTTCCTCACCTTACCAGCAATGGAGGCAAAATGGCCAAGGAGAACAGGTCTGGAACCAGGGCGAACATGGCTGGAGCAGATGGTGCAACGACGGTTCTGTTACTGCGCTTCGACGTGACTGGCCACAACGACGGTGGTGGGTGCAGATCTACTGCACTTCGTTACGATGTGGCTGGATGGTGGTCGGCGGGGCGCGAGCGACGGTGGACGGAGCAGCGGCGTGAGGATGCGGTGGTGACGGTTGAGTGCGGTGTGGTGGGCGGAGCAAACGACAATGGTGGAGCGCGGCGGAGGAGTACGATTCGAGGTGGTGCTGGGTTCCGAGTTCGACGCGGTGGAAGAACGGTTGCGGCTTAGCGGAGGAGCGGCGGTGAATCGGGGCGGAGATGGCAGAGAAGCACAGCGACGTCAGAGACAGAGGAGATGGCGGAGACAGCGGGGGAATGAAGAACAGGGACAAAGGCTTTTTTTTTAATTCTCTTCTTTCTCCCTTGTCTATGTATTTGTCTGTGGTCTTATAGATGTTTTATGAGTTATGGAAGTTGTGGGTGTTGATGGTTTGAAGAGGATGACATGGTGAGAATGGAGAGGAAGATGGTGGGTTATTATTGGGAGAATTTGTTACCGGTATGGTGGTTTTGAGTGAAGGTGGTTATGTTGTAAAAATGGTGAAGCTGGTGATAAAAATGGAGAAAAGAATTTGGGAGAGATCAGCTCGTAAGAGTGAATTTTTTTTTTGCTATGTCTCCCCTCCTTCTTTGGTTAATGTGTAGCGTATATATAGCATGAAAAAAAAACAAATTATGTTATGTGCTCTCTAAAGGGGAGGACAAAAAGATTGTGCAAATGGTGGTGCCATTGTGTGGTGCTCCCTCTACTATGCTGGGTTGCTGCAAAATGCAGGGGTTCTTACTGATAAGCTTGGATCAACTTCTTTAATGGAATCAAAGAACTTTCTTGTTATTGAGAATAAGAGACCAAGCTCTTTATAGAAGTACAGAATAATAGAAAACTAACATAACCAACTAAGAGAGCTAGACTAACAGAAAAACAGAAAAACAGAAAAACAACTAACTAACTAACAGATTATATCTAACTAACAGATTACAAAGATCAAGTCTAGAGAAACTCAACAAACCCTCCCTTAAACTATTGCATATAGGACAGAAATGCAACTAGTTTAACTTGGGAATTTCACACACACCAAGGAGCCCTCGAAGTTTGGCAAACAGATCTAGTTTCAGTGGCTTGGTCATCAAGTCAGCAATCTGATCTTTTGTTCCACAATGAACCATTTCAATAGATCCTTCCTTTGTAAGATCTCTAAGAAAGTGAAACCGCACATCAATGTGCTTACTTCTTCCATGCATGATAGGATTCCTGGACAGTTTTATGGCAGAACTGTTGTCACACCTTAAAGTAGTACAACCTTCTTGTACATGGCCCAATTCACTCAGGATTCGCCTCATCCAAATAGCCTGACAAGCACATGCTGCAGCTGCTATAAACTCTGCTTCAGTGGTGGAAAGAGTGACAATAGGCTGTTTCTTAGAACTCAGACTCTGACTCCTCCACTTAATAGAAAAACATATCCGGATGTACTCTTTCTATCCTCCAGATCACCTGCATAATCACTGTCTGTGTAAGACAGCAGTTGTTCATTCCCTCCCTTCTTGTAGAGAATCCCAAAATTCACAGTTCCTCGCAAGTACCTTAGGACTCTTTTGGCAGCTTGAAAGTGTAACTGTGTTGGCTTACTCATGTACCTGCTGATTAGGCTAACAGCAAACATCATATCTGGTCTAGTGGCAGTGATGTAGATGAGGCTTCCTACTATTTGCTTATAGTAAGTCTCATTTATCTTTTCTCCATCTTCATCTTTGTGCAGTCTTTGTCCTGGAACCATAGGAATTCCCACTGAGTTGCTTTCTGTCATGCCAAATCTGCTCAAGACTTCCATAGCATATTTCTTTTGATATATGTATATTCCATGCTCATTCTGTAAAACTTCTATGCCAAGAAAGAATCTCATCTTTCCTAAATCTGTCATTTCAAACTCCTGTTGCATGGAATTTCTGAAGGAATTCATTAAACATTCATCATTGCTGGTGTAAATGAGATCATCCACATAAACACTGACAATAAGAACATTTCCCTCTTTACTGTGCTTTAAGAACAGAGTTTGTTCATTCTCACTCCTTTGGAAGCCTTCACTGATGAAATAAGTCTCTATGCGGCTAAACCAAGCTCTTGGAGCTTGTTTGAGGCCATATAAGGCCTTGTGTAACTTGTAGACTTTGTGCTCACTGCCCTGCTTCACATAACCCTTTGGTTGTTCAACATATACATCTTCATTCAGTTTTCCATATAGAAAGGCAGATTTGACATCCAATTGATACACTTTCCAGCCTCTGTGTGCAGCAACTGCAATGATCATCCTGACAGTGTCCATTCTACGCTCCTTTGGTGCAAATACTTCAGTGTAATCCACTCCATACTGCTGAGAGTACCCCTTTGCCACCAATCTAGCTTTATATTTATCCACATGACCAAGTTCATTCAACTTAGTCTTGTAGATCCATTTCACTCCTATCTTCTTTGCATTATTTGGAAGTTCTCAGGAGTTCCCAAGTTCCATTCTTGATGATGGAACTTATTTCTGCATCCATGGCTATCCTCCACTTGTCATTTTTTTCTGCTGCTTCAAAAGTCTCGTGGTCTCATTGAATCTACGGGCCATGTTCCACAGCATCTTCCTCTTCTTCTCGTGATTTCTCCACCTGTGACATAGTCACTCATCCATCCAGGAGGATGCCTATCTCTTCTTTCTCTCATTTACTATCGGTCCAGTTGATGTATTAAGAGGTAACTCAGGCTCATCTCGCTTCTTCATTTGGGTTCTTTTATCAAGATCGGTTGATCCTTACATTTCCGAATCACCAAGATCCATATCTACTATCAAGTCATCTTTGTAGTTGATCTCCCAGTTCCATGTTGTTTCTTCTTCAAAAATCACATCTCTACTTACAATGATCCTTTTTGTAATTGGATCATATAGCCTGTATCCTTTTGATTCATCACTCATACCAAGTAGCACACATTTGCAACTCTTGTCATCTAGCTTGGTTCTTTTGGCATTTGGAACATGAACATGTGCCAAACAACCAAAGACCCTGAAATGATCAACTGCTGGTTTTATGCCACTCCATGCCTCTTCTGGAGTCTGATGCTTGACGACTAAGGTTGGTGATCTGTTCAAAACATATGCAGTCCAATTCACTGCTTCAGGCCAGAAACATTTTGGAATTTTCTTTTCTGAAAGCAGTGACCTAACCATATTCATGACAGTTCTGTTTTTCCTCTCAGCTACCCCATTCTGTTGGGGAGTGTAAGCTGTGGTTAATTGCCTCTTTATTCCATTCTTTTGACAAAACTCATTGAATTCTTTAGAAGTAAATTCTCCACCTCTATCTGTTCTAAGACATTTGATAGGCAATCCTGTTTCTTTTTCCACTAGATTCTTGAAACATTTGAAATAATGAAAGGCTTCTGACTTTTCTATTAAGAAGTAAATCCATGCCTTTCTTGAAAAATCATCTATAAAGCATAGAAAATACCTCTTTTGACTGTTAGAGGCTGGAGTGATGGGACCACAAATATCAGCATGCACAAGTTCCAATTTCTGTGATGCTCTCCACTTGCTCTTCTTTGATATTGGATCTCTATGTTGCTTTCCTTTCATACAGTCAGAACATATAATTTCGGATCTTTGTTAATCGTGGAAGACCTTTAACCATTCCTTTGTTGTGCAAGGTTTTCAAGCCTTTAAGACTCGGATGACCATATCTACTATGCCACAAGTGAGTGAGATCTTGTGCACCGATATGGAAACATGTATTCTTCTTGGGAGGAGGCTCAAGATACAGAATGAACATTCTGTTATTTGTCATAACAGATCACCGAGAATCAACCCCTTCTCGAATGGTACACCTTGCATTTTCCCGCTTGAAACATAACTCGTCAAACCTCTTTCTTGTAATTGTCCAATACTCAAAAGGTTGTTCTTGAGTTCCGGAACAAAGAACACTTCACGAGATCACATGATGAACTCCATTTATGCTTAGCTTCACATTTCCTTTTCAGTCACATCCATTCTGGTGTTGTTTCCTAGCTTCACTTGTTGTTTGAAACCTTCATCTAAATCCAGTAACCAGGCTTTCTTCCCACACATGTGGTTTGAACAGACAGAGTCCAAGAACCAAGCATCTCCTTCTTTGTGCATCGCATTTCTCATCATAGGCCATCAACAAGATCTCTTCCTCCTCATTGAATTCTGCATAATTCACCTCTTTATCCCACTCAGGGCATTCATATTTGTAATGCCCTATCTTGTGACATTTGAAGCACTCAATTGTTGCTCTACTTTGCCTCCCTCGGCCTCCTACCTCTTCCTCTATAGCCACCCCTTCCTCTGCCTCCAAAATCACCCCTTTCTTCAGAGCTAATCTTCAAGGCCTGTTCTTCACCATGATTCTTGTGAAACTTCTGTTCATGGACTATTAATGAACTCTGCAGTTCATCAACAGATAGCACATCAGTGTCCTTAGATTCTTCAATTGAACAAACAATGTAGTTGAATTTGTCAGTTAAAGATCTAAGGATCTTTTCGACTATGGTGCTATCTCTCATCTGTTCACCATGACTTCTCATCTTGTTTGCTACACTCATCACTCTAGCGAAGTAATCAGTGATGGTTTCTCCAGTTTTCATTTCAAGAACCTCAAAATCCTTCCTCAAGGCTTGAAGAATGGATCTTTTCACTCGGGCATTACCTTCATACTTCCTTTTCATCGAGTCCCAGATCTCCTTGGAGGTGTTCTTCTCCAAGATTGTTTCCAAGATTGTTCACAATCGCCTGAAACAAGTAATTCTTCACCTTGAGATCTTTCAACTTTGACTCATCAAACCTCCTCTGTTGGGCCTCATTCATCACTTGCCCCTTTGCTGTTTCTGTGATGCCTGTCTCAACTAAGCTCCAATACTCTTTTGAGCGCAAGAAATTCTCCATTAGCATGCTCCAATGATCATAATGACCATCGAACCGAGGGATTGCAGGTTGCACAAAATTTCCCTCACTCGCCATTGATGCTAACACCTCTAAGTATGCAACTTTTCTTCTCAGGCCCCAGTAGGAGCTCTGATGCCAAAATGATAAGCTTGGATCAACTTCTTTAATGGAATCAAAGAACTTTCTTGTTATTGAGAATAAGAGACCAAGCTCTTTATAGAAGTACAGAATAATAGAAAACTAACATAACCAACTAAGAGAGCTAGACTAACAGAAAAACAGAAAAACAGAAAAACAACTAACTAACTAACAGATTATATCTAACTAACAGATTACAAAGATCAAGTCTAGAGAAACTCAACACTTACCCCTCTTTTGGGAAAAAAGCACAAGAAAACACAAATGGGGAAATAAAATAAACCCGATTCATACTTAAATGAGAGGAGATACGTACAAAGTTAAAGAAATTCAAAACAATTTTTATATTTTTATTTCTTATTCTTTTTTATATCTTTTTGATTTTTATCATTACTTTTTAGCAAATCAGATTTTTTATTTTTTTGGGGCTTGGATGATGGGCTCGACAGTTGTAACAATAAAAAAAATTGGACCAAGAACATAACAAAGAGTTTTTTTTTTCAATTTTTATATTTTTTGTCTTTTCCAAAAATATTAATTAAAAGAAAGAATTCCTGGACAAAATTAGGTGTTCACACCGACGGTCTAGCCCCTAGGTAATTACCAACTGCTTTTGTAAAAAACATGTCGGTAATCCTATCCGATGTCTTTTTCCCTACTGACTCAAGTCCGTCGATAATTCAAGATTATCAACGGCTTTGTTGACTTTCTGAGGGCTTTTGCCCCTCGGTAATAACAATTATCCTTGTAGTGCTTCTTAGTTTGTGTTTAGATTAACTTATTTTATATCCAAAGCAATGTATAATAAAATAACATTTTAGATTATTACACTTAAGTCAGCTTAGTCGATTGGTTAAGTTATGAGTCATACAATAAAGAATCTTAAAGGTCATCTACCCATGAACCAAAAAAATTCTGAAATATCTTTTTAAAAATATGCAATCATTTTCAAGTACTGAAAAGGATTATTGGCTGCAATTATTTTTTTACTAACAATAACTTATCTAACAAGAGACACCTATTTAGCACGAAAAGAACAATTGACGAATTTAAAAGAATCAATAGGAGTAAAGAAGAAGGGTAAAAGGGCGAAGGAGACCTAATAGAAGGAACAATAAAAAAAAACTTCGCTAAATAAGCCTTTGAACAAGATGTACGAATTTGAATTCGCAACATCTAGCTATTTTCATCCAACAAAGATCTTTGGTGGTTGGAGAATAAGAACTTAAGATTATTTGTTTGTGAGTATTGACAACAACAATAAGTGCAGTGGACGCCAACATGGTCTTTATTTAAGTCCGCATTTAAAAGTGAAAACAGGTCAAGTCAAGGCAAATCTTACCTTAAATGGGTTTGGCTTGTATCACAAGGATAAAGTCTGAGCTTGACTTATTTATGTGATATAGGCTATTTTTTAAGATCCGATTTAACTTGAAAGCTTCTATTCATGTTTACTTAATAATAAGACATTTAAATAATCCAATGGGCCTATAATAAACTGGTCAGCATATCTGCACCTTGAATAGCCTTGACCTAGCTAACTTGTTTAGTAAAAATAGGTCGGGTCTTACACCATCAACAGACCACCTGGACTATTTCCTCCGGTATTGACATTACATAAGAAATCCAAACAAAAACCTCTTTCTAAATTCATCCAAGTATTAAGAGCATCTACATCCTAAAGCATCCCGCTTTTAGAGTTTTTAAATGGATCTCATCATTATACATCACTCATTTTTTAATTTTTATAACTTAATCACCTCATCTCTCAAACCCAACAATTTCTTAAAAATTGTTAAATGGATCCTACTAACAACCTCACATCCTTATATTTCATTAATTTTATTTGTTAAAAAAAAAAAGAAATGACTACCAAAATTCATAAGATCCGGGTGCTTCTACAATCACTCCCTACTTTTGGGGTGCTTACATAGCCTAACTTTTTAGAAGCACCGGTTCTTAGGGCACAAACACCCCAACTTATACACCGGTAAAGATGCTCTAACTGATCGACAAATCTTGCATAAGGTTCAATGATTTATGGATTTGTGACTCTTTTTTTCAAAGAATAAGTTTCAAGATCATGGAAGAAAAATTGTTATGTGTATCCAGTTAATACAAGTTAATGAATTAAGTTACGTGTATTAAGCCTATCAACACTAGATAATTACATAGATTTTTGTCACATAAGTATTTTATAGTTTAGAGTGAGAATATACCATTGGTTGAGTAGTTTAGTGCATAGTCCTAAAAACCCAATAATTACATAGATTTTTGTCACTTAAATAAAATATTATTTTGAAAATACACCAAATATGAAAATATCTCTCTCAATCCCAAAATTCCCAATACACCATCCTCACAGATCAATATTTTCACTCAAAAAAAAAAAATATTGATCTAACACTTAAATTTTCTCCACCCACACTCCCACAACATCAAAATCTCCACCCCTCAAGCCTCAGAACTACATTGCAGCAAAGAACTGATAGATAGGAAGAATTTAAAGAAGACATATATTAGGGTATAGTTGCCATAGCTTCAACTATGGGCTTACCGAGAGCTTTTATCATCTACTCAAAGTAACGGAGAGATATATAACTTATTCTGTTTTTATTTCACCCATTGGCTTGAAGATATCAAAATAGTCTTCTTGAGTGAGGAGCCTAAAGTCTGATCCCTTTTACATTTGTATTAATTCACATTTGACCAACTATTTTAGAAGTTCAAATTAGACCGAAAATGGCTATTTTTGTTTTTTTTAAAGTACTTTAGTCACCTTTGGTAAGACAAAAGAGGATTGGTTTCTCCCATAATCACTGGACTATACTATGCACAAAGCAGAACTTAGTGAAGACTAAAACACCAAGACACACAGAACATCTTTATACATTTTCCCAAAAAATTTACTCACAACTTAAAGCAAATTGTTACTTTTCATCAACTTTAGAAATAAACATTTTAATTTGAAGATGAACTGAAAATTACATAGATGGAAAAGTCAAAACTGACATTGTAGAGCATCTTTCTTAACATGTAACCTTTTATAACACAATAGGGAAATGCTATAAAAGAGAACTTCCCTTAAACTAAACAATATGCAAGATACTAAGACTAAAGTATTTCCTTTATCCTTGGATTACCTTTTATCGGCTACCAATCTATGAGATTAAGCTAAAGCAGCTACAGGGCAACTCTCCTTTGGCAAGTTATTGACATACAGTTTTGGTAGCTCACAGTTTGCTCCAAAAAATCTGACTATTTTTACCTGCCAGGAGAGAGGTGCCCTATTGCTGATTTGCTTATTGAATTGCAGTTTTTCATCTTGCACTGGTGCTTGTACCTTGAACTGCCTTTGATTTATGTGTGATACTTGAGCAGTCTTTTTATAGCAAAGAAGATGGAATAAACCACTGAAACATTGGCAAATATGCTTCAGGGTTATGCTATGGATATCCACTTGGTGCTGTTTTTCTTTGGCTGGCATTTATTCAGGTTTGATGCTCATGAATTGCAACATTCCTAACAGCCAAGGGTCAGAAACCTTTATTGGTCTATCTAACCATTTCAGATTCTTCCGTACTTTAAAGAAGAGAATTGGAGAAAAGAAGTTGTGACCAAAATCAAGCTGTTTTCAATCATATCAAAGTTGCTGAGTAGCATGGTCCTATAAGCATAAAGTAAGGACCTACTCAAGGCAAGGTGAGAGCTAAAACTAAGTGATGCTTAAGAGGGAACAAATCATGGGAATGTCCAATTTTTGTTAGGCATCGAACAATTTTGTTAATGGACTATACAGGGGGCTGAGTGTGACAATGTCATAGGTTAGGGACCTAAAGCAAGGGTTTATTTAGCCTTACCCTTGGGTTGGTCCTACATAAGATTCTCATATCATATCTGCTATACCTAGCTACTATTCTTATGTGTTTGCTTTCAATGTCTCCTAGTCAGCAAGTTGTGGGATTTTATTTCTTTGTTCCCCTTAAGGTTTTGGATTCGAGTCTTGTGTATAGAAAAAAATCGGTGTTGGTGAGAGTTTTACCCCAATAAATGGATCTTCTTAACTTGACTCGAATTAATTGGAATTCAATATGATTTATGGATAACAATTGGCTCTCATAATAAATAAATAAAAAACACAAAACAAAACATGGGGAGCCCCCTACTACTGCTAACAACTTTCATTTGATATGTTTATAGGTTGCTTCATGACTTCGTCAACAAATCACAATTACATGAGCAAAAGTTCCGGTATTTAATATCATTACATTCTGACCATCATATTTTTTATATAGTCCAACTGGTTATGTGGTTAGTTGATTAGTTGCTAGTGGGGGTGGGGGAGGGGATCCAACCTCGCATCTCCAACATAAACTCCTTTAAATGCATCTCCAACATAAACTCCTTAAAATATCCCTTGATATGATATATATTCATATTTATCTCTTACTTACTTTTAATCTTCTTACTTACTTTTCATCTTCTTTATATATTCTAATAGAAAATACATTAAAAAGCAAAGGGACACGATGCCCTTTTTATATGTTCAACAAACTTTTTATATATTCAACAAAAGTTTTTCAAAGAAAAATGGATTGCAATGTTGTCACTTGGCAAGTCATTACCACGAAAATTTGAGTTAGCGGTAGCTTTTCATCATAATATTTTCACATCAATTTTCTTTACATATTTTTTTATACCTATTTTATAGTTGTTGATCAAAAGATTTTTGCTATAAAACTGAGAGTTTAATTGGTATGTACTATCAGTATAAAGTTTTTTACACTGTCAACCAATCACAAACCATAAAATGAATGACTTTTAAGGTGATTTGGATAAGAATCAAAGGTTTTTAATGACGTATTTATTATTGGTTGACAAGTATAAAAATCTTTCCTATCGAAATATATATCAATTAAACTCTAAAAATAATATTGAATAGTTGATAGATAGTCAGAATTTAGATATAAATAAGTGATATGATAAAAAAAAATGGTAAAAATGACAATGCTACTACAAATCACCATTGCCCGCCCTAAAAGCAAATGCCCTTGATTGGATATCCTTTTTGAACTTCTGGGATCATTATATCTAATAGAAAATACATTAAAAAGCAAAGGGACACGATGCCCTTTTTATATGTTCAACAAACTTTTTATATATTCAACAAAAGTTTTTCAAAGAAGAATGGATTGCAATGTTGTCACTTGGCAAGTCATTACCAGGAAAATTTGAGTTGCCGGTAGTTTTTCATCATAATATTTTTCACATCATTTTTCTTTACATATTTTTTTATACCTATTTTATAGTTGTTGATCAAAAGATTTTTGCTATAAAAATAATATTGAATAGTTTTTTTTTTGTTTCTCAGGGTATCCTCCACGCACAACTGTGAAGACTAATCCCTTGAACTGGGTAGGACCACAATAACGGCAAAGCTCTCCCTCAAGAGTTGAATAGTTGATAAATAGTCAGAATTTAGATATAAATAAGTGATATGATAAAAAAATGGTAAAATGACAATGCTACTACAAATCACCATTGCCTGCCCTAAAAGCAAAATGCCCTTGATTGGATATCCTTTTTGAACTTCTGGGATCATTATATAGGATGAAGATTTGTTGTCTCATTTCGATATATGGTATATCCCTATCAATAATATTTTGACGCACAAATTAAAAATAAAGTTAAAAAGGTAAAATATGTGACAAAATATTATTAGTGGGAATAGGGTGTGGTTATGTGACAATAAATTAATTATTTGTAGGAATATAAGGTGTGATACAATAAAATAAGACAGCAAATCATCTCCTTTTGCATGAGAACTTCACAAGCTCTATACCAATTTATTTACATCTTTCTATTTGTTTTGTTTTTGGGTTTGTGTACCCCTATACTCCTTTTTTTTAATCATAACATATGTATGAAATATCCACCGTAACTAATCTCTGTCGGGGAACCTGTTGGGCACACAAGGTGGGTTCTCCCCTCCCAACCAGGTTTTCTCAGTCAGGATTCGAACCTCAGACCACTTGCTTAAGGTGCCTAAGTCCCTTACCACTTGAACCAACCACGTGTTGAGTACCCCTTATACTCCTTTAATAACTTTTTTTTTTTTTTTTTGCTTATAAAAAACCAGGCTCTAGAAATTGGATAAACCAGTGAAGCAATAACATGCTTGAGAATTATGCTACGGATATCCTAGGAGCTTATTCCTCTTGGTTCACCACTCTTTATTCTTCCTTTTCTTCTTCTGTAACTTGTAAAAGCTTGTAAAAGGGGATCAATCTGTTAATAGTATTCAGTATTCAATGATCATTTGTTTCCTCCTTTCTGGAAACCCTTTTCCTGTCTTGTGATTTGGTGAGGGAAAAGCTGCCGAGACAAGCATCCGGAGATGGTTCATATGCATTGGAAGATTTGATTCTATACCATATATATACAGCTGCCAAAGTGGTAATTAAGTAACAAATATATTCTTGTAAATATCATTTTAGCCAGAAGGTAACTTCATTTGCAAGTTTCAGATTTTCGATTTCATTATGAAATAGAGGGAAAAATACAACATTTCCAGATAACATTGGGAGAATATTTAATTTATGTGAGCATGGGTGAATATTGAATGATATTTTGTTTTTAGACAAAGTAGAAAACTATATATAAATATAATTTATTATGTCAAATATTGTCCAAGTATACATGTTGTACAGATATAACATAACTGTTATCAAATATGCATATCTGTGTTTCATTAAAAAAAATGCAAGTTTTTTTTTTAAAAAAAAAAAGGAAAGAGAAAAAACAGAGAAAAATAAGAGGCCAAAACTTAAGTGAAGTTTTTCTCTACAAAACACAAAACTATAAAAGAAATTGGGAATTGGGAATTGGGAATTTAAGTGTAAGTTATAAGTGCTCGTTTAATTTATATTTTAGATTATTTAAAACTACACTTGCTTCTAGTGAAATTGATTTTGAGATTATGAAGATGTTAGTTTTAAATTTTGAGTTCAATAAAGTCAATTCTCGATTGGATATAAATGTAAGAGAAGCATGAACTTATATTTTTTTCGTTGAAAAAAATTGATCTCAAGTGTGAAATCCATATAATTCTTTATATTTTTACTTAAAAATTGATTTTACTTTATCATTCAAACAGTGGCGAATTCAGGACCCTGGATCAGGGGGGCAATCTATTTTCAAAAAAAATAATAGTAATTCTTAGTCTATATTGCACTTTAATTTTGATCCTCCTATTATTGGTCATGTACGATTTTGGTCCTTTTGGTTTCTTTTGAGCATATTTGGTCCCCTATTTTTTCAATGTTGCAAGTTAATTTGATCCTTCTGTCCAATATATCCTTCAATTTTTTCAAGCGCATAGAACCTCTAATTAAGTTTCTTGCTCCTATGCCTCTTCATTTCAACATGATTAATGGTTCCTCTATGACTTGTTAGTTTCTTCCCTCCTTTCTGGAACCTTTTTTTTTGTTCCACCAAAAGGTCCTTTACCACAGAAGCTCAACAAGAGG
This sequence comes from Sophora flavescens, assembly GCA_030762895.1. NCBI lineage: Eukaryota > Viridiplantae > Streptophyta > Magnoliopsida > Fabales > Fabaceae > Sophora > Sophora flavescens. The sequence goes on from CM061063.1 coordinate 100,415,516, forward strand.
TTCTTTGTGCTTAAAGCTACTGTTCATCTATATTGATTATTGAAAAATTGACGAACATTTGACAGAATGATCGAATTTGCAATATTGAAAAAAAAAGACCAAATTTGCTAAAAAAAATCATACGAACCAAAATCACACATGACCAATAGTTGGAGAACCAAAAGTACAATTAAGCCTACTTATTATCATAAATATGAAGATAAAGACATAAATGTTAAAATCATAAAATTTTAATATATATAATCAAGTAAATTACATCCGTCATAGTTGTGTAAATGTGAGATGAAGAAAAAAAGAAAGAAGTACAGTGACATGAAAGCAAATAAATCAACAATGGGTTGCAAAATAAAAATATTTAAGATAGTCATATGTATTTTTTAAAAATGAGGGGTGCATATGCACACCCTCAGTATAACCTGTGTCCGCCCATGCATCCTAACAAAACCACTAATTCTTATAAACTCACTTTTAAAATATTATTATTAAATATAAATCATTTTTTTAATCTTAATTTTTTTTCAGATCAATTCTTTTAAAATTTAAAACAAAATGATCTTAAGTAGGTATGTAGATAAAAGAAATCAATCATTTAAACTTATTGGAATTACGTATTATGGTTTTTGGATGGAAATATAACATCAAAGTCCCTACGTACTTTAATTATTTTTTAAGTCTGAGTGTTGAGATATACTCAGGTCCACTATTGTGATTTTCTTGAAGTCTATCGGCATAGCTAGCGTCTTGAGTCCTTCTGTCTAGGATTTGGATTCTCCGCATTCAAACATTCACGCATTCATGAAGTCATAATGAATCTTGTTTCATTTTTTTAATATACACTCAAATATATCTAACGATTTATATATGAAGATAGTAAATGCAGGAAATCCAAATCCCCCGATCTACTACCGGTGCCGCTCTCATGATGATTGCATTGCATGTAGGCATGCAAAATAGACCATATATATTTAAGCACACTTACCAGATTTGGTCTCACCATCTACATGCATGCGTACTGATTCTGGTTCTTTTGCGATTTAGATGGCAATGGTACGTGTTCCAGACTTGTGAAAAGTGGTGAATCATTCCTCATATATATGGTTGCCATGGCTGAAAGTCTAAAGCTTGATATCAGCAGATGGGGGAAGAATCAAAGAGAAGAAAAATGGATTATGGAAGAATATATGAAACGTCAAGGAACCCTATATAAATTCGCCGTTTCAATTCTTGGTTATATCATCACATGAGGCAAAAGGTCAAGACTAGAAGATTTCAACTTCCAAACCTCAACAGTCACTCTATAAGAACAGATTTTGTCATCAATCCATTAAGATTGACATATAAGGACTTTATACATTCAAAAAGACAACAACACCAATTGAGAGAAAGACAAATCATAGCTACCAAATTTTACTACAAACCAAGACCAAGAGAACGATTCTTATACTAAGGTCTAAAACAGAGATAAAATCAAAGTTAGAATTGTTACACAATATTATTACGTATCAACTAGAAGGACCAAACCACTGAAAAAGATAATAATTAGAGCCATTAAAATGCAAGGCAGCTGAAATACCAACGCAACCTAAAAGGAGATCAAGCATGATAGGACACCCAACAACTGAAAATTAGATGTTGAAAACAATCACGAATATTTATAATTTACAATTCTTTAAAAAAAAACTAGTTTAAATAATTGAAGGAATTTTAAAACAATATATGATTAATATAAAAAGTTTTGACCCGAAGGATACCCCAGTTGGTATGGGATAGAACATGAAGGAGTTTCAAGCAGGAGGTACAGGGCTCGATTTTTGCCATTGACAAATCCCCCTCCCCCTAACATATTAACCACTAACAATTTATATATATATATATATATATATATATATATAAGTTTTGATAGAAATGCTAATTTAGAGTAAATTAAAATGTAACTGTATCACCAATCCAAACAACTTACAAATGAAGTATATTCTTCATTAACTGCACCCATGCACAACAGATTTTGTACCACCTCCTAACCTGATTACTATGGTTTAAGCTAAACACTCAGAGGGCAGATCTCCTTTGGCAAGTGAATTAATTACCATTACCTGCAAGAAGAGACATGCCCTATGATTGATTTGCTTACTAATTTCAATCCCTCTCACTGCCTTGTAACTGTGCCTAAATTTTCAAGTAATTAATGACTGACACCCCCCAACAAGTTATATAGACACAATACTCAAGGCTAACCACAGGAGCAATGGCATCTGCTCAAGGGTTATATGCTTTGGATATACTCATTTATAACTTTCCCCTCTTTTTCTTAACATTGGCATCTGCTTGAAGGTCATGAGATATCATAGTCTTGAAATATTTTTTACAATCACTTAGATTCTTCCTCGTTTTAATTTTTAGCTATTGAGACAAGAATCTGGTTGTGCTCCATTACACGAAGTTGTTCAGTGACCACAGCCAATGTCACAAGGTATTAAGGTATTAAGGTCTGTCAATTCGTGTATAGTCTCTTTCTTTCCCACTCTACGGTGCATTGGGTAATTGGTAAATATATAGTTATGTAATTTGAAAACTAAATCTGTAGATAATCATAATTTTCCACTGATTAATAACTTGTTTTTATAGTTAACACTAGTTGATTAATGAATCAACAACCAATTATTATATTGTAATTGCCAATTACTTATTCAGTAATTTTCAAACTATAAATTGACATTGTTAGTTAAATGTAGACATCATTAACTATTTAACTTGTATAAATTTATGTAAAATGTGTGTGTGCTTAGAATCTGTTAAATAAATTGCTCTTTTTCATATTGGTACATAGATCCTAAAAAGTATATTGAATGAGTGTGTGCTTAGCATTTGTTTTATTTACTTTGTGGTTCTCTAGGTTCTTGTAAATCGATTGAGTATCCCTTGTACTCTTAAATATATACAAATTCTTTTGCCTTTTCAAATAATAATAATAATAATAATAATAAATTAGTGTAAAAAAATTGATTTTTAAGTATTTTATTAAAAAAAATGTGAAAATAACATTAAGTGCTTTGCGTCGGCTTTGCGAGTTTGCGGAAATGCCTGGTGGTGTGTGAGGTGAGGAGATGAGTTATAAATTATAATGGGGGTGATGCGGGTAGGAGAATTTTGTAAATAAAATAAAATAAAAAAAAGATGTGGTGGTGGATGGAGTAAATGGAGTGGTGAAGATAGCAAGAGCTTGAAAGATATTTTGAGTTGAAGCTTGATTTAAATGGGCCTGACCTGTTTCTTAAATTTAAGGTCTGATGAGTCTTTTTATAAATCTAGTTTGAATTTGAAGACAATTTAAATGCCTGTTAGACATTCAAATAAATCAAAAGTTTTATTTATTTTTAAATATGATATTAGTTACAAATTAAATTAAATTAAATTATATAAGTGTTAAAATTAAAGTCATATTAAAATATAAATAGAATATCATATTTAATATTAACAAGGGACGGATAAACAAACCTAAAAGTTTTTTTAAAAAAAGTTTGAAGCCCGGCTTTATTAAATAAATAGACTTTTTAAAATTATTTAACTTGATTTTTATTTTATATGAATTAGGTCCGACAAAACCTTTGAACAGGTCAAGCCATTGACTCTAGTGATCTGCATCACAAGTCATACATTGCTATTGAATGTAGTCCATTTGCAATACGTCTCAATGATGATTTTCGATGAAAATATACATTTTTTTTTTTGTGCCGTCTAGGTAAGGAAATAGGTCTGAAATACACTATAGTCCACCCATTCATGAACTATTTTTTCCCTTTGAAAATACATCCATGTTCCTACCACTCACATATAACGATACAAAAACAATGTTACCATACACGATAAAAATAAAATTGATTTTTGTACCGATTCAATTAGAAATACAATTAATCATGTAGTTAGCAATGTAGTATAAAAATAATCGATGATTTAAATGGAACTCATTTAGTAAGTGAATTGATTACATTCATTATTTTTAAAGTTATAATCAAATCAAGTAATCCTATTACATTAATAAAATTAATGGTTTATCAATTCAATGTATATATCTTATCAATTCAATTTAACGAAGTATAATCAATTACATTAAACATAATAAATGATTCAATTACATTATATGTCAATTTAATGAATCGATTACATATTGTCAAAATAATCGATTCATTTGGGTACCTGTGTGTACCCACTTTGAATGAATGGATTATGTGAATTTCATGAAGTAGTTCATTATATGTCAATTTAAAGAATCGGAGCAGCACCCGTGCATACCCACTTACTAATGATTCAGCCCATGCCCAGCCAAAGTCCTTGGCAACTAATCTACAATCCCAAGCTCCAGTCGCTGGTGCTAAGCTCCACTTTTCAAACCCGAACGATGCCATCGAACACACACCTAAGATGTGTATGTTCCGTCACCAGTGAGTCACCCATCGAATGTTGATGGTACAAATCTGGTCGAAGGGGCATGATGGTAAAGATGGGTCGTTGCAGTGGTTGCCGGTAGAGGATCTTGGATAGGGAGTGAGTTAGAGACAGTAACAAAATTGTAAAGTCGTCATTTAATATTTTTTGATAATTTATTAACCTAATTACCCAGCTTTAATTCTTACCATACACTTATTTTAATTATCTATAATTCTATATATCGGTTAAAATTAGTGGAACACCAATAAACCACATGTGTTGCTTTTTGGTTTACAGGAGGGATAAAACCCCAACGAAGACCTAATGAAACGTCTAAATGACGCCCCTGTAGTGTCCTGGTACGTACAAAACTCCATGGCGCATTCCCTTGGGGGTGCTTCCAGCCAATGAAGACCAATCTCCCTAGAGTGGGCCATGTTTGCCAAACAATCAGCTACAATGTTGCCCTCACGTAGCACACGACTCAGTTTCACTTGCCAAAACCTTGAGAGAAGCTCCTTAATTGCCATTAGCATGGGTGCATAAGGATGGTTCCTCTGGCACTCCTTCCCAACTAGAGAGACAGCCACCAAAGAATCACTCTCAACCCATATTTTCTGGATATTCAGTTCCCAAGCCTTTGTAAGGGCTGTTTGGATACCCCATATATAGCTCAGCCATTAGGACACTAGAGGATCCCCAAGTTTCTCAGATCTCTAAAGGCTCCCCGCAAGCAGCTTTTTTGGTTAATGGGTGAACTGAGCCATCCACGTTGGCTTTGACCCATTGGGGAGGAGGAAAAGTCCATCCAATGGAAACTTCATGGTGGGCGCATGTTGATCCTGGCTTTTGCATGATACTCAAAAGTTTCTGCAACTCTCCTTTTAGCTGTATAAATGATGTTGTGCCCATTAAAAACTTCCCCTTGAAACACTTGTTTATTCCTTGCTGTCCATATCTCACTCAGCATGTACCCGAACAAAAGGTGCCAATTCATGTTCACCCTTTCTCTAATATTTGGCTTTAGATTAAAGAGCAACCACGTTGGGATAACACGGCAGCAGTCTCTAAGGATATGCAAAGTCTCTGTTTAGTTTCTCTAGCTTGGAGCATACATACCGCGGGAGCAAGGAGGTCTGCATGGCATACGTCGGGAGTGCAGCTATAACAGATTTAGCCATGGTAATGCACCCAGCAAAACAAAGTGTCTCCGCTCTCCAAGCACTCAGCTGTTGTTGTGTTCTTTCCACAAGGTGGTCATAGGTGCCCCTCTTTGTAAGTCTTTGAAGCAGAGGAACTCCCAGGTATTTCCCTAAATCATGAGTAAGCATAAACCCCGAGAGAGTAAACAATCCTCTAGACACATTAAAATGCACATTCTTTGATACAAGCATCCTTGTTTTGTCAACATTAACCTTTTGACCCGATGCTCCGTAAAAGCTATTAAGGCAATCTAGCATGGTACCAATTTGATCTTGAGAGGCCTCTCCAAAAAGCAAAATATCATCCGCAAAGAAAAAGTGTGTGATTGGAGGACCCCCTCGGCTCAGAATAATCGGTTTCCATCTTTTGTTCTCAACCGCGTCAAGGATACAATGAGAGAGTCTCTCCATACAAAGGACAAACAAGTATGGTTCACCTTGTCGGACACCCCTTGATGGGTTAAACACTTCTGTTTTTTCTCCATTAAAGAGGGCTCTCATAGAAGTCAAGGACACACAACTCATAACAAGAGATCTTAATTTTGCCCAGTTTCACTAGTGTTTCCTCCCAGAATTCCCATTGATTCTATCATAGGCTTTTTCGAGGTCCACCTTAATTGTTAGGAGACCTTTTTTACCCTTCTAGATTTTCAAAGAGTGGAACACCTCTTGAGCAATGACTATATTATCACTGCTATGTGAAATAGACAACTATAAATACGAGAAGGGAGTTGAATTGTGTTTGTCAGAATTTAAACAAAGTTGAAAACTTTTCGCATACAGAAGCTTGGTTCAGACGAGTGGAAAGATACCGGATAGACAGGTGACCTGTCTGATGAAATTTTAACAGTGACTAAGGCAAACACATCACTTGATAATCGGATAAGAAAACTAAAGTAACTAAAGAGTTTATTAGGAAAGAGAGATTGACACAGTTATTTATCCTCGTTCACTCTTCAAAGCAAAGAGCTACGTCCAGTCCTTGACAGCACCAAGTTTTATCCACTACAACCGATCAAGTTCTGAGACTCCAAGTATTGTTTGCACACCTAGCCTCTTCAGGCTCCAAGACAAGTATTCTTTGCACACCTAGCCTCCAAGACAAGTATTCTTTGCACACCTAGCCTCTTCAGGCTCACTCAGATTTATTTGAAAAATTTGGTTTGTAATAAATACGACTTCAGACAGACAGATCTTTCACTAACACTCAGAAAGTGGTTTAAATGTAAAGCTTAGGAAAGTCTGTGTAATAACTTCAAATGATTGAAGAATACATAATGAAGATATTAATGCGCAAAGTAATGGCTTTTTAACGCTATAAGTATTCTCTATAGCTTCATCTTCAATGACTTCTATTTATAGTCTTCAAGCATTTAAGATCCGTTAGAGACATTCCCTCAGATGTTGGCTTCAAGCAGAACTTCATTAAATGCAATACAGTCGTTCTGGGCAGCCATTAATGCAATAGGAACGTTGGTTGTACTCTAACTTGAAGATCATGACTTTATGCATCGTGAAACAGCATATCAGAGTTGTGCAGAGAGCTTTTTGTACTTTGCTGAGTACAATTCCATTTTCGTATAAAGGACCAGAGGTACTAGGGAATAAAGCACGTTGGAAGCATTCTTTAACTGGTATTTGCTCCTGATAACTGAGGTTGCTTGAGAGAGTAACTTTTGACTTTTCTTGATAAGCGTGAGACTGAGTAGGAGAGATCGAAGGCTTCAAGTCTCTTTCTGATGGGACAGCCAACAAAAACTTGTTAGGTCCTTGGTTCTTCAACGAGTAACCTCAAACGAGTGTAGGAACTCGTGGAGAGATAGGTTGAAAACTTTTCTTCAAAGAAGTCAATAATCCTAATTAGCAGACAGGTTGACTTTCGTTTATCCAGACAGGTAGTCAGCTATATGGGCAGACAGATGATTCTTACTGTTTTAATCTGCACACTAGATAGACAGGTTGGCAACCAATATAAAGGTTAATTAAATCATTAACCAATGTTTAGTTCTCATCAAAACTTAGGGAAATGCACATCAGACATTATAGAGACTTAACAATCTCCCACTTTTTGATGATGACAAACATTGAGATGATTTAATGAACCTTAGAAAATATCAACAAATGAAAGGTAGCATATATCGACGAGTTGAAATTTTCTTAAGCGGATGAGTTATGCTTGATCGGACATTAAGATTAATCTTATAATCCAGCTTAACTTAGTCACACAAAAATTTGAATTGTCTTTTACCTAGAAATTATCGAGCAATCTTACTTAAGATTTATCTCGAGCAATTATAGCAACTATCAGAACATACTTTGATCAACATACTTTGCTCATATCAGAACATACTTATGTCCATATATTACTTTCTCATGAATATCATATCATATTAATTTCTCCCCCTTTTGTCAACAGCAAAAAGAATTAATAAAAAAAAATAAAGAAATAAGGAAAGTAAGGAAGAAATATATTTTATTCAACATGAGCTTTGATAAGTACATGGCAGTTTACAACAAAGAAACAAAACTACCTAGATTGACTAAGTAACAAATATAAAGCAGCAACCCTTTGCTCTAAGAGCAGCCTAGCTCGCCTTTCATCATCCAGCTGTCTTCTTAAGTCTTCTACTTGTCCTCGAAGCAGATGAAAATCTTGTAAGGCCACTGTCTGAGAAGTGGAGGCTTCTGTAGACAGGCTAGAGGAAGAGACAGACAGAGAAGAGTGTCAGGGTAAGGCTAAAACCGGGGGTGCCTTAGGTATGAAAGGGGAGAGGTGATGGAAGAGAAGAAGAGTCCATGGAGAGTTTGTAGAGCATCAAAAGGAAGAAAGATGAATTTGAAAATAAGACTGATTTGACAAAGTCAGTATCAAGTGAAGGAAACACACAGGAATGTCTCTCGGACAGAGACAGTCTGGTGATGGTTATTTGGATAGGTGGGGGAAGAGGTGTTTGAGCTAAAACAGAGGGAGGGATATGCAATAAAGAATCAATATGACAAAAGAAAGAATTTGATCCAGTAATTAACATAAAGAAATACCTAGACCTACGAGGTAGTATTACAACAGAAGCAGGATAGTGAGTTCCAGCTAATGTTCTAATGAAGACAACAACATGTGGGTAGAAGAAGAGTTCTCTACAGGGGTTAAGAATATGAGGTGGAGGAGAAGGAATGACAGAGACATGTGAGATGCTTGCAAGTAAAAGAGATTGCAGATCAGACACAAAGAGTCTCGATGATATGCCAGTTTGTTCTTTGGGAGCAGAGTCCCTGTGAACAACTGTGTTCTGACAGTCATCAGGTACAACAGTGAAAGAAGATTTTTGAGTTTGAAAGGAGTGGACAGGTGAAGAAAGAGGAGATGCAACAGAGAGAGGTTGAACAAAAAGGACAGATGGAGAAGAGATAGATGGGGTGATGATACCTTGATGTAAGGGGAAGGGAATGAAGGAGATTTCTGCTCTTCAGATATCTTCAACTTCTTGTGAGAAGGAGACACTTGGTCATCCTCAGGTACAACTGTCTAAGCTCTTCCAGACAGGTCTTCTGCAGTGTTAACTGCTGCAGGCACTTCAGTCTTTGCAGGTACTGGGTAACCAGATCTTCTCTTTTTAGGAATAATTCCCAAAATGAAAGTCTTCTTTGGTTCTTCCAGAACTTGCTCTGTCTGCTCCCCATGAGCAGATGCTTCCTCTTTGCAAGGCTCAGACTCAACTTGTCTGATATTGGAAAAGGTCTTCACCAGCTTCCTCTTCTTGCTGGGATGAGCAGGAACATTTACTAATTCCTCAGCTTCACTAGTCTTCCTTTTGGGAGAGGGTCTCCTTATCCTGAACCTCAAGGGCTCAACTGTCTCAGTAGAATCTTCAGACAGTGAAGGTTGTAGCTCTGGAATTTGGTCTTCTCTGGCCACCTTTCCAGACGATTTGAATAATCTCTCAGTGGAAACCACTGGTTCTTCATCCTTCTGCTCAACAGCAGGCTTCTTCTTCTTCTTCCTCTTCTTCTTCTGCTTCTTCTTATCATCTGCCTCCTCATCAGCAAGAGGGATTACCTTGATGTTCATCATAGACAGTATCTTTCTGTCTATGGGCAGTGACATGTCCACAAAGTGAACATCTCTGGGAACAAACAGCTTGTTCCTGAAGACCCTTGTCAGCAACATCCCATAAGGATAGGTCTGCATGTTGGTTCTCTTGATCAGAGTCTCAAGGTACATGTAGATAAGGTCGTTGATGTCAAACTTGATTTTGTGGATCAAGTGGTACAGAGCAAATCTGTCCATCTTGGTCACACTATCTCGTGAGCCTTTCCTTGGCATCACGCACTCCAATAGCAATTTGTACAGGAATCTGTACTTGACCACCATGTTGGCAGTTTTAGGGTTCACGGGTTTGGGAACACCATAGATAGAAATGTTGATATTGTCAACTCCCACTTCATCTTCCCAGTTGGGTGTGAAGCCAGCTCCGATTCTCGGACATTTTGTGACAAGCTCCAGAGAGCTAATGGGGAAGAGAAGGGTTTTATCCCCCATTTCAGCCTTAAAGCACTTGATTTCGTTGAGTTTGTTGGTGACAACCACAACATTTCTTCAAAATGTTTGAACGAGCTTAGGGTGAACAAGCTCCTTGATGTCGAAGAAAGGAGTCCATTTGGAATACTCCAACTCTTCAGTGACATCCATACCTAGCTTCTTCATCTGTTGAAGATCAACAGTCTTTCCCGGAATAATCTTCTTAATCTCAGTAACTTTGAGATTGTATTTCTCAGTGATTTCTTTTGCAGAGAGACGCTTAGATGATGCCATTTTTAAGAGAAAACGGTTCTAGGGTTTCAGAGAGAGAAGAGGGTTTCAGAGACGAAAAGACAAAGAGATTTTGGAATTTTGAAAACTTAAAGGTTCAACCTTTCTGATCTATTGTCTTTTATAGTCATAAAGGTAGGAGAGAGAAAAATGACATTTTTAATTCAAAACGGCATGATTTGTATGGGGAACCGCAACGCCCACTTAAGACATAATGAAAACATGGTTTCGAGATAAGTAAACTACCGTGTACATGATTAGCTTTAGATAAGGAATGGTATTAAACACTTAATAGCCATTTCAACAAAACTATTGAGTTCTAGCATAGTGACTCAAACAGAGTCGACAGTAAGCATAGACAGTGATAAAGCACGCATGCATTAACACTCAGACATGTCATTCAACAATGCAATGCAGGTTTAGATTATCTCTAATAAATAAAAACCTTTCTTCTGCTAAGGGTTTAGTGAAAATATCAGTCCATTGATTTTCAATTTTAACAAACTTAATATCAAAGATGCCTTCTGAACATAATCCCTAATAAAATGATGTTTAATTTCAATATGCTTAGCCTTAGAATGCTGGATTGGGTTTTTAGTTAAGAATATAACACTGGAATTATCACACCATACAGATATGTTATGTTCATAAATAGAGTAATCCTCAAGTTGATGTTTTACCCATAAGAGTTGAGAGCAGCAACTAGCAACAGAGATGTATTCTCGTCAGAAGCAAACAATGCAATAGTTGTCTGCCTCTTGTTTGACCATGAGACTAAACTTGCTTCAATGAAGTGACATCCTCCACTAGTGCTTTTTCTTTCAATTCCGTCTCCAGCAAAATCAGCATCACAATATCCCACTAACCTGTATTCTTTTGATCTTAAATAAAGCAAACCAAGATTAATAGTTCCAAGCAAATATCTAAAAATTCTTTTAACAGCCTTAAGATGATATTCTCTAGGATCATATTGGAATCTAGCACACATACAGACACTAAATTGAATGCCAGGTCTGCTTGAAGTTAAGTACAGTAGAGAGCCAATCATACCTCTGTAGACAGTTTGATCTACCTTATTACCTTCATCATCTTTGCTTAGTTTTGCATTGGGTTGCAAAGGAGTTTTCATGAGCTTTGAATTTTCCATTTTGTATTTCTTGAGTATCTCCTTGGTATACTTTTGTTGATGGATGTAAATTCCATCACTTGTCTGCTTGATTTGTAATCCAAGGAAGAACTTCAATTCTCCCATCATGCTCATCTCAAATTCAACTTACATTAGATTTGAAAATTCCTTGTACAGCTTTTCATTAGTTTCTCCAAAAATAATATCATCAACATATATTTGAACTATAATAAAGTTCTCTTTAGAGCATTTCTTGAACAGAGTAGTGTCTACTTGTCCTCTAGTAAAACCATTATGCATGAGAAAAGAACTGAGTCTATCATACCATGCTCTAGGTGCTTGTTTCAAATCATATAACGCCTTTTAAGTTTGAAAACGTGATTTGGTTTATCAGTATCCTCAAAACCAAGGGATTGTTTAACATACACTTCTTCTTCAATTATACCATTTAGAAAAACACTTTTTACATCCATTTGAAACAAGGTGATTTGGTATTGTGCAGCATATGATATTAAATTTTCATATGGCTTCTATTCTAGCTATAGGTACAAAGGTTTCAGTATAATCAATACCTTCTTGTTGGTTATAGCCTTGAGCTACTAACCTTGCCTTATTTCTGACAACTTTACCATCTTCATCCAATTTGTTTCTGAAGACCCATCTTGTTCCAATAACATATTTGTTTTTAGGCTTAGAGACAAGAGTCCAGACATCATTTCTAATGAACTGGTTGAGTACTTCTTGCATAGCAAGAATCCAGCTTTCATCCTCAAGAGCTTCTTCAATGCGTTTTGGCTCCAATTCTGATATAAAGGCCACATTGCTTGATTCTCTTAGTATGGATCCGGTTCTTCCTCCTTTAGAAGGATTTCCAATAATAAGATCCTTAGGATGATGAGCGTTGAACTTCCAATCCCTTTTGAGATCATCATGAAGATCTTGACTTGTCTGCTGACTCTTTTGTTGACTTGTCTGCTGACTTGTCTGCTCCACTTATCTGTCAGCCTCAAGCACAGGTTCTGTCTTGGTTAGATCGGGTTGTTGACTTTCTGTCTTGTTTATATCAAAACCTTCAAGATCATCTTCTAGATCTGATAGTTCTTTATCAGTCTTTAATCCATCATTGAATTTAACATGAACAGATTCTTCAATAAGGCAAGTTCTTGAATTATAAACTCTAAAAGCTTTAGACATTTCAGAATATCCTACGAAAATACCTTTATCTACCTTAGAATCAAATTTTCCAAGATTATCTTTGGTATTCAGAATAAAACATTCACATCCAAAATCATGAAAATAAGATATGTTGGGGCTTTTTCCTTTCCACAATTCATAAGGAGTCTTTTTTACAAAAGGCCGAATAAGTATTTTGTTTTGTAGATAACAAGCAGTATTTATAGCTCCTGCCCAGAAGTACTTAGGGAGATTATTTTCATTGAGCATAGATCTAGCCATCTCTTGCAGAGATCTGTTCTTTCTCTCAACCACTCCATTTTGCTGTGGAGTTCTAGGTGTAGAGAAATTGTGAGAGATCCCATTCTCCTAACAGAATTGTCTAAACTGCTCATTTTCAAATTCTCCCCCATGATCACTTATAAGGGTAGAAATACAGAAACCCTGCTCATTTTGTGCTCTTTTACAGAATACTGAGAAAGCCTTAAAAGACGCATCCTTGTGTGTTAGGAATAGTACCCATGTGTATCTAGAATAGTCATCAACTATGACAAATCCATATTTTCTTCCAGCCAGGCTGGCAACACTAACTAGTCTAAACAGATCCATGTGTAACAACTGAAGAGGTCTAGAGGTTGATACTTGGTTTTTAGATTTGAAACTTGATTTTATCTGTTTACCTCTCTGACATGCATCACACAAGACATCTTTCTTAAAACTAATATCAGGCAATCCTCTCACAAGGTTATTCTTTTTTAATTTAGAAATTAATTTCATACTAGTATGTCCTAGTTTCTTATGCCATAACCATCTTTCATCCTCTTTAGACATCAGACAGGTTACACTTTGATCTGAGAGATCAGACAGTTCAATCTTATAAAGATTTTGTTGCCTTTTAGTTGAAAAGAGGGTTTTGCCACAACAGTCTTTAACTATGCATACATCCTTGGTAAAGGAAACCTCAAATCCACTGTCACATAATTGACTTATGCTTAGCAAACTGTATCTTAATCATTTAACCATAAGAACATTAGATATAGAGGGAAGAGGGGGTTTACCACCAATAGCACCAATTCCTATAACTTTTCCTTTTTGATTCCCTCCAAAGGCAACGTGTCCTAGATAATTAACAAGAGGGGTAGTCAATTTAGCAGCATGAGTAGTCTTGTTGGTAACCCAATTCCTGGAAATCTCTTTTAATTTGAAAATCCAAAAATATTTTATTTCTTTTACTGTTTCTTTTATTTTCTTGAAATCTTTTCACACCTATTTTCCAGTCTAAATAGTTGTTAAGTGACACTTGGTTTCCCAATCGCTGAGTTCGATACTCGGTTTCTCACCATTTTATTATTACTTGTTTCGATCTCGTACGCTTGCCGGAGCCTATCAAGTTTTTGGCACCGTTGCCGGGGATTGGCATTACCAATATCATTAGTAACAAAGAAAACATCTACTTTAGACATTTCTTTTTGGTATATATTTGATCTTTTCTTTTGAGTTTTGTTTGTGTTAGGTGGATGCCACACATGGACCATTGTTTCTATCTAAACAGGGAATCTCAAATTGATTGGATCGTGCTTGATTGTATTGTTGATAAGCATGTGAAGATATACTCAAAGGAGGAATGGAGATCCTATTTGTCATCCTTGCAACCACCACCAGACATTAAGCTGTATCCCGAGGTGCTGAAATCACTTTGGGATATATGCGACACCCCTTCTAGGGTCATCACAAAGTTACCCAAATAAAGAAAATTAAATTTATAAACGCTGGTTACTTTCGGAAAATATATTTTAGAGTGACTGTTTCTTTACGAAAATAGTGCTGATTTTTTTTTCTTTGAACATAGAACCATTATAAACATAAACAAACATATATGTATATCCATATATATATTACCTCTTTACATACACCCTACCTATAATAGGAGATAACAAAAGAGCCCTCATAAGTGTAGGTTAATCTCCATCAAACTAAGCAAAGAAAAGAAAGACATATACATATAAGTAACGAGTGGTCTAGAACCATACCAAAACTCATGGCTCTCAGTAGCCAGATCAAAAACTGACAAGACTCGCTACCCCAAAACTACACCTATAGCTGGTCAAGCTAATGTAACCCATTGGGGAGATCCTGATGATCAACCCCACCTACACCAGATGTATCTGATGAAGATGCCTCCGCTCCTGCTTCGTCACCGGAAGAATCCTCATCATCCACTGTAGGAGGTTGAAACTCAAGATCGTCCTCAATATATTCCTCTGGATCCTCCTCCACTTCAACAGGAGGTTCGTCAGATCCTACTATCTGAAGAGGATTTGGCTGAGGTGGCGGATCCATTAATCCGTGCTCATCCAAGTACTGCAGGTATAGCCAAACCGGGAGGTAGAGATACCTCGACAGTCTCTACGACATGAATTCTCTGCTGTGGTCCTTGTTCCACTGTGCCGATGACTTCTCTGCTGGGACCGTGATAGGTGACGCTGAGCGCCCCAAGGTTAATCTCCCAGGCACCACCATATTGCGCTCGATCAAAAACGATCGACCGGACCCTCGATTGTACCAATGGTATATCCGGGTCCATCTGAACACGTAAGAGTGAGAAACCAATACATGGATCTTACTCAATAACTACATACTAGCCACCACATAAACACATCAGCATTTACCAAATACAAACATATATAAACAAATAGTTTATCAGTGGGTTCAACACCCCAAACATCATTGATTTAAAATTGTGCATGACACTTCATATTCATCATCTAATTTTCGTCCCTAATCTCATGAGATATCCCAACACATTGTGAGTTGATCGGGCTCCCTTGCCACACAGCACTGACCACCACCACCCTCTTCCCATCCAAACAAGCACACAAAGCCACAGGCACACAGCCAAAACACACATTGCATACTGTCCACACTCAGGGCACCAGTAGCAACGAAGATGGGGTCTCAAATGTCCTCCCTAGGCACATGAGAAAAACACAGTAAGAACTACCTGACGCCGTATGTAATTAATACATGGAACCGCGGGCACGTCTGCCAAATGCATGCAAAACATTTTTGCTTATAACTCTTTTCTTTGTGTTCAATCTTTCTTGACCGAAGCTCAAAATGGCTTACGACTCACATAGTTTTAAACATCTTTTAAACTTTCATTACAACACAGGACCTCACAGTCCGAGTGCTCAATCACGACACCTCTCAACCGATGCACCAGTCTTAGGTTCATGCTACTAGAAAACATCTTCAATGTTTAAATACGGTATACACCACGTATACAGTACAGGACCTCAAAGTCCAAAGGACCCCAAGTCCATAACAACACAGAACCTTAGTACCCCGACGTCTCGGTTACTAAGTTCAACAACACTTTCAACACGGTTGAAATAACTTTTGTTTTCAGAAATTCTTTTCAAATTGAAAATTCATCAATAAAATATTTAATTATTAAAACTTAGTTTTTCACAAACCAATGAGTCACTTGAGGTTTTAACTTCCTCAAAATATGCACTGCCGTTTCAAAATACTTGTCGTCTACACTATTCCAAATTTGCAGTCAAATATTATTTTTAAGTCTTTTTAAGACATGATTTTGATTTTTACACTTAAATAATTTTCTAAAATAATAATTAACTTATTTTCTCCAATTAATTTCATTAAATAATATTTTACAATATTTCGTAATTTCTTTCGTAAAGATTAGCAAAGTGCGAAAATATTTTCACTGCTTTCGTGCTCATTGTGACTCATAATTCACTTTTTCAGTAATAAATTATTAAAATAATAATATTTTCCAAAATTTCTTATTTTTCCCAAATAAAAATTTCCATTAAGATTATTTATCAATATTTTACCGTTAAAACATTGAATATAATTTGCCGAAGCTTCTTAAAGCTTTTATCCCATTAATTTAATTGGGCATCGACCACTCGGGCTTCTCACACATCAACCAACAATTATATCACAGATATTTCCCAGGAAGATCATGCATCACAGTAGGATAAGATAATTACAGGATAAACAATTAAACGCAATTAAAACCACACAGATACAAATAATGCAACATTAACAACTTAAATAAATACTAACAGACAAATAATTACAAACAAACATGGGATAGCAGATAGCCATCGAATAAATCCTCAGGTGTTCCCCTCTTACCTTTCGGAGACTTTCTTGTGAATTACTGAATTCCTTCTGAAGTTCGGATATCGCTTATACGTCACACTCACTCAACCTTCAACCATAACAATCAAATAATTACAAATCAAGAAACTAAAAGATTCTAAACCCTAATACATAGTCACGGCCTCTAGGGTTTTTGAATGACTAAGATTTCTAATCATGATTAAGTCATGGATTTATGATTCTTAATCAACTAAGATCATGGATTAGTGACCAAACAACAAAACTTGAAACTCAAAACTTCGTAACTCTTATATACTAAGATTCGGACTCAACATGTTCATAGGGTTAGGGTTTTTTAGTTTAATAAACCAACTTGGATTTATTAAGCATACATACTAATAGCTTGATTATTAAGATCATTTATCAAAACTTTGAACAAAACTCATCAAATCTCACCCATCTAGGGTTCGGCGAACATAGAGATTTTTGAGTAAAGATTTTCATTTTAACAAACTAACATGGATTAGAGTGTGTAGACATACATGTCATATGAAATACATGATCATACATGACAACACATGAACAAAACTCTACCAAACCTATTCTAATAGATTCGGCCAAGGCTAGGTTTTTAGGAAAGAAATTTTTTATTACATCATGCTCTTGGATTTAGATAATATGCATGATATCAAGAATATAGAAAGTGGTTTCAACATCATGAGATTTTTTTCTAGAATTTATTATGACTTTTCAAAGTTTTAGGTTTAGAAACTTAAAAGTGATGAACAATTATGAAACAAACTTTGAATCAAGAAACTTATTAAAGAACATAGACATGATTAAGGAAGAAGATTAGGATTCACCTCTTGAAGATCAAAGACAAAGGAAATCCAAGAACTTGCTTTACAAGGTAATGCTAAAAGACTTATAACTTAAGAGTTTTTTTTGAAGAAAAGGCAATAGAAACTACATGAAATGTGAGAGCAAGATATTTATAGGCATGTTGTGCGCCACTTTTGAGGACCAAGATATTTCATGTACATTTCTGCATGCATTTGCATATAGTTAGGCCAATTTAGTGTTGATTTTGTATAGTTTTTCCATTGGAACGGATGAGGTGGTTTCTGTGTGTTGTTTTGCAGGATTTAATGGAAAAATGCTCAGAAATTAGCCTTGATGGAGCTTGGATGAAAAAGAGCCTAAAAAGAGAAGAAATTGAGCCAAGCAGAATTCTGGTGATTCGCCCCGCGACCCTGAAAGCTGACTGTTGGAGAAAATGCAAGCCTTTCTGGTTCGCCTCGCGAACCCATTTCTCGCCTCGCGAGTCTGCAAACAGAAACCATCACGCCCAGGCCCTGATACTCCTCACGGGCGTATTGAAGAAAAACCTTTCGGTCTCGCGTCGCGAAGAAACTCTCGCCTCGCGAGAGTTCAATTCTCTGAAGCAGATTTTTAATATTCGCCTCGCGAGACATGTCTCGCCTCGCGAATGCGCGCATCACTGACTGGTATAAGTGGCTGTTTTAGGGCAGAAAAGAAGAGCTTTTGGTGGAGAGAGCACTTGGGGACTTGGAGGCTGGGTGAGAGAGGGTTCCAGCCCTAGAAGGGGAGATTTCCTTGCTCTGGGAATGGAGGAAGCTTGTCTATGAGTGTTCTCCATCCCTTTTCTCATTCTCTTTTGTATTTCCTTTTGTCATGAGTAGTTAAATCCCCATTGTTGGGGTTAGATGTAACTTTTCTGAACTTGTTGTATTTGATTTGGTGTTTTAATGCAAGTCTCTATTTCTTTATGAGTATGTGATTTCGTGCTTAATGCTTTCCTTGGATTAGCTACCCATAGGAATGATATGTTGCTTTGATAGATGACTGGAAGGTTGGTGTTAAGGCATGCTCATGAATCATATGCCAAGTAGTTCAAGAATCTAGGAATAGATGTTGAATGCTTGCAATCTTATAAGTCTTGACTTAATGCAAAATCTCAGGTTATTCCACCTAAGGAATTAGGGTTTAATTTGGGGTTTTAGGCTCAATGCACCTAAGGAATTAGGCTTGAGTATTTTAGAAAAGGCTTGATTGTCATAATTGAATTAGGACTTGTGTTGATAACCATTTCATTGCAATTAAGGGAGGATTAGTGTAGTCTAACCCTAACAATCTTAGCCACATCTCTGTTTGCCTTCCAAGTGTTCGATAAAATTCCCAAAAGACCAAAAATATTGTTTTGCTTTCTTTATTTTCTGTTTTAATCTCTCATACTTTATTTTAGTCTAAATAGTTGTTAAGTTTGCGAATTGGTAATTGACAACCAATCCCTCGTGGATACGATAACCGGTCTCACCACCGTATTACTTGATTGCGACGAGGTGCACTTGCCTTTATATCTTAAAAATAACGCATCAAGTTTTTGGCGCCGTTGCCGGGGATTGGCTTTGTCAATATCATTAGTAACAAATGAGACAACTAGTTTAGACATTTTTTTATTTTTTATTTTTCTGTATATAACTGATATTTTTCTTTTGTTAGTTTTGTATATATTTGAATTTTTGTTTCGTTGATCTTGGGCTTAACTGTCTGTGAGGTGAAAATTGGTTTGGCAGGATCATGGACTATAATTATTATCAGCCATCTGATGCAGAATTGGAGATATCTGAGTTGCAGCTGCGGGTAGATATGCTGCAATTAGCCGTAAACATCCAACAAGTGAGTAATGAGCTGTCAAGGGCAACTGTCTCTCCTCCACCAGTGGTAGGTTATGCTGAATGGGGAAATCAATTTCCCAACACTTCCACTCCATGGTGGGGGAACCCTCCAAACAATACTTTGATGGATGAAGGGGAACATTAGGAATCTTCCACACCTTCATATCAAGATGAGCCATCCCCATTGGAAGTTGCTTGGGAGAACTTCAAATCCGCATTCCCAGTCGAGGTTGAGCAACCTATCCCGGATAGTCGACCTCACTTAGAGGCTGTTTTGGAGAACTTCATGGCAACAACAATGGAAGAATTAAAGAATCAAGAAGACACCATCCGAAGTTTAGGGGTACTTATTGAGAAAATCTCTAACCAACTATCCGGAATGTCAAAAGGGAACTTGATGGATGATGATGAAGGTGAAGCAATAACGTATGATGATGAAGATGATGCCAAAATGGATGATGAGGAAGAAGAAGAAGTGGGAGCAGCCGAGTCAAGAAGTGAAGAACCTGTTTGTGAGAACATGGTTGCCCCATTCCCCATTGAACCCTTGACTAAAGAGCCTGAAAGGAAGAGGCAATTGGAGGACATCTATTTCACCATGCTTGGAGATGATGAAAAACTGTTGGAATTAGATGATGCTATTGTTTCTAATGCATGTGTGGAATGTGATGGGAGAAACACTTGTGTGGTTTGTGCGGAGATTTCTGCATATTTGGAAGGTGATGGATTTGGCAATCTGCGAGAGTGAAGATTGCACGGATGCTTAACAGCACCAATGATCCTCTCGAATTGTTTGCCACCTCACATTTTAAAGCAGTTAACAATGGAGTTCATGCCTCTACCTGAGGTTGAACCCCATTTTTATTGGGAAGATTTTGTGGATGAAGGGGTCAATTTTGACCCAAGAGGGAGTGAGAAATTCAACACATTTGGTGAGGTCACCATGATTTTCAAGAGCTCACTCCCATATTTATGCTACAAACCGTGGGATCCGATTGAAGGATCTTACATGGTTAGCATTCCTTGGTCCTTATACCACAGGTTATGGGATCCAGGTGGATGCTTCTTAATAAGTCAAGCTAGTGACGTTAAAGAAGCGCTTATTGGGAGGCAACCCAACTTTTCTTAACCCATCTCTTTAGTTAATTTTGTTTTTGCTTTAACCTCTTGAATAATTTGAGAAGCTCAAGAGGTTTGTTAATAATTTTGTTAAGTGTCTTCAGATTTTGAATAAAGGAAGGAGAAAAAGAGCAGGGAGAAACAAAGCCAACAAGCATGTGCGCCAACACCCGCTACCGCCTCGGTAAGCCGTTCCAATTTATTTTTTTTAATTTTTTTTGCTTTATTTTATTTTTCTTCTCCTCTCTCCAACTTGATTGTTTACATTGGGGACAATGTAAATCTTTAAGCTTGGGGTAGGGGTAATTTTTTTTTTTTTTTTGCTTGCATTGTAAATATTGCATTCATATAGGCTTAAGTTTGCATGATCACATGATTCGGTTACCCCTGCTTAGATTGAGCTTATGATTGTGAGAACTAAGTGCCAATTAAATTGTGATAGTGGATTTTTGAACCCAATTCTGTTTATTCTTGTGATATGGCTGCAAATGAATATGCTTGAGATGATCTTGGATAGTTGATGATTAGCATATGTTTCTATAGACTTGTGTTTTTCACTGGTTCTTGAACTGATAAATGTGAGCTTTTGAGCCATTAGGGGGTACTCACTAAATCTGCCCCCATTCTTTGTGTAGAGTGTTATTCCTCTTGGTTTGTTTTCTCTGGAACTTGACTTAAAACCATTTTAAAGCTTAAAATTTTTTTGGAAACATTTTTGAAAATGATTGAGGCAATAGGTATTCTTCGGGCCTTCTGAGCTTTGAATGTGTAAATGCTACCCTTAGTTGCCCAATTTTGAGCCTGAATGAATAAAATGCTTTTCTTGGTACCCTGAAATGTTTTGATAAATATGTTTGACAAGGGACCTTCTAAAGTATTACAAAAGGGTAAAAAGGTAGTTGAAAGTTTGGGATAAGAATCAAAAAAAAAAAAAAAATCTTCCCTTCTCCAAATAAAATAGAAAAAATAGAAAAATAAATAAATAGAGAAGGGGATGACAAAAAGAAAAGTGAGAAATAAAAAGAAAAAGAAAGAAAAGAAAGGTGGAAAAATGTATTGAAAAACCCAAGAAGGTATTTTAGAAGGTGTCTTGTGTTGAAATGTTGATACTTGGTTTAGCCTTTTGAAATATCCCTTTTTGTTATCCCCACCTAAAGATTAATCCCATGGCCACGTTACAACCAAATAAAGACCTCTTGATTCTTAGGTGTTTTCATAAATAAAGTGGAGATTTGGTTGATAGTCAAGCATATGGTAGGAATCATTCCTTGAGGAAAATGGAGCGAATTGTATGTATACTTGAACACTTGAGTGAGTGAGGCAAGAAAGAGAGCCAAGCAAATAAACAAGCTTGGGGTGAGCTTCAAGTGAGCAAGAGTGCCCGAATCAGTGAGAATGTGAGTCTAGGAAACTTAAGCCCCTAATTGGACTTGAATTGATTGTCTCTTGCTGAATTGTTTGAATTGCCTGTTACTTGGATCATTTTACTCGGGTTCTTGGTTCACTATCCATGCTTTGACTGGTTATCTCTTCTGGCCTTAGTTTTTGCTTGAGGACAAGCAAAGTCTTAAGCTTGGGGTAATTTGATGAGTGTGATTTCACCTCATTTTTCATGTACATTTCTGCATGCATTTGCATATAGTTAGGCCAATTTAGTGTTGATTTTGTATAGTTTTTCCTTTGGAACGGATGAGGTGGTTTATGTGTGTTGTTTTGCAGGATTTAATGGAAAAATGCTCAGAAATTAGCCTTGATGGAGCTTGGATGAAAAAGAGCCTAAAAAGAGAAGAAATTGAGCCAAGCAGAATTCTGGTGATTCGCCCCGCGAGCATGGATTCGCCCCGCGACCCTGAAAGCTGACTGTTGGAGAAAATGCAAGCCTTTCGGTTCGCCTCGCGAACCCATTTCTCGCCTCGCGAGTCTGCAAACAGAAACCATCACGCCTGTGCCCCGATACTCCTCACGGGCGTATTGAAGAAAAACCTTTCGGTCTCGCTGTCGCGAAGAAACTCTCGCCTCGCGAGAGTTCAATTCTCTGAAGCAGATTTTTAATATTCGCCTCGCGAGACATGTCTCGCCTCGCGAATGCGCGCATCACTGACTGGTATAAGTGGCTGTTTTAGGGCAGAAAAGAAGAGCTTTTGGTGGAGAGAGCACTTGGGGACTTGGAGGTCATGCGGTGAGATAGGGTTCCAGCCCTAGAAGGGGAGATTTCCTTGCTCTCGGGAATGGAGGAAGCTTGTCTATGAGTGTTCTCCATCCCTTTTCTCATTCTCTTTTGTATTTCCTTTTGTCATGAGTAGTTAAATCCCCATTGTTGGGGTTAGATGTAACTTTTCTGAACTTGTTGTATTTGATTTGGTGTTTTAATGCAAGTCTCTATTTCTTTATGAGTATGTGATTCTGTGCTTAATGCTTTCCTTGGATTAGCTACCCATAGGAATGATATGTTGCTTTGATAGATGACTGGAAGGTTGGTGTTAAGGCGTGCTCATGAATCATATGCCAAGTAGTTCAAGAATCTAGGAATAGGTGTTGAATGCTTGCAATCTTATAAGTCTTGACTTAATGCAAAATCTCAAAGTTATTCCACCTAAGGAATTAGGGTTTAATTTGGGGTTTTAGGCTCAATGCACCTAAGGAATTAGGCTTGAGTATTTTAGAAAAGGCTTGATTGTCATAATTGAATTAGGACTTGTGTTGATAACCATTTCATTGCAATTAAGGGAGGATTAGTGTAGTCTAACCCTAACAATCTTAGCCACATCTCTGTTTGCCTTCCAAGTGTTCGATAAAATTCCCAAAAGACCAAAAATATTGTTTTGCTTTCTTTATTTTCTGTTTTAATCTCTCATACTTTATTTTAGTCTAAATAGTTGTTAAGTTTGCGAATTGGTAATTGACAACCAATCCCTGTGGATACGATAACCGGTCTCACCACCGTATTACTTGATTGCGACGAGGTGCACTTGCCTTTATATCTTAAAAATAACGCATCAAGTTTTTGGCGCCGTTGCCGGGGATTGGCTTTGTCAATATCATTAGTAACAAATGAGACAACTAGTTTAGACATTTTTTTATTTTTTATTTTTCTGTATATAACTGATATTTTTCTTTTGTTAGTTTTGTATATATTTGAATTTTTGTTTCGTTGATCTTGGGCTTAATTGTCTGTGAGGTGAAAATTGGTTTGGCAGGATCATGGACTATAATTATTATCAGCCATCTGATGCAGAATTGGAGATATCTGAGTTGCAGATGCGGGTAGATATGCTGCAATTAGCCGTAAACATCCAACAAGTGAGTAATGAGCTGTCAAGGGCAACTGTCTCTCCTCCACCAGTGGTAGGTTATGCTGAATGGGGAAATCAATTTCCCAACACTTCCACTCCATGGTGGGGGAACCCTCCAAACAATACTTTGATGGATGAAGGGGAACATTGGGAATCTTCCACACCTTCATATCAAGATGAGCCATCCCCATTGGAAGTTGCTTGGGAGAACTTCAAATCCGCATTCCCAGTCGAGGTTGAGCAACCTATCCCGGATAGTCGACCTCACTTAGAGGCTGTTTTGGAGAACTTCATGGCAACAACAATGGAAGAATTAAAGAATCAAGAAGACACCATCCGAAGTTTAGGGGTACTTATTGAGAAAATCTCTAACCAACTATCCGGAATGTCAAAAGGGAACTTGATGGATGATGATGAAGGTGAAGCAATAACGTATGATGATGAAGATGATGCCAAAATGGATGATGAGGAAGAAGAAGAAGTGGGAGCAGCCGAGTCAAGAAGTGAAGAACCTGTTTGTGAGAACATGGTTGCCCCATTCCCCATTGAACCCTTGACTAAATAGCCTGAAAGGAAGAGGCAATTGGAGGACATCTATTTCACCATGCTTGGAGATGATGAAAAACTGTTGGAATTAGATGATGCTATTGTTTCTAATGCATGTGTGGAATGTGATGGGAGAAACACTTGTGTGGTTTGTGCGGAGATTTCTGCATATTTGGAAGGTGATGGATTTGTCAATCTTGAGAGTGAAGATTGTACGAAGCTTAACAGCACCAATGATCCTCTCGAATTGTTTGCCACCTCACATTTTAAAGCGAGTCAACAATGGAGTTCATGCCTCTACCTGAGGTTGAACCCCATTTTTATTGGGAAGATTTTGTGGATGAAGGGGTCAATTTTGACCCAAGAGGGAGTGAGAAATTCAACACATTTGGTGAGGTCACCATGATTTTCAAGAGCTCACTCCCATATTTATGCTGCAAACCGTGGGATCCGATTGAAGGATCTTACATGGTTAGCATTCCTTGGTCCTTATACCACAGGTTATGGGATCCAGGTGGATGCTTCTTAATAAGTCAAGCTAGTGACGTTAAAGAAGCGCTTATTGGGAGGCAACCCAACTTTTCTTAACCCTTCTCTTTAGTTAATTTTGTTTTTGCTTTAACCTCTTGAATAATTTGAGAAGCTCAAGAGGTTTGTTAATAATTTTGTTAAGTGTCTTCAGATTTTGAATAAAGGAAGGAGAAAAAGAGCAGGGAGAAACAAAGCCAACAAGCATGTGAGCCAACACCCGCTACCGCCTCGGTAAGCCGTTCCAATTTATTTTTTTAAATTTTTTTTGCTTTATTTTATTTTTCTTCTCCTCTCTCCAACTTGATTGTTTACATTGGGGACAATGTAAATCTTTAAGCTTGGGGTAGGGGTAATCTTTTTTTTTTTGCTTGCATT
The DNA here is from genome assembly GCA_030762895.1 of Sophora flavescens. Classification (NCBI taxonomy): domain Eukaryota; kingdom Viridiplantae; phylum Streptophyta; class Magnoliopsida; order Fabales; family Fabaceae; genus Sophora; species Sophora flavescens. Next base: position 100,440,946 of record CM061063.1, read on the forward strand.
GTAAATATTGCATTCATATAGGCTTAAGTTTGCATGATCACATGATTCGGTTACCCCTGCTTAGATTGAGCTTATGATTGTGAGAACTAAGTGCCAATTAAATTGTGATAGTGGATTTTTGAACCCAATTCTGTTTATTCTTGTGATATGGCTGCAAATGAATATGCTTGAGATGATCTTGGATAGTTGATGATTAGCATATGTTTCTATAGACTTGTGTTTTTCACTGGTTCTTGAACTGATAAATGTGAGCTTTTGAGCCATTAGGGGGTACTCACTAAATCTGCCCCCATTCTTTGTGTAGAGTGTTATTCCTCTTGGTTTGTTTTCTCTAGAACTTGACTTAAAACCATTTTAAAGCTTAAAATTTTTTTGGAAACATTTTTGAAAATGATTGAGGCAATAGGTATTCTTCGGGCCTTCTGAGCTTTGAATGTGTAAATGCTACCCTTAGTTGCCCAATTTTGAGCCTGAATGAATAAAATGCTTTTCTTGGTACCCTGAAATGTTTTGATAAATATGTTTGACAAGGGACCTTCTAAAGTATTACAAAAGGGTAAAAAGGTAGTTGAAAGTTTGGGATAAGAATCAAAAAAAAAAAAAAAATCTTCCCTTCTCCAAATAAAATAGAAAAAATAGAAAAATAAATAAATAGAGAAGGGGATGACAAAAAGAAAAGTGAGAAATAAAAAGAAAAAGAAAGAAAAGAAAGGTGGAAAAATGTATTGAAAAACCCAAGAAGGTATTTTAGAAGGTGTCTTGTGTTGAAATGTTGATACTTGGTTTAGCCTTTTGAAATATCCCTTTTTTGTTATCCCCACCTAAAGATTAATCCCATGGCCACGTTACAACCAAATAAAGACCTCTTGATTCTTAGGTGTTTTCATAAATAAAGTGGAGATTTGGTTGATAGTCAAGCATATGGTAGGAATCATTCCTTGAGGAAAATGGAGCGAATTGTATGTATACTTGAACACTTGAGTGAGTGAGGCAAGAAAGAGAGCCAAGCAAATAAACAAGCTTGGGGTGAGCTTCAAGTGAGCAAGAGTGCCCGAATCAGTGAGAATGTGAGTCTAGGAAACTTAAGCCCCTAATTGGACTTGAATTGATTGTCTCTTGCTGAATTGTTTGAATTGCCTGTTACTTGGATCATTTTACTCGGGTTCTTGGTTCACTATCCATGCTTTGACTGGTTATCTCTTCTGGCCTTAGTTTTTGCTTGAGGACAAGCAAAGTCTTAAGCTTGGGGTAATTTGATGAGTGTGATTTCACCTCATTTTTCATGTACATTTCTGCATGCATTTGCATATAGTTAGGCCAATTTAGTGTTGATTTTGTATAGTTTTTCCTTTGGAACGGATGAGGTGGTTTATGTGTGTTGTTTTGCAGGATTTAATGGAAAAATGCTCAGAAATTAGCCTTGATGGAGCTTGGATGAAAAAGAGCCTAAAAAGAGAAGAAATTGAGCCAAGCAGAATTCTGGTGATTCGCCCCGCGAGCATGGATTCGCCCCGCGACCCTGAAAGCTGACTGTTGGAGAAAATGCAAGCCTTTCTGGTTCGCCTCGCGAACCCATTTCTCGCCTCGCGAGTCTGCAAACAGAAACCATCACGCCCAGGCCCTGATACTCCTCACGGGCGTATTGAAGAAAAACCTTTCGGTCTCGCGTCGCGAAGAAACTCTCGCCTCGCGAGAGTTCAATTCTCTGAAGCAGATTTTTAATATTCGCCTCGCGAGACATGTCTCGCCTCGCGAATGCGCGCATCACTGACTGGTATAAGTGGCTGTTTTAGGGCAGAAAAGAAGAGCTTTTGGTGGAGAGAGCACTTGGGGACTTGGAGGCTGCGGCTGAGATAGGGTTCCAGCCCTAGAAGGGGAGATTTCCTTGCTCTGGGAATGGAGGAAGCTTGTCTATGAGTGTTCTCCATCCCTTTTCTCATTCTCTTTTGTATTTCCTTTTGTCATGAGTAGTTAAATCCCCATTGTTGGGGTTAGATGTAACTTTTCTGAACTTGTTGTATTTGATTTGGTGTTTTAATGCAAGTCTCTATTTCTTTATGAGTATGTGATTCACGTGCTTAATGCTTTCCTTGGATTAGCTACCCATAGGAATGATATGTTGCTTTGATAGATGACTGGAAGGTTGGTGTTAAGGCGTGCTCATGAATCATATGCCAAGTAGTTCAAGAATCTAGGAATAGGTGTTGAATGCTTGCAATCTTATAAGTCTTGACTTAATGCAAAATCTCAGGTTATTCCACCTAAGGAATTAGGGTTTAATTTGGGGTTTTAGGCTCAATGCACCTAAGGAATTAGGCTTGAGTATTTTAGAAAAGGCTTGATTGTCATAATTGAATTAGGACTTGTGTTGATAACCATTTCATTGCAATTAAGGGAGGATTAGTGTAGTCTAACCCTAACAATCTTAGCCACATCTCTGTTTGCCTTCCAAGTGTTCGATAAAATTCCCAAAAGACCAAAAATATTGTTTTGCTTTCTTTATTTTCTGTTTTAATCTCTCATACTTTATTTTAGTCTAAATAGTTGTTAAGTTTGCGAATTGGTAATTGACAACCAATCCCTGTGGATACGATAACCGGTCTCACCACCGTATTACTTGATTGCGACGAGGTGCACTTGCCTTTATATCTTAAAAATAACGCATCAAGTTTTTGGCGCCGTTGCCGGGGATTGGCTTTGTCAATATCATTAGTAACAAATGAGACAACTAGTTTAGACATTTTTTTTTATTTTTTATTTTTCTGTATATAACTGATATTTTTCTTTTGTTAGTTTTGTATATATTTGAATTTTTGTTTCGTTGATCTTGGGCTTAATTGTCTGTGAGGTGAAAATTGGTTTGGCAGGATCATGGACTATAATTATTATCAGCCATCTGATGCAGAATTGGAGATATCTGAGTTGCAGATGCGGGTAGATATGCTGCAATTAGCCGTAAACATCCAACAAGTGAGTAATGAGCTGTCAAGGGCAACTGTCTCTCCTCCACCAGTGGTAGGTTATGCTGAATGGGGAAATCAATTTCCCAACACTTCCACTCCATGGTGGGGGAACCCTCCAAACAATACTTTGATGGATGAAGGGGAACATTGGGAATCTTCCACACCTTCATATCAAGATGAGCCATCCCCATTGGAAGTTGCTTGGGAGAACTTCAAATCCGCATTCCCAGTCGAGGTTGAGCAACCTATCCCGGATAGTCGACCTCACTTAGAGGCTGTTTTGGAGAACTTCATGGCAACAACAATGGAAGAATTAAAGAATCAAGAAGACACCATCCGAAGTTTAGGGGTACTTATTGAGAAAATCTCTAACCAACTATCCGGAATGTCAAAAGGGAACTTGATGGATGATGATGAAGGTGAAGCAATAACGTATGATGATGAAGATGATGCCAAAATGGATGATGAGGAAGAAGAAGAAGTGGGAGCAGCCGAGTCAAGAAGTGAAGAACCTGTTTGTGAGAACATGGTTGCCCCATTCCCCATTGAACCCTTGACTAAAGAGCCTGAAAGGAAGAGGCAATTGGAGGACATCTATTTCACCATGCTTGGAGATGATGAAAAACTGTGAACCAGGATAAATAACTGTGTCAATCTCTCTTTCCCTAAACTCTTTAGTTGCTTTAGTTTTCTTTATGCCTATCAAGTGGTGTGTTTGCCAAAGTCACTGTTAATATTTCATTAGACGAGCCACCCGTCTGTCCTGTATCTTTCCACTCGTCTGAACTAAGCTTCTGTTTGCGAAAAGATTTCGACTTTGTTTAAATTCTGATAAACACAATTCAACCCCCCTTCTCGTGTTTCTAGTTGTCTTTTTCAAAAAGGGTATTAAAAGGAAAAGGTTGTAGCCACCCAAAGTGAAAGAATGAAAAAAAAAATTGAAAAAGGAATAAGAGTGGAAAGTCGAGGTAAAAAGTTTCATGCTCTCTTAATTCCTAGGGATGTAAAGCCTAGCACCTTTGTATATCCTACCTTTAGACAAGCCCCATTACAACCTTTAAAAGACATTTTGATGATGTATGCATGTTTTCGTGGGAACCATATTTGAGATGAAAATCAAATTCATGGAAAGTGTGCTTAAAATGTGAAATTGAGTGAAAAGTTGATAACCTAGACACTTGAGTGAATGAGTGAAATACTAAATGCCCTTTTGAGGAAGGCAATTGTTTGAAATTGCTGATCTCCCTTGTGTGTATCTTGGATCCTTTGCTTATACTGATTATTGCATGAATGATGAAAATCTCTTTGTTTGAAGTAAATGAATGTGGGGATTACTATAATGAAAAGGGAAAACATTGAATAAAAATTGAATTGATAGAATTGCATGAAATTTGTGCGAAATTGATTGAATCCTTTGAGCTTGCCAAGTTTTGAGTCTATTTGATTTTTAGTTTGCTTGAGGACAAGCAAAGTTTAAGTTTGGGGTATTTTGATAATCCGCTGGCTTATCATGTTTTATCTATTATTTTAGAGTGGATTTAATCAATTAAGTTGATGATTTAACACAAATTAGACTTTGTTTTCCTATTTTAATTATTTTAGATTCAATGCGTGCATTTAATTGATTTTCTCAAGATTTTCTTATTTTTAGTTTTAGGAAAGGACAAAGAAGAAGGATTGCAATTAAATTGAAGATTGCCAAGTAAATTGAGAGGGCCCACATGATGGATTTGAATCCAAATCAATTTGGATTTGGATTATTATGATTAAAAGATAATTCAATTGGCATTGAGATAAAAGATTGAATCCAAATCAATTTGGATTTGAATAATAATTGCCTATCACAACAATAAAGGTATGATAAGATTTGACAATTAATTTGGAGATATTGATTTGACAATTAAATACGAAGATTAAAATGTTCAGGACCAGTTATGTTGGAGTTTGCATGAAGGCGGAGCTTTAAATACAAGAAAAATGAGTCAAACAGAGCCCATTACGGCCTGGCCGTGACAGGCATCACGGTCATGATCGAGCAGGGCTGAAAAAGAAATAAAAACACAAAGTCAGAACCTGTCACGGTCAGGCCGTGATGGCCTTCACGACCATGACAGGACAACCAGTGTCAAGTTCTCCGGGACAGAATCTGTCACGACCTGACCGTAAAAATTTAGAATTTTGATTTACTGATTTGATTTGATTTGGTTTTGAATGGTTTCAAATCCAAATTAACCTGCTCTATAAATAGGACAATTAGGCTCGAAAATAGGGATCTCTTGGCTGCTACCTTAGGTAAAAATTAGGATTTCTCTTCTTTTCAATTTCTTATTTTCTCTTAGAATTTTTATGCTTTTGTTATTCAAAGGTTGTTATGAATATGACAATGCTTGAGTAGTCTTTTTATTTCTAGGAATTGGGGCTATGCCCAAGACTTGTTTTATGTTATGAATTGATGTTTTACCTTTGTTAATTCCAATTTGCTTATGATTTAATTCCTATTGCATGAATTACTTGTGAATTTGGTGCGCAGTTATTTGCAAGTCATAGATACTCTGAGGATGAACCTAGCGGTGAACTTAGATATTAGATCTATAGGGATTAAACTTAGGACTTAAATCACGAGAGTTAGAAGCGGTCCTTCGAGGGTTCAATGAATTGTCACGAATCTTAATGGGTCCAATTTAAATACAATTACCACGAGAGTAGGGTTGGTTTAATTGGGCACGGTTCTTGTATCTCGAGAGGGAATATTAACTTATTTAGGATAAATTCACCTTCAAAACATTTTGATAATTAACAAGAGGGGAGTCAATTTAGTAGCTTGAGCGATCTTGTTGATAACCCAATTCCTGAAAATCTCTTTTAATTTGAAAACCCAAAAATATTTTATTTATTTTATTGTTTCTTTTATTTTCTTGAAATCTTTTCACACCTATTTTTCAGTCTAAATAGTTGTTTAATTTGTAAAGTGACACTTAGTTTCACAATCCCTGAGTTCGATACTCGGTTCCTCACCGTTTTATTATTACTTGCTTCGATCCGGTATGTAGGCTCTGGCGATGTTTGCTGAAAAACGATTTTAAGATAATCAATTTCGTTTGGATTGTGTAAAAATAATCACTTTTATATAAAAAATTACGAAAAAGGATATGAAAATATGTTTATTAATATTAGATTTTTTATATCTTGTCATCAAAATTTTATCTAGTTTATAAAAAAATAATAAAATTTTAACTTTTTTCCATGATAATGGAAACATGTGAAAACATATTGTTTTTTTACAATAGTCAAATACTCCATTTTTTTTAATATATATTTCTCAATATATATTTTAATATATATTTCTTTTATATACTCATATACACCATTCATTTATGCATAATTTATGACGCTCTCTCGGTCTTTCCCATAAATGCTAAAATTTTCACACATTACAAAACTTGCGTTGGCAACTATAACCCGAAAGGACCGTTATGAGAGAGGAGAATTTTTTTTTTTTTTTTTGATCAAAAGAGAGAGGAGAAGGTTATCTTGTGAATAATCTGGAAAATTTGGGCTTTTGACCAAATTGGGTTCCTTTTAAAAACTATTTACCAGTTTATGGTTATTCTAAAACTATTTATCAATGGGGGGTCATTTTGAATATTTTATTATTTTTCGGTCTGACGCGCCTTTGAAGGCGCCACTGTAGTTGGCGCCTACACTTTTATTAAAAAAAAAAAATCAAAAGGGGAGGCGCATTTGGCAGTGGCGTCCTCCCCCTGCTAGCTATAGTAGCGTCAAAGGCGCCTTAGCAAAGATTTTTTTAAATTTTGATTTTTTTAAAAAAATAAAAATTTTATTTTTAAAAAAACCCATTCACCAGATAATGAATTGAATTCACCAGATATTTACACATACTTAACCAAAAAAATTTATTTCTAAAAAAAAAACCCATTCACCAGATAATGAACTGAATTCACCAGATATTTGTACCCGATTCACTTGATATTTACACATACTTAACCAAAAAAATTTATTTGACTTTTTTAAAAAAATAAAAATTTTATTTCTAAAAAAACCCATCCACCAGATAATGAACTGAATTCACAAGATATTTGTACCCGATTCACCAGATATTTACACATACTTAACCAAAAAAATTTATTTGACTTTTTTAAAAAAATAAAAATTTTATTTCTAAAAAAACCCATCCACCAGATAATGAACTGAATTCACAAGATATTTGTACCCGATTCACCAGATATTTACACATACTTAACCAAAAAAATTTATTTGACTTTTTTTAAAAAATAAAAATGTTATTTCTAAAAAAACCCATTCACCAGATAATAAACTGAATTCACCAGATAATACAAGAGAAACCGCGGTGTCTCCATAATCAGGTCAGGTATGTACAAATATCTGGTGAATTCAGTTCATTATCTGATGAATGAGTTTTTTTAGAAATAAAATTTTTATTTTTTTAAAAAAGTCAAATAATTTTTTTTGGTTAAGTATGTGTAAATATCTGGTGAATCGGGTACAAATATCTGGTGAATTCAATTCATTATCTGGTGGATGAGTTTTTTTAGAAATAAAATTTTTATTTTTTTAAAAAAGTCAAATAAATTTTTTTGGTTAAGTATGTGTAAATATCTGGTGAATTCAGTTCATTATCTGGTGAATGGGTTTTTTTTAGAGAAATAAATTTTTTTGGTTAAGCATGTGTAAATATCTGGTGAATCGGGTACAAATATCTGGTGAATTCAATTCATTATCTGGTGAATGAGTTTTTTTAAAAAAAAAATTTATTTTTTAAAAAAAATCAAATTTTTTTTTAAAAAAAGGTGCTGCCAACGCTACTGTAGCTAACAGGGGGAGGACGCCACTGCCAAATGCGCCTCCCCTTTTGATTTTTTTTTTTTAATAAAAGTGCAGGCGCCAACTGCAGTTGCGCCTTCAAAGGCGCCATCTGCAGTGGCGCCTTTGACCCGTCAGACCGAAAAATAATAAAATATTCAAAACGAACCCCCATTGGTAAATAGTTTCAGAATAACCCTAAACTGGTAAATAGTTTCTAAAAGGAACCCAGTTTGATCAAAAAGCCGGAAAATTTTAATCAAACAGCTGGGGATATAAGTTACAAAGATCAAATATCGTTCTGTTTCAAAAAAAACAAGATCAACTATCGTCCCTCACCGCCACCGATCCGGACCGGATCATTGGTACTATCGTTTCGTACTAAGGTGGTGTTTGGAATAGCTTATTTAAGCTCCTTTTGACTTATCTGATGACATAAGTTCTTATGCAGTGTATTTGACAGAACTTATAAAAATAACTTATGCCATCCCATAAGGAGTTTTTGACTTATTTTCATAAGTCACTTGGAGAAGCTTATGTACCAAACACCCTCTTCGTATTTTTCACTATTCGAATCCTCTCATGTCCCTTTCTTTTTTTTTTCTTTTTTTAAGCGCTTATGGCATAAGCTCTCATACGATAAGGTCTTATGTGATAAGCTCTTAATTAAGTTATTTACCCAAACGTATCCTAGATTGTGCGTTTCTTTTTTCGGTGAACAGTGCCTCTCTTTTTATTATGCTCTGAATTCATTTAAAAAAAAATGGGATAACGATGATCAAAATATGTATCTCTAACTAAACTAACTTTGACACTATCTTAAAAAAAAAAAAAGCTATCTGCAGCTCTGCACAAAAAATGCACCACAGCGCGCATTCACATTGCTAGTAACACCCATAGACCATATACCAACAAATTATTCAGAAAGAAGAGAAAGGCATGTACACAACACCAAAATCGATTTTTAATGGCAATTATTTAGTGACCATAAAATAATTACCACTAATTCATCTTATAAACTGAATATTGTGTGACTAATAGATATTAGTCACTAATAATTGCAGTAGAAATTTAATCACCCGCCCAAAGTTTTCAAAATTTAGCAACCTCTCATATTCCGAAAACCCCAACCTCATTCTCTCATATTGCCCTTACTCTCCACCGTCTCAACCACCTCTGGCTCCTCTTCTCCACCACCGCCGACGAGTCTTGTACGTCGGAGTCCCTATTCTCCGGCGACAACCTTCGCCTTCTCCTCCGCTGAATCCAAACCGACGGCGAAGATCTCACCGCCTCGCTCTCCAAATCGCCCAATTTGCAAAACTCTCCGTCGAGAATAATCGCTTTCTGGTAAACTTTCCCGGCTTCGATTCCGCCATCGTTTGTGCTCTTGCCAGAAGCTGTTCACGAATTGACAAATCGGAGTGCTATCACGATTCTGGATTCTAGAAATGTAACCGTCGCGGGAGAAAGAATCTGACGCTTCGATCATGTTCATTCACGAAAACGGCTCTCTGAAAGCGAAGATGGATTCGGTTAGGGTTTTCGTGCATCAAAATTGGCTGGTTTAACATTCCAAATTGATACTTAGTTTTGATTGGTACATCCTCTTACTAATTATGGTTTTAGTTAGCCACTGATATGATGAATATGTGTTTTAACTTAGGTAGTTAACACCAAGAATAGAATATACAGTCTATTCAAACTTCGTATCAATACAGTAGTGTTTATGAACTCCCTCCCTTTTATGAAGTATCGTTGAAGAAGGCTATGCTGACTTTCCAATATCAATGGGTTTATGACCCAATTAATGAAGATATTTTTCATTTGTCTACTTACTTGATGACAGTGGGGATGAGTTAGACTTTTTTGGGACCATATATGTATATCTCATGTATGTCTTAGTGATATATTATGATTCCTACTTAAGATTTTGGCTTTATATATTATATCAACAGGTTTGCTATGGTAATTTATGCCTTTAATAAATTCCACCAAAACCATGCCTTATATGTTGATACAACATTACAACTAGGATGTGGCATGCATAGGTGGTTGACACAATCTTTTTCCTGAATTTAGAATGTGTTTGGGAAATCTGGAAAAAAAAGATTATGCTGATAATCAATTTTGTATAATCGATTATAATCAGAATCTGTTTTTATTTGGGTATGTTTGCTGAAAAGCGATTATAAGATAATCTATTTCGTTTGGATGATGCAAAAAAAATCATTTTTATATAATAAATTACAAAAAAGGGTATGAAGTTATTTGTACAATTTAATAATATTTGTTTAGAAGTTAGTTTTGTAGGGGTAATTAGGGAACAGAGTTTTGAGAATGAAAAATAATCAAATCACAACAATCTTAAGCCAGAAAAAACTAGATGGCATAAAATAGTTTTTTTTCCCTAAAAAAAAGCTTTTTTATAAATTTAAGCAAAATGTCAAACACGATAGATTATCTATGAAACAACTTTTAAGCTAAAAAACAGTTGAAATGAGGGAAAATAATCTTTCAGGCAGTGGTGTTGATGCCTTTCAAGAGAAAACCAGGAAGAGGTATGTAGTTAGTTGCATATATGAAGTTTATATACTGATATGTACTGAGGTGATTGAATTGGGTTCTTGTGGTGGGTGCAACATGTTTATATAAATGTTACAATGGAGAAGGTGTTGCTTTGTTGGCTATTGAGGTGAAATGCGTCATTTATTGGTCAATGTTGCAGGGCTGTTGAACTTTGCTATTGGAATGAGTTGTGCTGGTTTCTTGTACTCACAGTAATACCATTCTTTGTTTATAAAAAAAAGTTAGTTGCATATGAAGCAATAATATCTGAGAATTTGAGGATGGTATTGCTGTCTTGAAAATAGGTGAAAATATGATTTTGGTTGGTTAGAATGCCTGTAGCTTCAATTCAATTCGTTGACAAGAAAATCCTAAACTTCAAATCATGCATAATGGTGGTACATGACTATGTAGTTTCTCAACTTATTCAGTTGAACTTCATATCTAATAGATGGGTTTTTTTTTTTTTTTTGATAAAAATCTAATAGATGGATTTTGGTGACTTGCCTTTTTTGTTATCTATGTGATTAATGGTTGTAAGTCTAGTTGGTAAGCACTAACGTGATTTTTAGAGTTATAATTATAATTCATGGATTGGGATCTTTGGAGTTCACCATTCGATCATGGTTTCTCGGTTTCTCCTATACCATCTTTAGAGTTATTACTTAGCTTTAGTTTCATTTTTGTTCTTATTTCAACAGTGTTTATGAACATTAAATAGTGTATCCCATTTTGTTTGCATCCAAAAGTGGTGATGTGAGCAGTAGGTTCTTTCAGTTTGTGTTTGGTTAAACTACAAGGAGGGGCAGGGGCTTATGTTTTTGTCCTCAGAGTTTACCAAAATAAAAACCCTATTTTCAACTTGCAAACTCTAAATTGGAACTTGGGGAGTCAATTTATTTCTGTTATGCTTGTCATTGCAGGCATTGCCATTGCCAACCCTGAGTACAAGGCCCATGGAAAGCAAAGGTTTGTAGAAATTGATCTATGTCAATGTGTTTTAGAGTGGATTTGTTTTCTGACTTTTCATGATATATCTCTGCAGAAAATTAAGAACCCCAACTACAAAGGAAGTGGAAGGCACCACCTATCGACAACCCAGGATAGTTCTGGACAAGAATCCAGAGTATGGTGAATTTTTGTGGTAAGAAGAGAAAAACTAGAGAGGAATATAATTTTTATTTCTTGGTGTGCTTGATATAAGAGTAGAGTCTTCTATTTATATTAAATTTAGGGAGACCCTTAAGCTATTATCCATAATTGCTTCACTACACTACTAATTGCGTAGTGTTAAATTTTAAAAAACAAAAGACATAGCCTCCATGAAACAAAGAAGTGGTTCATAACAGATAATAATCACTACAAGAAAATGCATTTTTTGTGATGACAAAAATCGTCATTAAAAACTTTAAAAATCATCACGGACCGTTTTGTGACTATTTTATTTCGTCACCTTTTGTCACTATAACTCAAGTCACTATTTAATTAGTGACGATTTTTTGAATTGTCACTAAAAATAGACATCTATTATGATGAAAACGTCACTAATATTTATAAATAACAGTGACAAACATGAATTTTCACAAATACATATCACATTAGTGATGATTTATCGTCACTATTAAAACTTATAGTGACCAATAAATTGCAAGTTTTTTAACACAATTTATTTTTAGTGATTGTTAATATTTGTCATTAAAAATATTAGAAATTGTGGCCATTGTTTTAGTTGTCACTAAAGCATATTACTATTTTGTTTTGTAAAAAAAAAAAAAAAGATTACTATTGTTGTCACTTTAAATTATTATAGTAATACTTTTTTATAAGCAAAATGAATATTCCTAAGATGAGTACAAAGGGTATTAAAACCCAAGTACAAAAGATAAAGTCAACTACACAAAGATAAATACATACAAATTGATCATAGCAAATCGTGTTACTATTAAAAAATATAAGTGACTAAATAGTCTTCTCCAATGCTAAATATTAACAGAAAATTCTGCATTACAGCAAAAGAAACCCCATTTGCAACTTGAAAAACTAGCAACACGAACATACACTACTCTCATGACAATTAGGTAATGTAGACCCGCCCTAACTTCAACTAGAAAGACATCTAACAATAGCAAGAAGTATCCCATTTGTTACATCACTACCGGCACAACTCTTATCCACCAAAGCCTTCACACACCTGCAACAAGTAAATCCTAATAAAATGGCAAATTCAAAATACCTATTAATCAACTCAATACAAGACTATGAACATTTTAAAATTCTTAAATTAAAATAAACCTTACCTAAGTATCAAACTAAATATCTGAAATGATGGTAAAGAAACACATCTTCATGGATTTTGATCCTGCAATCAAACAAAAGAAATAAAACAATCAATACTAATAAAACTAAAGTAATTTGTAACCTCTGATGTTAACAAATGTAACATAAATGTAACATATGACAAGACATAATAGCATTTTTTTATAAGCAAAATAATTTATTGATCAAGACACAACCAGCAACAGTACAAGGTGTACAAATTGCTGAGCTGGCCGAGAGATTACAAGAAAAACTGCTAAAACAAGGAAAGCAGCAAGCAAAATCATCCTCCCAAGGAACACATAAATAGCTAACCAAACACCAAAACCATAGGAACAATACAAAGACCAATACCACAGGGATATAGATCACCCCAAGAACGAAACCGGAGACAAAATTGATAAACAAGATATAACCAACTCTGATCACCAAAATTTTATTTATTTTTGTTTGAAATAAAGGTGGCATTTGAAAGAGCTTGTTTAAGCTCCTTTTGACTTATCTGATGACATAAGATCTTATGCAGTGTGTTTGCCAGAGCTTATAAAAATAACTTATGACATCCTATAAGGAGTTTTTGACTTATTTTCATAAGTCACTAGAAAAAGCTTATGGAATTATCATAAGAGCTTATGCACTAAACACCCTCTCCGTGTTTTTCACTATTCGAATCCTCTCATGCTCCTTTCTTTCTTTTTATTTCTTTAAGCGCTTATGGAATAAGCTCTCATGCGATAAGGTCTTATGTGATAAGCTCTTAATTAAGTTGTTTACCCAAACGCACCCAAAATGAAAAACCACACATCAAGACTCTAATCTATAACCTATAGTACATTAAACCACTACCACAAAAACGAATGATCATACTTGAAGGTAGAAAAATACATTAACCCCACATTAAGAAAAACCTTTCCACATAAAAAGCCCAAGGAGATGTGAACAAAGAAGGCATAGGAGACACATCCAGAACTACTTCACTTTAGAGGAGCAGCATTTAGATGATAAGCCTCCAATTATTGTACCCTTAGATTCAATAAACCAGCCACCATGGAGAAAAAAACGCAGACCACTCATGACCAACCAGACCATATCTTCACTTGGTCCTTCACAAAAAATATAGGGACATATTTAGTCTCTAAATGAAAAATACATATTTGAGACATTTTAATTCTTAACAATTTTAGGGGGTGTATTGGATTGAGATTTCGTAAGATTTTAATGGACTTTTTTTATGACAAAAGAATTTTGTAGTATTCAATCAAGACTTTTATCTAATATAAATAAATCCTGTGGTATTCAATCAGGATTTTGAGGATTTTTTTTTAAGGATTTCAAATCTATTGATATTCAATCAAGATTTTTTTTTTTGGATAAACTTCAATCAAGACTTTTTATAAATTACTAAATTATGTTTAAGATTGACCCTAATGGGGATTTAAATGTTCCTAAAGTTTATCCTAAAACAGTGTTGTCGAATAGCGGCCATGGCGGAAAGCGGTGGCGGGATTTGAAGGAACCGCCATACGTAGGCGGTGGCGTGATGGATTTCCTGTTGCGGTTCATGGAGGCCGCATGGTGGCTCCAAGGAACACATAAATAGCTAACCAAACACCAAAACCATAGGAACAATACAAAGACCAATACCACAGGGATATAGATCACCCCAAGAACGAAACCGGAGACAAAATTGATAAACAAGATATAACCAACTCTGATCACCAAAATTTTATTTATTTTTGTTTGAAATAAAGGTGGCATTTGAAAGAGCTTATTTAAACTCCTTTTGACTTATCTGATGACATAAGATCTTATGCAGTGTGTTTGCCAGAGCTTATAAAAATAACTTATGACATCCTATAAGGAGTTTTTGACTTATTTTCATAAGTCACTAGAAAAAGCTTATGGAATTATCATAAGAGCTTATGCACTAAACACCCTCTCCGTGTTTTTCACTATTCGAATCCTCTCATGCCCCTTTCTTTCTTTTTATTTCTTTAAGCGCTTATGGAATAAGCTCTCATGCGATAAGGTCTTATGTGATAAGCTCTTAATTAAGTTGTTTACCCAAACGCACCCAAAATGAAAAACCACACATCAAGATTCTAATCTATAACCTATAGTACATTAAACCACTACCACAAAAACGAATGATCATACTTGAAGGTAGAAAAATACATTAACCCCACATTAAGAAAAACCTTTCCACATAAAAAGCCCAAGGAGATGTGAACAAAGAAGGCATAGGAGACCAGTGTTATCAAATAGCGGCCATGGCGGCGCCATGGCGGATTGCGGTGGCGGATTTTTGCCCAACCGCTATGGCCAATTTGTGAAGGATGGCGGCGCCATGGCGGCCATGGCGTTTTATGGCGGCTTGAAATGGCGGATTTTTAGCCTTCCGCCATGTTCCGCCATCCGCCATCGACAACATTGTAGGAGACACATCCAGAACTACTTCACTTTAGAGGAGCAGCATTTAGATGATAGAAAGACAAAGCCTCCAATTATTGTACCCTTAGATTCAATAAACCAGCCACCATGGAGAAAAAAACGCAGACCACTCATGACCAACCAGACCATATCTTCACTTGGTCCTTCACAAAAAATATAGGGACATATTTAGTCTCTAAATGAAAAATACATATTTGAGACATTTTAATTCTTAACAATTTTAGGGGGTGTATTGGATTGAGATTTCGTAAGATTTTAATGGACTTTTTTTATGACAAAAGAATTTTGTAGTATTCAATCAAGACTTTTATCTAATATAAATAAATCCTGTGGTATTCAATCAGGATTTTGAGGATTTTTTTTTTAAGGATTTCAAATCTATTGGTATTCAATCAAGATTATTTTTTTTTGGATAAACTTCAATCAAGACTTTTTATAAATTACTAAATTATGTTTAAGATAGACCCTAATGGGGATTTAAATGTTCCTAAAGTTTATCCTAAAACAGTGTTGTCGAATAGCGGCCATGGCGGAAAGCGGTGGCGGGATTTGAAGGAACCGCCATACGTAGGCGGTGGCGTGATGAATTTCCTGTTGCGGTTCATGGAGGCCGCATGGCGGCTGGCGGGTATGGTGGAAACGGCTGCCATGGTGGAAATGGAGGGTTTTTTGAGAAAAAAAACCAAACCCATCCTTTTGGGTAAGTTGGGCTGTGCGATCCAACCCCGCCCAAAATGGGCGAAAATCCCTAATATCGCTGTATCAGGCTTCCCTCCCTTCATTTCATCTTTCAAATAGAAACAGAGTAGAACCCTTCTCTTCCTCTCATTCCACACTTTCTTCTCCGACCACCCACTCTCTGGCGACACCCACTGTCGGGCGACTACCGTCCGGCGACCACCTACCTCCGGCGAGCACCCTTTGACTGGCGACCAGCGACCATTCTCTTCTTTTCTCCTTTTTTCAGTCTTTTTTGAAATACGATCTATGGGGGCTTCATCCCTTTGAAAGCCATGTTCGTTTTCGAATAACAGAGAGCTGAAGGCGGCGGCAGTGGGACTTAGGCACTTAGATAGCTGAAGGGGGTAATACTGTAATAAGATATTAGGGTATTAGGGTTTCAGGAAAATATTTTTTCTCTCTTTGTTTTTTATTTTGTTGGACCTTTTTTTTACTGACTGAACTAATATTGGGCCATAGGGAATAGGGTATTAGGGTATTTTGTTGGACCTTAAAAACTAAATATTTATCTTTTAAAATAACATATAAATAAGTTAAAAAACTTTCAGACTAATATAATAAACTAAATAGGCATAATGAGACTTATATGATATTTTCTACCAATTTAGTTTATGGTTCTTGATATATGTTGTTAGTGTTTTGGATTTTATATTTATTTCTGCAATTTTTGTTATGTATGTATATATATATATATATATATATATATATATATATATATATATATATATATATATATATATATATATATAGTTTTTTTTTATCCGCCATGACATCCGACATATGGCCGCATTGCCATCCGCTATAATGTATGGCGGATTTTTGGCTGGCCGCCATAGGCCGCCTTCCGCCATCGATAACACTGTCCTAAAAAGGACTATTTCGAACGTCATTTAAAATTGTTAAGAACTAAAATATCATAAATTGATATTTTCCATTTCTTAAGGATTAAATATGTCCTTGCATTTTTTGTCAGGACCGATTTGGATCTTTATTCATAAAAATATAATTTTTTTAGTTTTTTTATTTCATTTTTCAAATATAACATATTATATACAAATAAAATATGATTTTTAAAGTTTTCAAGAGTTGATAAAAGAAGTTAACAGATAGATAGCATATCTTGCAAGGCCTTTTAAAGGATAAAATTGATCTAATCAATCCTTAAATTTGAAATTGATAGAGATAAAATTAATAAGAGCACCCAAAAAATAATAAATAGATTTGTTAATATTGTTATCTTGATAAAGATACATACTTGTAGATCTCATCAGAAAATTTGAAAATACAATAGCAATAATCTTAAAAGAAAACGGAGTCAAATATGGATTGGATAAAGAAGAATAGTAACAACTTCTATTAAGATGGCTATTATATTATAACTCAAACTCTACTATCCTAAGCAAATAAGTAAGCTTTTGCCTAAAAAAAAAAAAAAGCAAATAAGTAAGCTTTGAGGGAATTGTCAAAAGAAAAAGAAAAAAAAGATCTAGAGAGAAGTGGGCATTAAGGATTTTCAAAAAGAGATACTTTGAACTTTGTTGCTCTTCAATATTTATTTATGAAAGTGTTTTCATCTGTAACTCGTTAGCAGGTAAGTGGACTTTTACTATAATTCATATTTTGAAATCTGGAGATAGTTTTTAAACATTTCTTAGGTGATTTTTGCCATATAGTCTTATAAATGTGAATTTATGCGAATAAATTTTTTTTTTTGCTTTTAAATTGTTTAGTTTTATGATTTGCTATGGTCAAATGAGTAACTCTTTGTTCATTGGTTAACATATTTAATGATGATCATATGTAACCATTTATAGAATACTATTTTTTTTTGATCCGGCTAACGAGTGTCCTAAGGACATTGGTTAAAGAACCCACAAAGGAAAAAACTGTATTGGAAAACTCAGTGTTACACTTTTCGAAATGCTAAATACACCATTTTCACTACAAATTTTCCTTTTTTGGTTTCTTAAACAATGTCCTAAGGACACTTGTTAGCATTCTCCATTTTTTTTATGACAGACATGGGTTTAGATAAAATTGGATACAAATTACTGATAGGACGCATCCTCTATATGATAAAGGAGTTTGTGAATTTCTTGACATAATGGTTTTGTATGAAGGTAAATTGCTTCGTTGTCTATGCAAAAAATGCAATAATAATCTTCATTGGTCTCGTAAAATCATTTATGAGCACTTGACTACTATTGGGATAAGAAGAGATTATGTAATATGGGAACATCATGGTGAAATAGTAAGTGAATCTGATGATGGTGGTGGTGGTGATGATGAGCATAATGATGAGCTTCATGGTATGCTACATGATATTGAGAGTGCTTACAATATTGGAAATAATATCCCAAAAATCGATGGACAAACAGGTGAGGAAAAAACTTCTGATACTTTCCCAAATAATGATAGAATGAATGAGAAAGCTGATAAGTTTTATCAATTACTCGAGGATGTCCAAGAGGAACTTTATCCTGGTTGTGAGAACTTTTCCAAGTTATCTTTTATTGTTCAACTATTAAATATCAAATGTCTCTTTGGCTTGAGCGCAAAATCAATTGATGCTTTATTTTCTCTATTGACAAATGCATTTCCGAAAAAGAATAAAGTTCCTACATCATATTTTGAGGCTCGAAAAGTTGTTCGTGAGCTTGGACTAGATTATACAAAAATAGATGCTTGCTTGAATGATTGCATTCTCTATTGAGATGATTATATTGAATATAAATTTTGTCCAATTTGTGGTGCTCCTTGGGATAAGTCTTGGTTGTTGTTGTGGTGCTCCTTGATGTAAAAATCCAGATAAAAAATTGTCTCAAAAGGTTTTACGCTATTTCCCTTTAGCACCAAGATTACAAAGGTTGTATGTCTTCAAACAGTGTTACACAAATGTGGTGGCATAAGGATAGACCATTTGAAGATGGGCAAATGATGCATCCAACTGATTCCATTGCTTGGAAGAGTTTTGACTCCGAATATCCATCTTTTGCAATAGATCCACATAATGTTAGGCTTGGACTAGCTAGTGACGGTTTCAATCCATATGGAAATATGAGCACTTCATATAGTGTGTGGCCTGTAGTTTTAATTACTTATAACTTGCCGCCATGGATGTGTATGAGAGATCCTTATTTCATAATGGCACTGCTTATTCTGGGTCCTAGAGCTCCTGGAAATGATATTGATGTATATTTGGAGCCTTTAATTGATGAATTGAAAGAGTTATGGGAGAAAGGAGTAGAGATATATGATGTAAGTCTATTTTTGAACCCGTGATCTGAAATGCATTAAGAAATGTTTTATTACACATTATCTATTTCCAGATATTTACATTTATGACTTGCGAAAGCGAAAAATTTCTCCATTATATTACAACGAATTTTAAATTACTCTATTTTCAACCTTAAAACGTTATGGATAATGTAGCACTCGAGAAGGGTGTTACAAAGAATGATTGAGACAATTACTTCATCGGTTTTCCACAAAAGTGCTAAATTGCATCTCGCAAAACATTGTCAACGTCTTGTGTGGTTGTTTGTTCAAGTAATAGCCCATTGTCCTAGTGTTATCCTTTTTTTCCTATCAAGCAATAAATCTTAAAAATTTTGTATAAAAAAACTTATTGCTAGAATAAGATATAATTTATATTATATAAGATGAAACAATTTGTGATTAATAATTTATAGTGGCAAATTGTCGTTAGTCATTATTTTGAATAATATTAGCGATAAATTTTTGTGACGCATATTTTGGTCACTAATATTAAATTTATAGTGACGAATTGTTGCTTAGCCACTATTCTAAATAATATTAGTGGCGAATTATTTGTGACACATATATTTGTCACCTATAATAAAATTGAGTGACGAATTGTCACTTAGTCACAGTTATGAATAATATTAGTGACAAATTAGTTGTAACGCTTATATTTTGGTCATTAATAATAAACTTATAGTGATGATTGTCGCTTGGTCACTATTATGAGTTATATTAGTGACGGTTTATTTGTGACTCATATATTTTGGTCATTAAAGACAGAATTTTAATGACGAATTGCCGTTTAGTCATTATTGTGGATGATATTAGTGACGAAGTAATACATAATCACAAATAATATAGAATTAGTGACCAATTTTATATTTGTCACTAAATTTTGGTCACTAAAAATCACATTTCTTGTAGTGAATATTGTTCCGTCCAAATATCTCAAG
This sequence comes from Sophora flavescens, assembly GCA_030762895.1. Lineage (NCBI taxonomy): Eukaryota > Viridiplantae > Streptophyta > Magnoliopsida > Fabales > Fabaceae > Sophora > Sophora flavescens. The sequence continues at coordinate 100,461,044 of CM061063.1, forward strand.
CAAGAGATACTCGTCCGGTGAAACCCTGTGGGAGTGTTTATGGAATAGCTTGACAGAATTGATATTCTGCTCCTACGTATCCCAAGTGGGAATCAAAGCAACGTAGTTCTAAGTGAGGGGGTTGATCCCCTATTTATACAGATTTTTAGGTATAACAGTTTTAGTTGGTCTGTTATTGAGATTGTATCTATCTGATAAGGTTATGTTGTTATCATAACTAGATAAAGATAAGGCTCCGAGTTATACGGAGAGATAAGGATAAGGCTCCGAGTTATACGGAGAGATATTTGAATAAGATGTTTGACCAAGTCAGTTGTGACTGGATTGCACGGGACCGAGATGTCTTCATCCGCGGTCTATGATGGGGTAGGTCCGAGTATTTATCCTCGTCTAACAAGTGTATTAGCAAGTCCTCGACTTTGGAGGAGTTTGGGCCTAGGCCCATTTACAGGGGGAAGCTTGGTCGACCCGGCCTTATATTCTCGGTCAGTACACAAGCCCCCCGAGCTCCGAGCTTAAACAAGCGAAAGAGCTGACAAGTATCAAACCGAGCTTATACTTCGGCCACGTGGACTTTCTTCCTTCCGTGTTTCAAACTGTCATTTCAACTGACAATGTTCCTTCTCCCTTTTTTTTTGTCAGAGAAGGCAATCATTCCCCTTCATCCTTCTATTGCACGTTATAGGTGAGTAGCCCTAGAACTCCGCGCTCATTTAATGAGGGAGGAAAATTAAAAGTCGCGCCTTTTTCCTTTTTTTACTTAGAGGGACGTGAACAGTTGATTGCGTCTCTTCATCAACGGTTGGCATCTTTCTTTTATAAATACCTCTTCTAATTCCACCTTGTTCTCCCTCGTCCATTACCTTCTTTCGCTCTTCAACTCTGTTTTTCGAGTTTCTGCAATATCTCGTTCTTCAGGTACGCCCAGCCTTATTCCTTATTTCGTGTTTCCAAGTTTTATTTCTTGCTTCCGGATATGAGTTCATCTGAGTCTACCGAGTCAAACACTTCGCCTCTGGTCGAGATTTCTCCCATTGGGGGTTCTCTTTCCAACTCTTCTGTTCCTTCACAGGAACTAAACGTCGTCCAGGTAAGGCCGTCCTCCTCCGGGTCGTCTTCTTCTGGGTCTAGTTCTTCTGGGTCTAGTTCTTCTGGGTATGGTTCTCCCTCCCCCCAAATTTCCAAACCTAGAGCACGCAAACGACCCCAAAGGGTTCCTAAGGACCCTATTCCCGATATTACCCTTCCTGGGTATACCCGGGTTAAGGGCGAAGTTGGGGTTTATTTTTCTAGCTACCAATCTTCGGATTCAATCACTCGTCTTCGGTCCGAGATTACTATCTCGGCATCTGGAGACGAGTCCGAGTTCATCTGTACTCCTTGCTCGGGTAACGAGTATGTTTTCCTCAGGGCCCATCCTTCCGAGCCTCCTTTTACATATATGTATAAAACACTTTTTTCTCATCTACGTGTGTCTCTCCCCTTTACCGAGTTTGAGTGTGACGTTCTGAGGACTATGAATGTCGCACCTACTCAATTTCATCCAAACAGTTGGGCTTCTTTAAAAGCCTTTCAAATTCTCTGTCAATACATCGGGATTGAGCCTACCACCCCCAAATTTATGTACTTTTACCAAACAAGGTTTGGTGAGAAAACTGGGTGGATCTCCCTCAATGGGCTGAACCAAATAGGGTTGATTGGTTTGTATACATCATCGTATAAAAACTTCAAAGTTGACTTCTTCCGAGTTCGCCCCTCGGATTCTCACCTTTCCTTATTTTTTTATGAAAACGGATGTGCCAGGTTCCCTTTGTACTGGCAATCGTCCCCCACCAAATTTGTTGGTTTTGAGTATGAATCCCTTCCTGCCGAGGATAAACAGGATGTAGATATCTTAGAAAAACTTCTTCGACCTCTCCATCGTGGACGTCTTCTGAAACTCCCCTTTTCATCCACTCAGAGCCGATTTTAAAAGTAAGTGTTCGGCTTTTTAGTTTTTAAATCTTTTTTGTATGTGTTCCTATACTAACAGCTTTCCTTTTCGGCAGTTATTATGGGGAAATTCGACTTTTCAAATCTTTTGAAATCCGCCCCGAAGGAGGGTCCTTCAGCGACCGAGAAGCAGAAGAAGGAAAGAGTTTCTTCGGCCGCTGCTAAGGGGACTTCGTCGTCTGCCCCTCACAAAAGAAAAAAGGTGGAGATAGCAATTGATGCTGAAGATTCTTCCCCTCCTCGCCCGAGTCCCAAACGTCCTACCACACATGAGACGGGTACTAAGGAGCTAGAGGAGTAACTTCCTCTTCCTGCCGACTCGAAGTGGTATAACACTTCTTTGAAGGCAGGGACCTCGTCCCTCTGGGGCGATGACTTCAATCCCTTCCCTTCTTTTGACTCACATTTCCTGAAGGCTGTCGATCTCCGCTTAATTAAGCAGCATGGGGCTCAGTCTAGTATGGAGGCCCTCTCGCCCATCTGTCCTCCGAGCCGCTGCCCGCCCGCTTCGTAGCCGAGAATTAACAAAGACTGAGAGAAAGTCTCAGCACTTGGAGGCTGAGTTTGCTTCGATTGAGAAGCTGAAGGGGGATTTCGCCCGGATTTCCTCGGAGCGCGATGAGCTGGCCCAAGCCAATAATCTTCTGAATACTACCATTGCCGAGCTTAATGGTCAAAATTCCGAGTTGAACTCTCAAGCAAAATTAGATGAGGAGGATAAATCTTGTGCTGAAGAGGAGCTCAAGGAGGCTCGAGTTGTGATTGAACAACTTAAAGCCGACTTGAATGCCGAGACTAAGACCAAGATGGAGATCCAGGAAGATTTGAAAGAGGCCACCGATTGCATCCTTGAGGAGCATTAGGCAGGTTTCGCAAAGGCCATCGCTCAGATTCAAATTCTCGTTCTGGGGATTGATATCTCGGGTGCCGACGTAAATAAAGAGGTACAAAATGGGGAACTTGTTCCCATTATTCCCGAAGAGGAGGAAGGGGGGAAGATTCTCCCGAGGACCACGTCAGTGCGGAAGATAGCCATAGGGATAAATAATTGTATTTTTTGTTTTTCATACCCTTGTAATGGATTTTCCCTTTGTAATCCTTGTTGATTTAATGAAAAACTCTTCCAGCATTTTGATGACTTCCTCTTACTCTTATAGCATTTGTTCGGCCGAGATATTCTTCGGATACTTTGAGTAAGACCGAAATATTTCTATATTCCGACGTTGTTTGTATTGCATGCTCTGCTATTTAAACGAGACTTCAACCAAGGCCGAGGTATTTTGTTATTCATATAAAAAACGAATAGTTGTTATCAAATGCGAAATGCATGAATCACATTTCATATATGTGTTCACACGTTATGTGCCTTGGAAATCCCAGTGGGTTCATGCAATTACTGCTTTTTGTTGAGTTTCGAGATTTATTTTTTCAATAAACCTTTTCCCAGCGCATATTTCCCCTTTCCAACGCCTCTCCCCCCTTATAAATAGGACTGTTTGTTTGCTTCACTTCTTCATTCTTCATCTTTTCGACCAGCAAAGTTCGTCCTCTTTTGACCCGAGTAATTCTTTTCATAATATTGCTAGGGGTTTACGTTCCTCTCTCCCAGTTAACATCCTTTTTTGAACTTTATAGCTGCCAAAAAGGGTGTAATTGGGAGATGGGATGCAGAATCCCTTTCGTGATTTAATCCTTTTAAAAATGATGTTAACTGGGAGAATAGCAGTTTTCAGGATTGGAGAATGGGGTAACAACCATCTTCTCCCGAAGCTGGCCGAGCGCCTCACCATCCAGCTTTCTCAGGGGGAAGTGATTACTTCCTTGACCCGGAATGTTCTGGCCACTTGGTATTGCTCTAGTTCCGAGGATTTTGAGGTCGTCTCGGCCTTATTTTCTATTTCAGATTTGTATTTTTAAGGCTCGAATTCGGCCTTATTTTTGATCTCAGCATTGTAACTGAGTTGTAGTACTTTTTGATACTTGAATTCTGCCTTGTTTTCAATTTCAGCATTGTACTCGGTTTCCTTAACAATTTCAAGGCTCATATTTGGCCTTTGGATTCAAACTTTGTTCCTTTTTTAATTGATGCTCGTACTCGATTTTCGAACTCGACTTCCATAATTTAATAGCTCAAACTCGGCTTGTAGGCTCAAACTTGGTCTTGAACAATTTAGTGGCTCGTACTCGGCTTTTAGGCTCAAACTTGGCCTTAAACATTTTAATGGCTCGTACTCGGCCTTTAGGCTCAAACTTGGCCTTAAACAATTCAATGGCTCGTACTCGGCCTTTAGGCTCAAACTTGGCCTTAAACAATTCAATGGCTCGTACTCGGCCTTTAGGCTCAAACTTGGCCTTAAACAATTTAATGGCTCGTACTCGGCCTTTAGGCTCAAACTTGGCCTTAAACCATTTAATGGCTCGTACTCGGCCTTTAGGCTCAAACTTGGCCTTAAACCATTTAATGGCTCGTACTCGGCCTTTAGGCTCAAACTTGGCCTTAAACAATTTAAATATTCGCGGAATAATAGTAAGTACATCGGCAAAATAAGAGAATGGACCAATGTTCATAATAAATTCTTTATTGGATAGAAGAAAAGTTTGCGGTGTGCCTCGTTAAAACCTTCTCGGTCAAAACCCTTTTTTTGGGGGGATAAAATACCGAGGTAGGAAAAAGAGTACATCACCAGACTATATACATCAACTGTAATAACATTTCAAATGGGAAGCATTCCAAGTTCTCGGGATAGGTTTCCCTGACAATTCTTCTAATCTGTATGCTCCGTTTCCTAAGCTTTCTACTACTCGGAATGGTCCTCCCCAATTCGCTGCTAGCTTGCCTTCCGTATGATCTCTTCTTGCTTCTCCTTGCATTCTTAGCACCAAGTCCCCATGCACGAAACTTCTCGATTTTAGCTTTGAATTATATCTCCGAATAGCTCTTCGTTTGCAGGCTTCCTCTATGATTTTAGCCTCCTCTCTGATCTCCTCCACCAAGTCAAGTTCGACCCTTAAGTTGCTTTCATTCTCATTCTGCTCATGTTGCATTCGCCGAAAAGACGGCTCACCAACCTCAACTGGGATCATGGCATCTGTTCCGTATGTTAGCCTGAAGGGTGTTTCTTGAGTAGTGGATTGTGGTGTACAGTGGTAGGCCCAAAGAATACTCGGTAATTCTTCTGCCCAAGCTCCTTTAGCCTTTCCCACTCTTTTCTTCAGCTCTCCGAGAATGACTTTGTTGGCTGCCTCGGCTTGTCCATTGGTCTGGGGATGTTCCACTGATGTGACATGATGTTTAATACTAAGATTGACATAGAATTCTCGCAATGATTTATCTGTAAACTGCCTTCCATTATCGGTGACAATTACGAAGGGAATTCCGTGCCTGCAGATGATATTTTTCCAAACAAACTTTTGTACCTTCTGGGCAGTAATTTTTGCCAAATGTTCTGCTTCAATCCATTTTGTAAAGTAGTCTACCGCTACCAAAAGAAATTTGACTTGACCTTTGGCTATGGGGAATGGTCCGAGTATATCCATCCCCCACATAGTAAAGGGCCAAGGCGAGTTCAATGTGTGAAGTTCTTCAGGCGGGTGATGCGTGTATTTTTAAGATATAAATAAAGGCAAGTGCACCTCGTCGCAATCAAGTAATACGGTGGTGAGACCGGTTATCGTATCCACAGGGATTGGATGTCAATTACCAATTCGCAAATTCAACAACTATTTAGACTTAACTAAAGTGTGAGGGATTAAAACAGAAAATGAAGAAACAAAACAATGTTTTTGGTCTTTTGGGAAATATATCGAACACTTGGAAGGCAAACAGAGATGTGGCTAAGATTGTTAGGGTTAGACTGCACTAATCTTCCCTTAATTGCAATGAAATGGTTATCAACACAAGTCCTAATTCAATTATGCCAATCAAGCCTTTTCTAAATTACTCAAGCCTAATGTCTTAGGTGCATTGAGCCTAAAACCCCAAATTAAACCCTAATGTCTTAGGTGGATTAACCTGAGATTTTGCTTTAAGTTAAGACTTATAAGATTGCAAGCAGCCAACACCTATGTCTAGATTCTTGACCTACTTGGCATATGATTCATGAGCATGCCTTAACACCAACCTTTCAGTCATCTATTAAAGCAACATATCATTCCTATGGGTAGCTAATCCAAGGAAAGCATTAAACACAGAATCACATACTCATAACGAAATAGAAACTTGTATTAAAATACCAAATCAATTACAACAAGTTCAGAAAAGTTACATCTAACCCCAACAATGGGGATTTAACTACTCATGATAAGGAAATACAAAAAGGAAAAAGAGAAGGGATGAAGAACACTCATAGACAAGCTTCCTCCAATCTTCTCCCCCTCCAAGAGCAGAGAAAACGCCCCCCTATTTGGGTAGAAACCCTCTCCACCGCCAGCCACCACACCTGCCTCCAAGTGCAGATTGTTTTAGGTTAGAAGTTAGTTCCCTAATTCTGTTCGGTGCAGGTTTATTTATAGGTCCGTCGCCTCGTCACGGCCAGTGGCAGCCATCACGGCCAGGCCGTGATGGTTCTCGACTTGGGCGCCTCTTCATTCACTTATTCATCACGGCCGTGATATCCATCACGCCAGGCCGTGATCGCTTCTGACTTTTCCAACTAGCAGGTCACGGCCGTGATAGCCATCACGCCGGCCGTGATGTGCTTTCCGACTTTTGGCTCAATCATTCTTCACCTATCGCTCCTCACGGTAGTGAGGGCCATCACGGCCAGGCCGTGATACTCTCGCTTGGCTCATAATCTTCACTTTTCAAGCTCTTTTTCATCCAAGCTCCACCAAGGCTGATTTCGGGCATTTTTCCATTAAATCCTGCAAAACAACACCGTAAACCACCTCATCTGTTCCAAAGGAAAAACTATACAAAATCAACACTAAATTGGCCTAACTATATGCAAATGCATGCCGAAATGTACATGAAAAATGAGGTAAAATCACACTCATCAAATCACCCCAAGCTTAAGACTTTGCTTGTCCTCAAGCAAAAACTAAGGCCAGAAGAGATAAACAGTCAAAGCATGGATAGTGAACTAAGAACCCGAGTAAAATGATCCAAGCAATAGGCAATTCAAACAATTCAGCAAGAGACAATCAATTCAAGTCCAATTAGGGGCTTAAGTTTCCTAGACTCACATTCTCACTGATTCGGGCACTCTTGCTCACTTGAAGCTCACCCCAAGCTTGATTATTTGCTTGGCTCTCTTTCTTGCCTCACTCACTCAAGTGTTCAAGTATATATAACAATTCGCTCCATTTTCCTCAAGGAATGATTCCTACCATATGCTTGACTATCAACCAAATCTCCACTTTATTTATGAAAAACACTTAAGAATCAAGAGGTCTTTATTTGGTTGTAACGTGGCCATGGGATTAATCTTTAGGTGGGAATAACAAGAAAGGGATATTTCAAAAGGCTAAACCAAGTATCAAACATTTCAACACAAGAAACCTTCTAAAATACCTTCTTGGGTTTTCAATACATTTTTCCACCCTTCTTTTCTTTCTTTTTCCTTTTTATTATTTTTTTTCATCCCCTTCTCTATTTATTTTTTAATTTTTTCTTCTTCTTTTTTTTTTTTTTATTTGGAGAAGGGGAGTTTTTTTTTTTTTTTTTTTTACTGATTCTTTCATCCCAAACTTTCAACTACCTTTTTCACCCTTTTTGTGATACTTTAGAAAGTCCCTTATCAAGTATATGTATCAAAATTTTTCAGGGTACCAAGAAAAGCATTTTATTCATTCAGGCTCAAAATTGGGCAACTAAGGGTAGCATTTACACATTCAAAGCTCAGAAGGCCAGAAAAATACCTATTGCCTCAATCATTTTCAAAAATGTTTCCAAAAATTTTCTAAGCTTCAAAATGGTTTTAAGTCAAGTTCTAGAGAAAACAAACCAAGAGGAATAACACTCTACACAAAGAATGGGGGCAGATTTAGTGAGTACCCCCTAATGGCTCAAAAGCTCACATTTATCAGTTCAAGGACCAGTGAGAAACACAAGTCTAAAGAAACATATGCTAATCATCAACTATCCAAGATCATCTCAAGCATATTTAATTTGCAGCCATATCACAAGAATAAACAGAATTGGGTTCAAAAATCCACTATCACAATTTAATTGGCACTTAGCTCTCACAATCAGATGCTCAATCTAAGCAGGGGCAACCGAATCATGTGATCATGCAAATTTAAGCCTATATGAATGCAATATTCACAATGCAAGCAAAAAGATTACCCCTACCCCAAGCTTAAAGATTTACATTGTCCCCAATGTAAACAATCAAGTTGGAGAGGGGAGAAAAGAAAAAATAAAACAAATAATTGGAACGGCTTACCAAGGCGGTAGCGGGTGTTGGCTCACATGCTTTTTGGCTTTGTTTCTCCCTGCTCTTTTTCTCCTTCCTTTATTCAAAATCTGAAGACACTTAACAAAATGATTAACAAACCTCTTGAGCTTCTCAAATTATTCAAGAGGTTAAAGCAAAAACAAAATTAACTAAAGAGAAGGGTTAAGAAAAGTTGGGTTGCCTCCCAATAAGCGCTTCTTTAACGTCACTAGCTTGACTCATCAAGAAGCATCCACCTGGATCCCATAACCTGTGGTATAAGGACCAAGGGATGCTAACCATGTAAGATCCTTCAATCGTATCCCACAGTTTGCAGCAAAAATATGGGAGTGAGTTCTTGAAAATCATGGTGACCTCACCAAATGTGTTGAATTTATCACTCCCTCTCGGGTCAAGATTGACCCCTTTATCAATAAAATCTTCCCAATAAAAATGGGGTTCAACCTCAGGTAGAGGCATGAACTCCATTGTTGACTGCTTCAAAATGTGAGGTGGCAAACAATTCGAGAGGATCATTGGTGCTGTTCTGGCTTCTGTACAATCTCCACTCTCAGCATTGCCAAATTCATCACCTTCCAAATATGCAGAAATCTCCGCACAAACCACACAAGTGTTTCTCCCATCACATTCCACACATGCATAGGGGCCAATAGCATCATTTAATTTCACAAGTTCTTCATCATCCCCGAGCATGGTGACATAGCTATCCTCCAAATGCCTCTTCCTTTCAGGCTCTTTAGTCAAGGGTTCAATGGGGAGTGGTGCAACTATGTTCTCCAAAACAGGGTCTTCACTTCTTGACTCGGTTGCTCCCACTTCTTCTTCTTCCTCCTCATCCATCATTGCATCATCTTCATCATCATCCATCAAGTCCTCATTTGGCATTTTGGATAGTAGGTTAGAGAGTTCCTCAATACGTACCCCGAGACTTCGAATGGCATCTTCTTGATTCTTTAATTCTTCCATTGTTGTTGCCATGAAGTTCTCCAAAACAGCCTCTAAGTGAGGTTGACTATCCGGGATAGGTTGCTCAACCTCGACTGGGAATGCGGATTTGAAGTTCTCCCAAGCAACTTCCAATGGGGATGGCTCATCATTCCAAGGTGTGGAAGATTCCCAATGTTCCCTTTCATCCATCAAAGTATTGTTTGGAAGGTTCCCCCACCATGGAGTGGAAGTGTTGGGAAATTGATTTCCCCATTCAGAACAAACTACCATTGGTGGAGGAGAGATTTGTGCCCTTGACAGCTCATTACTCACTTGTTGGATTTTTACGGCTAATTGCAGCATATCTACCCGCAGCTGCAACTCAGATATCTCCAATTCTGCATTAGGTGGTTGATACCAATTGTAGTCCATGATCCTAGCTAATCAATTTTTCACCTCACAAACAATTAAGCCCAAGATCAAAGAAACACAAAAACAAATATATACAAAACTAACAAAAGAAAGATATCAAATATATACAGAAAAATAAAATAACAAAATGTCTAAACTAGTTGTCTCATTTGTTACTAATGATATTGACAAAACCAATCCCCGGCAACGGCGCCAAAAACTTGATGCGTGTATTTTTAAGATATAAATAAAGGCAAGTGCACCTCGTCGCAATCAAGTAATACGGTGGTGAGACCGGTTATCGTATCCACAGGGATTGGATGTCAATTACCAATTCGCAAATTCAACAACTATTTAGACTTAACTAAAGTGTGAGGGATTAAAACAGAAAATGAAGAAACAAAACAATGTTTTTGGTCTTTTGGGAAATATATCGAACACTTGGAAGGCAAACAGAGATGTGGCTAAGATTGTTAGGGTTAGACTGCACTAATCTTCCCTTAATTGCAATGAAATGGTTATCAACACAAGTCCTAATTCAATTATGCCAATCAAGCCTTTTCTAAAGTACTCAAGCCTAATGTCTTAGGTGCATTGAGCCTAAAACCCCAAATTAAACCCTAATGTCTTAGGTGGATTAACCTGAGATTTTGCTTTAAGTTAAGACTTATAAGATTGCAAGCAGCCAACACCTATGTCTAGATTCTTGACCTACTTGGCATATGATTCATGAGCATGCCTTAACACCAACCTTTCAGTCATCTATTAAAGCAACATATCATTCCTATGGGTAGCTAATCCAAGGAAAGCATTAAACACAGAATCACATACTCATAACGAAATAGAAACTTGTATTAAAATACCAAATCAATTACAACAAGTTCAGAAAAGTTACATCTAACCCCAACAATGGGGATTTAACTACTCATGATAAGGAAATACAAAAAGGAAAAAGAGAAGGGATGAAGAACACTCATAGACAAGCTTCCTCCAATCTTCTCCCCCTCCAAGAGCAGAGAAAACGCCCCCCTATTTGGGTAGAAACCCTCTCCAGCCGCCAGCCACAGCCTGCCTCCAAGTGCAGATTGTTTTAGGTTAGAAGTTAGTTCCCTAATTCTGTTCAGTGCAGGTTTATTTATAGGTCCGTCGCCCGTCACGGCCGTGACAGCCATCACGGCCAGGCCGTGATGGTCTCTGACTTGGGCGCCTCTTCATTCACTTATTCATCACGGCCGTGATATCCATCACGGCTAGGCCGTGATCGTTTCTGACTTTTCCAACTAGCAGGTCACGGCCGTGATAGCCATCACGGCCAGGCCGTGATAGCCATCACGGCCAGGCCGTGACAGCTTCTGACTTTTGGCTCAATCTTTCTTCAGCTACTGCTCCCTCACGGCCGTGAGGGCCATCACGGCCAGGCCGTGATACTCTCTGCTTGGCTCATAATCTTCACTTTTCAAGCTCTTTTTCATCCAAGCTCCACCAAGGCTGATTTCTGGGCATTTTTCCATTAAATCCTGCAAAACAACACCAGAAACCACCTCATCCGTTCCAAAGGAAAAACTATACAAAATCAACACTAAATTGGCCTAACTATATGCAAATGCATGCCGAAATGTACATGAAAAATGAGGTAAAATCACACTCATCAGCGGGGTATGACTTACATTGGCAAATCTTTGACATTCATCACATTGTTTCGTCCACTCGATGCAATCTGCTCGGATGGTAGGCCAATAGTATCCTGCTCGGACTACCTTGGAGGCCATCGATCTGCCCCCGCAGTGAAAACCACAGATTCCTTTGTGAACCTCTTCCATTACATATTTTGACTGGGCTTTAGTCAGACACTTTAACATCGGTACCGAGAATCCTCTTTTATACAACTCTCCGGAAATAATAGCAAAATGACTTGCTCTGAGCCTGATTTTTTTGGCCTCGGCGTGATCTGGGGGCAAAGTACCTGAGGATAAATATTCCCATATGGGTGTCATCCATTCTAGGTCAGCTGGTTCATTAGCCATCAGCTCTCCAAGCGTAATACTCGGTTTATTGAGAGTTTCCTGAATAACTATCCTATGCTGGCCTGGCCTCTTCGTGCTGACCAATTTTGACAGTAGATCGGCCCGAGTATTTTCTTCTCTGGGAATGTGTTCAATAGTAAATTTCTCAAAATTGGAAATTAACTGATTTACTTTACATAAATACCTGGTAAGTTGAGGCTCTTTTGTTTGGTATTCTCCAGAGATTTGTCCTGTGACCAGCTGTGAATCACTTCGGCATCTAACAGCTTTTGCTCCCATTTCCCTAGCCAGCATTAACCCTGCTATCAAGGCTTCGTATTCAGCTTGGTTGTTTGAGGTTTTGAACTCAAACTTTAATGATTGCTCTAGGATTAGCTCTCCCGGACCATCCAGTATTACCCCAGCTCCACTGCCTTTGACATTCGAGGATCCATCCACGTATAAATTCCACCATAAATCTTCGATGAATCAGCGGGTGGAGCTCGCCACTCAAGTCAGAGATACATTGAGCTTTCAGGAGACCTCTCAACTCGTACTTGAGGCCAAACTCGGATAATTCCACCGACCAAGCAATCATGCGGCCTGCCAACTCAGGCTTTTTGAGAATTTGCTTAATAGGGTGATCAGTTTTGACAATCACCTGGTGACTCTGGAAATATGGACGCAATTGCCGAGCTGCCGTTATAAGAGCTAAAACTAGTTTTTCTATAACTTGGTACCGAGTTTCAGCGTCATGAAGAACTCTGTTGATGAAATATACCGGCATTTGTGTTTTCTCTACTTCTTGAACAATGACTGCACTGATGGCATACTCGGTGGCCGACAAGTATAGATACAATTCTTTCCCTTGGATAGGTCGAGTTAATATTGGCGGTGAAGACAGAAAGGTCTTAAAGTCAACAAAGGCCTTCTCGCATTCCTCAGTCCACGCGAAAGTTTGAGGTTTCTTCAACAATTTAATGAAAGGCCGAGCTTTCTCTGCAGATCTAGGGAGAAACCGAGATAATGATGCTAGTCGCCCTGCAAGCCGTTGCACTTCTTTAACATTTTGTGGACTTCGCATCTCAATCACGGCTCGGCATTGTTGTGACGCCGGCAAGTGTACCGGGTCGTCGCAAGTAATAAAAGAAACACGGTAAGTAATTACCGAGGTCGAACTCAGGGATTGGGCTACCAATTCGACTAATCCACGGGAAATCAGATACGTTTGGTCAAGTTACAGAAGGTGGTTGAGGGAGAGAGAATAAGAGGATCGATATTCAAGTGGTTGAGATTGAAGAGAAAATAGGATTGAAATCTAAATTAACAAATCTAATAAAATAATTAACTAAAAATCTGAAATTAAAATGTCCAAGGTCACAAATCCACCTACCCAATATGCATACCCAAGTGATGATGAATTCCTCCCTAAGTTCAATTACGATGTCAACCGGGACCCCCAAATTCTCCTATATCCACTCTCGTGCTCAATAGGACGTATTCGATGATTGGATTAATTACTTGCTAGGTCTCATAATCCTAATCTCGAATTCTATTAATTCTTGTTCCCTATAAGGTTGCACTAATTTCCTACTCACTCTCGTGTAATATTCGATTAGTGATCCCAATTCAAGTTCTAAAACGCGAATCGCCTCTCGGCCTCAACACGTTTAACTAGTCAATCACGCAACACATATGATCAACGCAATCAAATCAGAATTGGAAAACATAAATTGAGACAAGGGAGAAAGACATACATCACATTGAATCTACACTGCCATGGGTGGCTTCATTGCTCCCTCAGACGAGGGGATTAGTTCCTCATGCTCATAGACAAGCAATCCGACATAACCACCATGATAAAATAAAAAGAAAAGGGAGACACAGCTCCAAAGAGAAAACAAGGATTCGTAACTACTGATCTAAACAAGTGGAAAACCTCCTCCCTAAATCTGATCTGAAACAGCCTTTAAATAAGGATTCTGAATCTTGCTCTCTCGCAGGGCGAGCACTCCTTCGCGAGGCGAATTTTAGTATTGGCGCGCTTTCAAATTTGGATTTTCGCGAGGCGCGGGTGTGTTCGCGGGGCGAGTCTTCCAACTTCAATCTGTCACAGCCGTGACATTCATCACGGTTAGGCCGTGATGGTCTCTGTCTTCCAGGGTCTTCAGCTCTTGCGAGGCGAGATGTCTCTCGCGGGGCGAGACTTCAAACCTAAATTTGTCACAGCCGTGACCTTAATCACGGCTATGCCGTGATGGTCTCTGTCTTGCAGGTCTTCAGACTCTCGCGGGGAGAGAAGATTCTCGCGTGGCGAACCAGAGTGATGACTTTGTCGCCTGGGTTGATGTTCAGGCTCGCGAGGCGAGCATAAACTCGCGAGGCGAGTATCTCCAGAAGTGCTTTTTCCATTGCTTCTTGACTTTCCTTGACTCTCAGAGCTTCACTTATTGACCCGAAAACACCAAAAGCAACCAAAAGCATAATTCTATCCAAAATAAGCTAAAAACTACACAAAAGACGTAAAACGAGTCAAAGTCCAACTTAGGAACAAAACAAGGCAAATTTGGGCGAAAACGAGAGTGAACTCGACTGATTGGCACATAAACCCTAGTTCATCTAGTCATAAAACTAGATAAGCCAGAGGCTTATCAGGCATTTGTCCGGATTGGCTTCGATTCCCCGGTGTGTCAACATAAAGCCGAGGAATTTTCCGCCTTGGACACCAAAAATACATTTTTCTGGATTTAGTCTCATATTGTACTTTCTTAATTGCCGAAAAATTTCTTCCAAATCTCTCGGATGATTGTTGTGGTCATCGGATTTTACAACCATATCATCCACGTAAACCTCCATATTCTTCCCGATCTGTTTTTCAAACAGTTTGTCCATGAGCCTTTGATAGGTTGCCCCAGCATTTTTTAATCCGAATGGCATTACCCGGTAACAATAGTTTGAGCCTTCGGTTATAAAAGCTGTTTTTTCCTCATTCAGGGGATACATTCGTATCTGATTGTACCCCGAGTATGCATCCAAGAAGCTCAAAATTATGTACCCGGACGCACCATCTACCAACCTGTCAATACTTGGTAAAGGATAAGAATCCTTTGGACAAGCTTTGTTTAAGTATGTATAATCGGTGCCCATGCGCCACTTGCCGTTTGCTTTTTGAACCACGTTGGCCAGCCAAGTAGTGTATTCTATTTCTCGAATAAAGTTGGCTTTAACCAATTTTGCTGTTTCTTCTTTTACCACTTTTCTTCTTTTCTCACCGAGTCTCCTTTTCCGCTGAGCTACCGGTTTTGCTTCGGGACAGATTGCCAGTTTGTGACATAAGAAATTGGGGTCAATTCCCGGCATATATGATGTTACCCAAGCGAAAAAATCGGCGTTGCTCCGGAGTACTTCCATTATTTTTTCTTTTAAATTCGGCTCAAGTTGACCTCCTAGTTTAGTGCACTGATCGGGCTGTGATCCAAGCTGGAACTTTTCCAACTCCTCGATGGGTTGTGACCGTTGTTCTTGCATGTCAATCCTCGGGTCCAGTTCGACAGAACTAACTGAGTTTACAGACTCGTCTTTTCCTCTTTCTAGTGTTTCTGCAGGTGTAGGTTTGAGTTTGCTTACACACAAAGTATCGGCATAGCACTTTCTGGCCATTTTTTGATCAGCCCGGATAGTAACTATGTCTCCCGAGCTGGAAGGGAACTTTATAGTAAGATGGGGAGTAGAGACCACGGCTCCCAACTCGTTCAAGGATGGTCTTCCGATCAAGATATTGTACGATGTTACTGGATTAACCAATTCGTACCTGACCAGAATAGTTTTGGACGTTTTGCTATCTCCAAAAGTAGTTAGGAGGTCTATGTATCCTCGGGTATCCACCTGCTCTCCAGCAAAACCGACGAGTTTACTGTCGTATGGCTGAATAGATTTTTCTGGGGTCCCGAGCTTCTGAAATGTTGAATAATATAGGATATCAGCTGAGCTTCCCTGGTCGACGAGAGTTCTCTTGACAGAGAAGTTGGCCAATTGCACAGTGATTACCATTGGGTCGTCCTGATTAGGATCCACACCCAAGAAGTCTTCATCGGAGAAAATAATCGGCGGGGAAATCATAGGGGGTTTGCTAGCTACCGAGTTTACAGCTCGAATAGCCCACAGGTGTTTTCTTCGAGCTGAACTCGTTGTGCCTCCTCCCGCAAATCCACCTGAAATAGTGTTTATTACACCTCGGATAGTATTATCCTCCTCCCTCCTTTCACTCTGATCCTCCCTATTTTCTCTTCTTTCATTATTTTTCCGACCGCCACCCCTTCCCGGGCTTTGGCCGCCTCCTCTTCTTCTACCTTTGCCACGCCCTTCGCCATTGTTGTGACTTCTCTGAACGAAATTATTCAGATGACCAGCTTACACTAGCTCTTCAATCTTGTCGCGCAAGACCCAGCACTCCTCGGTGGTATGCCCGTAGTTACGATGGTATCGACAATGCTTCTGGCGATCAGCATTCCGGGGCATGTGACCACGGTTGGGGAGTGGCAAAAGCTCTGCGTTGTAGGCTTCCTCAAACACCCGAGCTCGATTGGTGTTGAGGGGGGTATAGTGCTCATACTTTGGCCCCCTATATAAATGCTCGGATGTCTTTTTAAATTTCTTCTTGTCGCCTCCAGCTCTCCTCTTCTCTTTCCCCTCTCGTCTATCAGAATCATCGGTTCTTTCTCTCTTCTTAGACTCTTCTATTTCCTCCATATTAATGAATCCGGCAGCTTTTCTCCTCAACTCATCCATGCTAGATGGAGGCTTCCGAGCTAGGTGTCTGGCGAAAGGGCCAGGTCGTAATCCGGTCAAGATAGTATGTAGTGCGACATCGGCACCGAGATTCCGGATCAGGACAGTCTCTTTGCTGAACCTGGCCATAAAATCACGCAGAGACTCGTTTTTTTCTTGCTTAAAATTTACCAACGAGGCCGAGGTTTTTTGATGAACTCGGCTCGTCGCAAACTGAGCATTGAATTTAATCATAAACGTGTCAAAGGAGTCAATTGATGCTGGCGGTAGCTGGGTATACCAGCTTAACGCAGCGCCTTTCAGAGTAGTAGGGAAGACTTTACACATAACAGCATCATCATTGGTAAAGAGATATATTTGGGTGGTAAAAGCATCTAAATGAAGTTCTGGATCCGTGGTGCCATCATACCTGTCAATGTTTATTGATTTGTAATTGGCTGGTAGAGGAACTTCCATGATGGCGTCAGTGAAGGGATGTCTCGGCTTCCGCACGGTAGCCCTTTCATTGGGCCTATTCACCTGAAGTGAAAGTTCAGTGGCCTGTTTAGGAAGTTGCTCCTCGTCTCTTCGGTCAACATGATGAGAAACACGGGGTTGTGAGATTCCTTCTTCTTTGCGCGTGTTCCAGGATCCTTCATTCCCAGCTGTCCGGGGCTCTCTCACGATGAGAAAAGGCAGATCTTTCTCTGCTTTGTTCTCGTTCACGACGAGCTGTCTCGCCGACGAATCTCTTCATTCTCCCTTCTCAAGATTGCCACTGTGCGAGAAGTTCTTGAATAATGGGATTGCTCGGTCATCGCCGCTGGGTTTGTGGATCGTTCTCCATTATCCCCATTGTTGGCATTCTCCAGCCCTTTTCTCCCGCCGTTCTCGCTCCTTGTCCTCACCATTGTATGTGGAATGGGAAAATTTTGCTTCGAGTCCCACAGACGGCGCCAATGTTCCGCTCCAAATCTCTCAAGCAAGAGATACTCGTCCCAGTGAAACCCCGTGGGAGTGTTTATGGAATAGCTTGATGAATTGATATTCTCGCTCCTACGTATCCCAAGTGGGAATTAAAGCAACGTAGTTCTAAGTGAGGGGGTTGATCCCCTATTTATAGAGATTTTTAGGTATAACAGTTTTAGTTGAACTGTTATTGAGATTGTATCCATCTGATAAGGTTATGTTGTTATCATAACTAGATAAAGATAAGGCTCCGAGTTATACGGAGAGATAATGATAAGGCTCTGAGTTATACGGATAGATATTTGAATAAGATGTTTGACCAAGTCGGGCCAGACTGGATTGCACGTGACCGAGATGTCTTCATCCGCGGTCTATGATGGGGTAGGTCCGAGTATTTATCCTCGGCTAACAAGTGTATTAGCAAGTCCTCGGCTTTGGAGGAGTTTGGGCCTAGGCCCATTTACAGGGGGAAGCTTGGTCGACCCGGCCTTATATTCTCGGTCAGTACAAATATATACCTTAGTGGCAAGTACATGACAATCGAATTTTCTAGTTATTAGCAATTAAATAGTATATTGTTGAATAATTAGATCTTTTAATGAAAATATATTCATGCAGGCTAAGAAGGCAACATTTGAAGAGGCCTAGAAGATGAGAGAAGAGATGGTGTTGATTAGGAATATTAATAATATACAAGGTTCAATCAAGGAACTTTTGTTACTATTAATCTCAGTTTGCATAATTAATGATCATTGTGGTTGGAATACTGGTTCAGTGGTTGTAAAATGGGTTTGTGTGTTTATTTGGCTACTATGATGTAAAAGTTTCATATTGAATATTACATTGTAATGCCTAGAAAGCATGTTTTTATCTATTTATGAAAATTCACTTTTTGAAATAGAGGTCTAAAGGATCCAAGCTTATACATTGGAATGTTTTTATAGCTTCTCTACTTTTAGTCAATTCAAATGGGGATGTTTTACATTTGTTTTTATTAAATGAATTTAGTATGGTTTATTTGAAATGTTTATATATTATTATTAAATTTTTAAGGAGCAAATATTATTTTCACTAAAACTTTTGTCAATCAAGGCATGACTAATTTGATTGACAAATAATCTTAACATTTCTTGGCAATAGTAATTGTCGAGAAAAGTAACTAGAACTTTTAGCGGCAATAAAAAAAACTGGTAAATGAGTTTGGGAGGCAATTCAACAATCACATTTAGCGGCAATTAAAATTGCCGGCAATAATTACCGCTATAACTTTCAACTTTTCGCGGTGATTAATTGAGTCTTTACCAATATTTTCTACAATTGCCGGGAAAGCTTTTAACGACACGGATATGCCAGTAAAAATTTTAGTGACCATTATTATTGCCACTAAAGGCCATAATAATTGATGCTAAAAATACATTTGTGTTGTAGTGTGTATCACAAAAAAAAAGAAAAGAAAAAAAGAAGAGAAGGTTTCTTATTCTTCTAGAATCCAAGCTCAAATGGAAACAACATACAGTTTCTTCTGAATATGATAAGCTAATGACCCATATATGAACACAACAAATCTTTACAAAATTAAACCAAAAATAAAAGAAAAAGGTATATTTTAATAATTTTGAAAGCTGATCGAAGAACATGTTGAATCATAACAGTTTTTCCACACTCACCCAACAAATTAAATTACATGCATTAAAAGATTAAAAAAAATTACCTTAATGGTATATAGTAATAAGCTATAATATGTACATCACCAACTAAAAAAACAAAAACTGAGTACAATATCCAAAATTCCATAAACATATTCATATAATAATCCTTAACATGTACATAGCTTCTTTTTTATAAGTTATGTACATAACATTTTTTATAAGCATTACTACATTAATACGAATACTCGGGATAATCTAACCATTTACAAGAAGCACATTTAAATGGGGGAGAATGTCAAATCAACCAAAAGGAAAAAATTCAGCCCGATTGAACAGCTTACAAGCACCCAAAAAAGTCGTACATAACTAATGAACACAAAAAATAAAAATAAAAAAAATCATGTGAACCATCCCAAAAGCTCCCTAGTTATTATAAGGGTTTAACTTGATCACAATACCAGGGAAGACATCATCCGGGTCTTGGATATGAGGGTTCCGCTCCACGATAAACGGGTCGCCGCACTTCTCGGCAATGCTGTAGAAGGTCTCCCCTTCTCCGACGAGGTAATATACATCACACGGTGGTTCCTGGTAGTTGTTCCCTCCAACAATTGGCTGAGCCTCAGGTTGATCAATAGGACGTGAATTCTCGTTCATGTGGTTTAGCAATATTAACACCACAGCCACTAACAATATGGCACAACGCAATAACAC
This sequence comes from Sophora flavescens, assembly GCA_030762895.1. NCBI lineage: Eukaryota > Viridiplantae > Streptophyta > Magnoliopsida > Fabales > Fabaceae > Sophora > Sophora flavescens. The sequence continues at coordinate 100,480,874 of CM061063.1, forward strand.
TGATTCTTGGCCAAACATACTTGATCTCATGATTCTCAATAATGCTATTGCTGAAAAAAAAAAAAGCAAAAACAATTAGGAAATTGTGTTACATTATATTACGAGTCTTCTAAAAAAAAATAACTGAATAGAAATTAATAATTAAAAAGGGTAATTACTTGGCATCTTTAAGTAGTAGTCTTTTCTGCAGAGCTTGTAGTTTAATTGGGTGAAGTTTGAGGGCTGATCTCTATGCACTCGTTCTTGTTTCTACGATTAGTGTATGATGGTACATGCAGATACATAGGATATCTTCGCATGAGAAACTACGTACTTATCAACTCCTCTTAAAATTATCTAAACTCCTCACAAAACCCACGCTACGCGTTTTATAGTATGAGATACTCTAGTTACTAGTTAGTGATATTATTCTTTTGAAATTGTAACTGGTTTAGAACTCTACCGATTTTCTGTTGCTTAGTTGTTAATTTGTATTAGATAGTTATTGATGTGTAGTTATCATGATTATAACTAAACTCGTATAGTTATCAAAAATGCGTTTGTCTTTTTGATATGCCAAAAAATGTTTCATCATAAAAATGTTCATATAATCGATATCAACTATTGATTTGGTTCTGTAAAAAAAAAACTATTGATTTGGCCAAAATTATTATTTTTTGATTATATCCATACTTATTAATAAAAGAGAATATTACAAAAATGCGGGGATTATCACATAAAAAACGGGAGGATTTTGATACAAAAATAAGGAGGATTACCTCATCTCGATCACATTTTGATTACACTCAAAGTAATTTATTCATTAATAGATTAAAAGAAAAAAGATAATAAAACAACTAAATTATCATTTCAATTTATCAACTCTAATTTTGATATTTGAAGATAACTAGTATTTTGATAATTAATGGTAAATCTTTACCTACGGAGTGTTAATCAAGTGGAAACAATTTCCCCCATAAGAAGGAGGACATGGGGAACCCTTGTTCGAATCCTTATGGAGTCACTCAATCGGGAGGATGAGAATCAAGGGGTGAACCACTACTCAATCAGTCGCACCAAAGATTAGTCCCATAGAGGACCCGAAGGGCCTAAATCGTGTGGATACTTCTGTTAGACCCGTTTGGTCCAAATGGTTAAGTAGGGTGGGTTCCGAACCAAAAAATAATAAAAATATAAAGGAAAATCTTTGAATAATTGAACAGAATATTTAATAAAGCTAAGTACTACCTCCGGACTCAATTATAAGCCCCCCAAAAAAAAACTAATTTCAAACTTTTAAAGGAAGTTGGTTAATTTAGTTTAATTATCTTGATTTATGTAAAATAACTAGTTATAAATACTAAACTTCCATTTAATTGTCTCGGGAATATGCAATGTTCTTGAAAAAGTAAAGGGGGAATTGGTTTGATATATAATTTTTGTGATTTTTGGAATACTTACATTAAATAGAGTTAAGTTGGTTGAATTTTTCTTACATTAAAGTCCACAAAATTTAAATACTTTTTTGCTTATAATTGAGTCCAGAGGAAGGATATACCTCTTTAAGAAAATTGGCGTATCTCATAAAGGAAAATTTTAACGGTGGTATTCAATTTTTTATTCTTTTAAAATCATTATTATTAATTTATCATCTAATTAATTAAAGATAAATATAAAAATAATAAAATTGAAATTAAGTACCTTATTTTTTAAAAAAAAATTAAGTACCTATTGTTCTATAATTTCTAATCCATTCAAATAGTTTTTCAGCATCTTACTATATAACTACTCACTTTTAAAAACTTTTATTATTATTATTATTATTATTATTATTATTATTATTATTATTATTATTACCACCGAAAATACAAAATTGTACATAGCGAATAGAATATAACATTTTTTGCTAGTTTATAGCGGATAGATCATAACATTTTTTCATATATTATTTGAAGTATCACTTGAACTTATATAGCTTATTATTTTTCTCTCAATTTTACACTTACTATTTGTTGTTGCGTGAATTTGATGCTTAGTCAATCGCCAATCGATTAGATAGTCATCACCGATAAGTCGTTAGCTAACTCACATAGTTGATTCCAGTAAAGATAAATGTAAAGGCTTGTATTTGATTGATGAGTGTGTTGTAAAAATAACTATACAATTGGTATTTGTAGCCTTAAAATACCCTGTTAACCTGCATTAACATTGTCTACCACGTTTTTAACCCACTAAGCCACATTTTACATCATGTAAAATCATCGCTAACAATAATATTGTAGGTAACTGCTTTGTAAGCTAAGATACAGACCAAAACTTGTTTCCTCAGCTAACCGACTAAAACTTCATCAACTGACCACGTCCTACACAACCTTATTTTTAAGGAACACTAGTGGAAAATATACATTAGACGGGAAATGTTTACGTCAGTTAACCAAAAGCTAGACGTTAAAAAAGAGGTGGTGGCAGTTTTGTAAATATCAGACTTCATTAATTCAATTTTAACTCCAGTTGTTGTAAGGACTGACGTTAAAAGTTAAGTGACTCACTTTTAACGTCAGTTCAGTAAACAACTGACGTTAACAGTGAACCTTTTAACGTTAGTTCTTTATTGAACTGACGTTAAAAGTGAGTCACTTCACTTTTAATGTCAGTCCTTACATCAACAGACGTTAAAAGTTATTTTAATAATTTTTTAATCTAGTATACATACCCTTCCGCATTGCCTTCCTCAAAGTTTCAGTTTCACAATTGCTTTGATGTTTTGTGTTTCTGTTTTGAAAACTAAAATATATGTGCGAAGTATAAGTTGAATCAATAACCCAAACCAGATCTCATTCATGAAGTGTAATACAGACTGATACAGAAGATTGAAAGGGTTTAAAATCCTATAAAGAGTTACATTGAAAGGGTTTAAAATCCTAAACATTTGTTGAGGCTTCGTTCCCTTCACGGGTGAGTGAGTAAGAGAGGAGAGTCGAGCGACTGAGTTTTCCAGAATTCAATGAGGAGGTTGTGTGTCAAAGCATAAGGCCACTTTTGGAACCCCTTATCACACCCGAAACATTAAAGTTACATCCCATCGGAGAGTTTTATGAAATATGCCAAAGGGAAAACTATACTCCGAATGTGACCATGTCTAGCAGTGATGGTGTTACTCATGTTGGAATCGAGGTACATGCTGATAATGTGGTCATTCATAAGCTGAGGTTTTGGAACTGTAGCATCCGATTCTCCGGAAGGATGATAAGGTGAGCAACTCACATTATGTGATTTACAGAACCTTATCACCCATGTTATGTGATTTACACAACCTCAGAAGTTGTTTGACCATTAAGACAAAGATCTTTGAGTCTAGGAATAGGAAGAAAGAGTGATGAAGTTAATCTCGATGGCAGAGCCATATTGTGAAGCAGAAAAATAAAAGGAAGGAAGGAAGCTATTTATTGGAGCAGAGGATGAAGTTACTAGGCGTGGTAAGTTGCTAAAAAATTAAGTTGATCATTAAGAGAATTAGGTTCCAAGGTGAATGGGTAAGTAGCACAGTAGTCAAAGGAATGAATGTTTTTGCAGAAACTTCTATACCTTTAACAAAAGTGTTTTTAAAATAAAAAATATTTATTTTTAACGTCAGTTTTTTATACAACCGACGTTAAAAGTGTGATTTTTACTTCAGTTAAATAAATAGCTGACGTAAATAATCCTATATCCCTATCTGAAATGCCCTGTTGTCACTCTTAACACAGGTCACTCCATATATATAGTGCATTTTATTTCTAAACTTTTTTTTTAAACAAGTTTATTTTTAATCTTCATTAATTAGCTTGAATTAGTAAACAAATTCTTGTGCAAATTAAAATAAATAAACACTAAACATAAAAACAAGTTATATGTATAATCAAATCGTATCTCATTGAAGTGATTCATAAGTTACAATTAAATGATTAAAAGATAAAAAATTTCTGCAACATAGCCCTAAAATATAAAAAAGTTTTGCTTCAACATAATTTTCTTCTCAGTCCTGTCCTCAGAAACTCCAAAGGATGCATCTCCTCCCTCACTTGAATTCCATGATGCAAAAGTGAATCCACATTGAAATGGATCTTTGCATCTTCTCCTTCACTGGAATTCCTTGATGCATCGTCTTGAATCCACAGTCACTTGCTTCCAAAGCAAAGTGAAAGGGATGACGGGGATAAAATAAAGTGAGGGAATCACATTATGTGATTCACCCAACCTTACCATCCATGTTATGTGATTTACTCAACCTCAGAAGTTTTTTTACCATTAAGACAAAGACCTTTAAGTCTAGGAATAGGAAGAAATAACAACACCTCAAATATGATAGAGGCATATCACTACAAAAAAAGGTCATTTAGCGACCGAAAATAGCGATCGAATTTTTAGGTTGCTATTTGCGACCGAAATAGCGACCGATTGTAGGATCTACACGAAACACTGGTTAGAGTTGATTCTGCGACCGCAATAGCGACCGAAATAGAGCGTAACAGAGATATCGGTCGCTAATTCGGTCGCTAAACAAAGGAGAGTAAAAGCCAGAAGTTTATGAATTGTTAGCGACCGAAATGGCGACCGAATTAAATGCGACGATCAAAATGTGTTTATATTAGCGACCGATTTATATATCCGTCGCTAAATTTATGAATTCACACTTTAAACTGTATTTATATTTGCGACCGATATTAATTCGGTCGCTAAAAGGCGCTTTAAAAAAATAAAATTGCGCGTGTTAGCGACCGAAAAGTTAAATCGGTCGCTAAAATTACAAATTCAAATTAAAACTAACCAAATTAGCGACCTATATAGCGACCGAATAATTCGGTCGCTAAAACTGAAACCCCTAAATCGCGAGCCCTTCCCCTTTCTTCCCCATTTCTCTCATTCCTTCTCTTTTCTTCTCTCTCCCTTGCACGCTCTACTCCTCCCTGCCACCACGCGCGGTTCTGTGCTCCGGTCACCGCCAGGCCACGCACCTCCGGAGAGTGATTCCACCTTCCCCCCTCTCTCTCTCTCTCTCTCTCTCTCTCTCTTCTCGATGTCTCTCTGTCTCTGTCTCGTAGCGCACCTGAGCCGCCTCCCTTGAGCCACCACTGTCCGCAGCTCCGGTGACACCACCACCACCAAGGGTAAGCTACCTTGTCTTCTCTCCTCTTCCCTCTCTCTCTCTTTCTGATGTCTCTCTGTCTCTGTCTCTGTCTCTGTCTCTCTCTTTTGGACAGCTTCTATATAACTTCTAGGCTCATCTTGTTGAGCAATGGCAGCCACATAAGCTTTGTGTTTATTAGGGAAACTGTCATAGTCTATATATTTGGAAATGGGATATTCTATGTCAGTTTTGGATGCTGCCTGTAATGACATAAGGGTAGGATTGTTGGTAGTGCTATAACAAAGAATAGTCCTTTAAATATGAAGGAGGCTGCCTTGTCCTAATTTCATTTCTTGTGGGTTGTTGGGTGGCCATTTGAGGCTCCCCGGTTCAGACCTCTTTTTTTTTTTTTGATAAGCAAAGATGTATATTGAAAAGAATACAAGGTGTATTCTATCCCGAATACAAAGATATCAAAGTGAAGGAATGAACAATGTAAAGAAAATACTAACTTAGGAAGCAGTATTTGTATTACAAAGCACAAACCCAGCAACAAAGAAACAGGGAGAATAAATGAAATTGATATTCCCCCAACAAAAAGACACCTAACACTGCTCACCCACTAGCCAAACCAAGCCACGAAAATGAGAAAATAACCACTAAAGCCACAGCACCTAAACTTAGCCATTTGAGACCTTGAATTAAATTGTACTCTTCCAGCCCCATGTTTAGCCACTGTAGAAACGGGAGATAAGGATTGTCCCACTTGCTACCTACCACTCCGAAATGCCATCCACATAATTGCGCCCAAACACTAAGTAATGGCAGCACCAGATTTATATTGGTTGCTACTTAAGCTAAATAGCCTAAGACCAGCCCACATGCCAGTCACCTCCCGCAAAACCCTTCGCAAAATACCAGGACCAAAAACAGAACCAACATCAACAACTTAGCATCCAACAAAAAGCAGTAGAAAAACAAACTCAACAGATCCTGCGTTTTATGCAGAGCATATTTGAATCGAGTCACCCAAAGGATTAGGATTAATACACCAATCCGAGTATTAGTAGCCACTCCTATTTGATATACTTCTATGCTTGATACATTGTATGCTTGATACACAGCCCTACAAAATAATAGTCATCAACAAAGCAGGACATGGACTAGGTAGCCAAGTTCCCGCCAGTGAGTATAGCCTAATGATTTGATGCAGAAATCTGGATTTAAACACCAATCTATGTAGGAGAACGAAGCCTTCTTCACCAAAGCCTTGCACCAAGTCCACATTCTTACTCTAACCAGATTTAACAAGACCCTATCTAACAAGACCCTCCAACAAAAAGCTCCCACCTTTAGTGGTATGCCTCTTTCCCATAGGAACTTGAAGTGCCGAGTATTAACACCATTAGAAACTGTTGTTGTCAGAGCTGAGTATGCTGATTTGACCGTGTAGTTTTGATCATTTCCCCCTCTCCAAATCCAGCAATCCTCCTTGTTTTCCACCAAAACTGCATTGTCCAGTATTTGCAGGAGTGTAGCCACCATGTCTTCCTCCCAAACGAACAAACCTCTCCTCCAGCTGAAATCCCATTTCCAAATACCATTGTTCCAAGTGCCTTGATCTGCAACCATTGTTCCCTCATGTCTTTGTCTGCATACTTTACCATACATAACATTCAACCCCACGTACTAGGGTGCTAGAGAACTATGCATATTGTACATTGAGGACTAATAAAATGACACTAAGAAGCTGTGGAACTACAGATTTATTAGGCTTCTAACTATTAAGAATTTTCCTCTAGAACAAAGATAAAGGATGGCTAGATGGGCTTTGGCACTTCCAAGTCGAGAGGGATATCAGATTCTCAGAACAAAGTCATAATATATATATATATATATATATATATATATATCCACTTTCAAATTTCAGAATATGATTTCCACTTTTACCTGACAAACGAATAAGAATGCATATTGGATTAAAATTTGAAGGATCAATTCTGGAACCTAATGCAGTTAGGAAATTGATATTGGCACATCACTTTAATTTTATCATATAAATTTTTTGCGTACATTATTATATAAATTATGTGCAATTCGTGCACAGGAAACTTATAACATGTGAGGGGATAAAGGTTATCTAAGGAAAAAAGTGTGGTAATATTATTTCCAAAGTTGTATAGCAGAGAGGAACTCAAATGGACAACACTATCTGAGAATGGAAAGTGAAAGTAAGAAACATGGCCCACAAGTGAACAAAAGTAGGAAGGAATAATATCTATTTTTCAGGTCACTGCATACAAGGGATTAAGTTTGGTTTTCTATTGGTTTAAGAGTAAGTTTAAAAGGCTTGCTCTATATTCCTACCCTTCAATTTAAATTGGTGTATTGGATTGAGATTTTAAAAGATTATTTTGGTATAAAAGAATCTTGTGGATTTTAAAAGACTACATAGGAATCTTGATATTAGCCAACCCCAAAACCATCTTTCTCCATAGTTTCAAAGCACCTAATTTCGAAACCAAAAACTTCAAAACAATGACTCAGTTTCTTTTCCTTTGCTTTCTATTAGCAAATATTTTCCTTGGTTTTGGAATAGTGATTTGATTTGAAATGAATAATTTCATTTATGCACGATAGGTCCTTGTTGTCATATTCTTCTACCGGCTCCTCCACTTATCCTTGCTCAGTTGTGTTTTCTCTCTCAGGTCAGTTCTTTGAACACTCAGTGTAATGTATTATGTGAATTATCGTCTTGTTTGGTACTGGAGAGCTGAGCTCAATAGGATGTGATCTTGTCTGATTGTATGCTGATAATTAATTTAATGTTTATGCATGTGTTTGTCAATATGTGTTGTTTGTTAGTGGAGAGCGGAGCTCAATAGGATGTGATCTTGTCTGATTGTATGCTGATAATTTGATGTTTATGCATGTGCTTGTCAATATGTGTTGTTTGTTAGTGGAGAGCGGAGCTCAATAGGATGTGATCCTGTCCGAAAAGCAGGATGCTGGTTGTGTGCTGATAATTTAGAAATTATGCACGTGTTTGACAATTAACTGCTACTTGTTAGTGGAGAGCGGAGCTCAATAGGATGTTTGCTACAATATTTAATCTAAGTTTGTATTGATTTACGCTGCAATTTATATAAACTCAACAATGTTGCAATATTTATAGGTTAATGGTTTTATTTTCTATTAGAGTTAATAATTAATTTACGAAAGCCTCAGTTTCCTGTTTGAGATTCAATATTAATGAGCATGCGTAACTTATCAAGGTATGCATGCTCATTGTATTGAATCTTGAATTGTCCAATTGGGACAGTTTGGGAAAAAACCTTTTTCACACTCGTACAATAGTCATTTCAATGTTAAAATGCCTTATATACTTGTTGAAATCTCGGTCTGATGCATTTCCTTTTGTTCTCCTGGTGCATACTTGATCGCGGTGATTCTGACCGTGCTCGAGTCTTGTAACTTGGAGACCGATGGGAGATGCTGCCGAAATTTTGTCAAGTATAAGGTATTTGAATATGGGAATAACTATTAGTAGCCGAGTGTGACAAAGGTTTCTTCTCGAATGGGATAGGTTCATACCTTGTCATAAGAACGAGATTGATGGAGTTATTGGAATGCATCGTAATATATAAGTGTTATTGTAGGATTGGTCAGGCTATTTAATTGCCAGCAATGGATATTCCGGAGAATCGGAAATGGATGTATCGTAGGTTGGATCGGAATAAACGTCTTAGGGAAGAGTATAGAGTTGGAGTGGGTGAGTTTATAGAGTTTGTTGTTAGCCAGGAGAGATTTATACTACGGGGCGGTGATCAATTGAGGTGTCCTTGCAAAAGATGCAAGTGTCAATCTTTCAAAAGTGTGGATGGAGTTGTAGCCGATCTTTTTGAGAAGGGCTTCATGCCTGATTACTATTGGTGGAGTAACCATGGTGAGACGTTGCCTGACTTAAACCCGATTGTGGCTGAAGGTTCGTACTATGGAAGTGGTGACGGGAGGGAAGAATTGAATCCATACGAGCAGATGATAATGGATCATGTTGGACCATCGGTTGGTGTTGTACTAGAAGAAGATGGGGGAGAAGATGGTGGAATGGGTTCCCAATACATAGAGGAGAATCCGAATCCCAAGCTCAAAGATTCTATGATATGCTTTGAGTCTTTGCACGATCTCCATTGTGGGAAGGATGTCGGGAGTACACGGAGTTGTCGATGTGCATGGAATGGTTGAGTATCAAATCCGACTACAATATGCAAGAAGGTTGTTTTAATCGCCTCGCAGGGTCAGTGTCAAGGCGTTGCGGAAGGCAATCGGATGCCTACAAGTTTTTATCATGCTAAGAAGTCCGTGGAAAATTTGGGTCTGGGGTGTTTGAAAATTGATTGTTGCCCGAATGGATGTATGTTGTACTATAAGGATGATTCAGCGGAAAGCATAACGTGTTGTCGATTTTGTGGTGCGGATCGGAATAAGACAACCACTAGGATGGGCATTGAGAAGAAGAGGTCGCTAAAAAAGATGTGGTACTTTCCGCTCGTGCCAAGACTTACAAGATTGTACTCTTCGATGGCCACTGCAGCTCACATGAGGTGGCATAGTGAGCATGAGAGGGAGCAAGATATCTTGTGTCATCCATCTGATGGAGAAGCTTGGAAGCATTTTGATAGGGTTCATATGGCATTTTCGCAGGACCCTTGCAATGTCCGATTGGGGTTATCTGCAGATGGATTTAATCCTTTTGGGCAGTCTGGAAAAGCATACTCTTGTTGGCCGGTTATCCTGACTCCGTACAATCTTCCCCCGGGGATGTGCATGAAGCGGGAGTTTATGTTCCTAACAGTCATAATTCCGGGTTCGTCTAATCCAAAAGGTAAGATTGATGTGTACTTGCAGCCACTGATAGATGAGTTGACAATGCTGTGGAATGATGGTGTGTTGACATATGACGTATCTTTGAGGCAGAATTTCATCATGAAAGCAGCTTTAATGTGGACGATCAACGACTTTCCTGCTTATGGGATGATGTCGGATTGGATGACCGCGGGGAAGCTTGCATGCCCAATATGTATGGAGCGATCGAAGGCATTCACGCTTAAACACAGTCGAAAGATCTCATATTTTGATTGTCATCGTCAATTCCTTCCGGAAGATCATCCTTATAGGTGGAACAAGAATGCATTCAAGAAGCGTTGTGCGGAGAGAACACCGCCTCCACCACGTTTGACTGGTCCTAATGTATGGCGCAGAGTACAGTACTTACCGCTCGTCCATGAAACCCAAGAAGAACATATTCCTGATTATGGCGTCAACCATAATTGGACAAAACAAAGTATATTTTGGAGGTTGCCGTATTGGAGGACGCAGCTACTCCGTCACAACATTGATGTCATGCATACTGAGAGGAATGTGTTTTTGAATGTGTTTGACACTGTGATGGACATCAAGGGGAGGACAAAGGATACAAATAAAGCCCGATTGGACCTGGCTGACATTTACAATCGGAAGGAGCTTGAGTTGCAAGATGGTGGTCGTGGCAAACTTATCAAATCGAAGGCAAGTTATACACTAAGCAAAGCACAGAAATTGGCCGTCTGTAAGTGGGTTAAAGAACTAAAGTTACCAGATGGGTATGCTTCCAATCTGGGTAGATGTGTTGACATTAAGGAAGCAAAGTTACATGGAATGAAGAGTCATGATTGCCACGTGTTCATGCAACGGTTGCTTCCAATTGCGTTTGACGACATTACCAAGCAAATTTGGAACCCACTTGTTTAGCTTAGCCACTTTTTCGTGGAGCTTACATCGACAACACTAAATGTGAATCAATTAAAGGATATGGAAGTCAAGATACCCGTTTTGTTATGTAAGCTGGAGCAAATCTTCCCGCCGAAGTTTCTTTGATTCCATGGAACACCCGCCGTTCATCTACCTTACGAAGCAAGAGTTGGTGGCCCATCCAATACCGTTGGATGTATCCATTTGAGAGGTAAACAACATCAACTATTTTACTTAATACATATGAAATTCACGAACACGAGAGCAGTAGTTTAGCTTTCCCTAAAACTAGTAATTATTTGTATGTATCCCTCTTTAATAGGTTCCTGCACTCCCTTAAACACAAAGTCAAGAACAAGGCACGAGTGGAGGGTTCCATTTGTGAAGCATACTTAGTAGAGGAGACTTCCACTTTTGCCTCTTATTACTATCCGGACGAAGTTAACACGAGAAGGACAAGGATGCCTAGAAACGTTGATTCGGGCAAAGGATGTTCAACTAGTCCTCCTATATCAATATTCAACTATCCGGGCAGATTTAGTGGCAAATCAAAAGGATATTTCTTGGAGCAGCGTGACATTAATGCTGCTCATCTGTATATCCTTCAAAATTGTGAAGAGGTGGCGCCATATTTAGAGTAAGTTTCTATAACGTCCTTAATAAGTTCAATTGACATTTATTATTATTAATCGTCCTGATGTTAATCTCCCATATGTAGGATGTACGGCAATTTTCTAAGGGAACTCCAACCTGACATTTCAAACGATCAGGTTGATCGAGAAATTACTTCTCACTTTGCTACGTGGTTCAGTAAATATGTAGGTTAAGCATCTTCATTTTTTGAAGCATACATTTTATCTCCTTAAATATATAGCATGTATAAGAATAATATAATATTTGATTGTTTAGGTACTAGATCCAGACAACAATGTTCAAAATCCATTGTTGACAAATTTGGCATGGGGGCCTAATGGATGGGTTACATCATGGAATACTTATTTTGTAAATGGATATAAATTTAACACAAAAACATGGAATGAAGGAATGCAGACGTGTAACTATGGTGTTTGTGTGCGAGCCACCGATGGCAATGTAGAGGATGATTTCTATGGGGTTCTAACCGACATCCTTGAACTCGATTATACCGGTTTCCCGTGATGAAATTAGTTATCTTCAAGTGTGATTGGTTTGATCCTACTCTTGACGTAGGGACAAAAATAGATAAAAATTATGGTATTGTTCAAGTTAGGCTGTCTCGAAGGTATAATAAGGCGTACGACCCATTCATTTTTTCACAACAAGCAGATCAGGTTTATTACTCGCCATATCCCGAAGGACATCGTGGCTGGTTGGGTGTTATTAAGATAAAGGCTCGCAGTATAATTACTGATAATGTAATCAACCAGCCTGAAAAAGATGCTCCGTACCAAGATGATGAGTTTTCAAGACCCCACGTACCGTTGCAAATTACGCCGGACATTATTGTTAATTCTCTGGCGGAAAGAGTATAGGTGGGACTTAGCTTTGGTGGCTCTCGTCAGGGACATATTTGAGCATAAAGGCTCACTGGTTATGAAGAATCTGATGAACAAGCTGAGGAAGGGGCAGAATAAGGGGAGGTGGGTGGATCCTGAGATCATGAGGCAGCTGGACCAAGATCTTGGGCTACCGAGAAGTTCCAGGAGATCCGATGCCACAGCTCGGCGTAATCGAGCTTCTGATGGTGGCGCATGTGCTTGGACCGGTGGGTCTAAATCAGCCGCCGCCCACTACGACGAGCTGGTAATACATTAAACTTTTGACTTAATATACTATTTAATTAATTAGTTTTCATTTTTAATTATTCTTATGAATTTAATATTATATTATTCTGTGCAGAAAGCACGAAAAACTGGTCCCGACTCGCTATGGAGTTGGTGGAGAGGACGAAGAAGTTGAAGTCGGGGCATGGGTCAACGACAAGGCCCGTGAACTATCTTTGTAAGCAAAAAAATAATTTAGTGTTTACTTGTAATTTATTATAAATGATTTGTTAATATTGGATATAATTATTTTAACTAAATCTATTCAACTATACTTTGTAGGCGGGCTTTAACGAGAAGAAGGACGATGCCATATCACGTGCCTCACAAGCCACAAGATGAGGCTTTGACCGGTGATGGCTGCTCTCCTGTCTCCGTCGACGATAATGCCATTTATTTGGAGGTCGTCGGGGCAGGAACAAGAAGGGCACGTGTATGGCCTCGGACACTTGGGAGCCGAGTTCATCGCTTCATCGCCCAAGCACGCTCGCTTGCTTCGCGCCGATACCGTCCCTCGGGAGCAGTTCCACCAAATGCAGGACACCATCACGCAGCTGAACGCGGAGCTTCGGGAGAAGAGCGAGAGAGAACAGCAGAGATGGCGGACCAGATTGCCTGATTGACTCGGGCACACAAAGAATGATGCAAAGGCGAGCATCGAGCGTGGCCAAACATCTGGGCCTGGTGTTGGAGCGAGATGAGATCCAGACTCGCTTGCTCGAGATGATGCTCGACGGTTGTGCGCTGCCGCCGCTCCTCCGGTTCCACCGCCACCTCGATGTCTGCTCTCTGCAGAGGACGATCGGCCAGCGAGACGTCGGTGGTACGGGACGCTGAGGATGATTGGATTCCTCCATCTCCCCCTCGTCATGACTGATTTTTTCTCTCCATATTTTTTACTTTAAACGATTCTTGTACGACATTTTGGATTATTCTTTTTATATATATTTATTATTTTTTATGATTGTATATTTCATAAGTTATTTGGTGTGTTTTATTAGTAATTTTTTTAACGTTTAAAGAAAATCAGAAAAAAATTATTATAAAAATTAAAATTAATTTTTTTTTAATAATAACCAGTTTAGCGACCGAATTAGAAACCAATAATTCGGTCGCTAAACTTTATTTAAGATTTCCAGATGATGTATAGCGACCGAAAATTAGCGACCGAATTAGCAACCGATTATCGGTCGCTAAAAATGGTTACCCAAAAAATGCGACCAACCTAATAGCGACCGATTATTATTTTATAGCGACCAAATTTACGGTCGCTAATTAGCGACCGAAATAATAATTCGGTAGCTAAAACCTTAGCGACCAGGTATTCAGCTACCACCATAAATCGGTCTCTGATTCGGTCTCTAAAACAAATAGCGACCGATTTACATGGTTTAGCGACCGAAAAGTACGGTCGCTAAACAATTGTTTTTTTGTAGTGTATTGTGAAGGAAAAAGCACGAAATATAGAGGAAAAGAGGGGGGGGGGGTGTAATACAGATCGACTGATACAGAAGAATATGGTTCTTTATATAGAGAAGAGAGACTACCTGAATTTCTTGAAAACTGATCTAAAAACTTAATGCTCATTAAGTGGATTAGGTTATAAGGTGAATGGGTAAGTAGCACAATAGTCAAAGGAATGAATGTTTTTGCAGAAACTAATAAACTTTTAACGTCAGTTGTTTAATACAACTGACGTTAAAAGTGTTTTTTTAAAAAAATATTTATTTTTAACGTCAGTTTTTTAAACAACTGACGTTAAAAGTGTGATTTTCAGTTAAATAACTAGTTGACGTAAATAATCCTATATCCTATATAGAGAAGAGAGACTGATTTTCTTGAAAACTGATCTATAAACTTAATGCTCAGGGGTAGGTAGCACAGTAGTCAAATGAATTAATGTTTTTGCAGAACACTTTTAACGTCAGTTGTCTTCAACAGCGGACGTTAAAAGTTTTTTTATTTTTAACGTCAGTTTCTTAATACAACTGACGTTAATTAAATGTCCTTTAACGTCAGTTTTTACAAACAACTGACATAAAATGTTGTTTTATTTTGATTATAACGTTTACACCCGTGCGCCTTCTCGTATTTTCGCTCAGTACGCGTCTCTTTTCTCTTTTCATCACGCTCAACCCTCACTCTCAACCCTCACTCTCAACCCTCACTCTCACTCTCACTCTCACTCTCACTCTCACTCTCACTCTCACTCTCACTCTCACTCTGCCCTAATCGCGAGCTTATCTCCACCGCAACCACCGCGAGGGCTTCTTCGCCACCACCGTGAGGTACACTCTTAACCCCTAACTCTGTCTTTCCCGCTCATTCTTTGCAATAACTTGACATCTCTTTTTCCCCTTCCCGCGCACTAACTCTCCTTGTCCCTCTGCTCTCAGTAACCACATCGAACGTTGGCCACCACTCGAGCTCCCCTCCCCACCACCACGCGAGCACCTATTTCTGTTGAGTCTTTAGGGCACATTTTTTTATTTTTGGTTTTGAGTGTATGTTGAAACTTTAGTCTCAGTAGTTGAAACTTGAAACTGTGAGTTTGAGTTGTTTGGAATGTCTCTATTTTTGGTTGTGAGTGTATGTTGAAATTGTAGTCTCAGTAGTTGAAACTTGAAACCGTGAGTTTGAGTTGTTTGGAATGTCTCTATTTTTGGTTTTGAGTGCATGTTGCTCTGCTGGTTGATCTGTCACGGCCGTGATGCTCATCACGGCTAGGCCGTGATTAGTTCTGCATGTGAGGGTCTAGTTCAATTGGCACATTACGACCGTGATGGACATCACTGCCAGGCCATGACCAGTGCTTGGCAATCTTCAAAAACTATAGTTTTCAATCTCCCGTATTGTCCTTATATTGGATATATGTTTTGTATATATACAGGACCTATCTAGTTATTTTTATTTATACTTCTGTATTTATTTTGAGTTATAACCTATGTTAATACATATATATTGTTTTTGAACAGGCATACATATGGATCAGTCGGATAGCCCACATGCACGGGAGGACACTGTGGGGGCTACGCGGGACCCGATCACGCCTACGCCTGATTCTAGTGTAAGTTTACATGTTATATACTATCTTTAGTCCTTCTTTTTAATGTAAGTTTATAATGTTAGAACCCTCTATTTTATCATTTTTTTTGTCCATACAGACATCACAGGCTTATAGGAAACGGGGTAGAGGAGCCACCTCGTTGAAGAAACTAGAGAAGGACAGGCAAAGCAGACAGAAGCTTGAGGTGTCCTTCGATGCTAATCTAAATTCCCAGGGACCCCGTGCTAAAGAATTTAATAAGTGGGTGTTTCTACAAGCGAAGCAGCACGTAAGCATCAACTACAACCACTGGAATGACGTTCCACAGAACGTTAAAGATCAGATTTGGGAGGCTATCGTGGTATTTTACCTTTACATTCGTTTGATTTACATTATTAGATAATTATCCGAGTTATAATCCATCTAGTTGTTATGTATTTAATGTGTAGGTAGCTTGGACTGTGCCAAATGACGAGGACCATCGTCATAAATGTATGAAAATGGCATCAAAGCGTTGGAATGGGTTCAAGCATGATCTTACCAGGTACTATGTATCTGGGAAGAAGCGGCTTGATAAAATGTTCTCGGATTATCCCTGGATTGATCAGGATACTTTGGATATGTTTGCCAGGAGTCGACAGGATGGAGAATTTCAGGTTGGTTGATTAAGTTAATTTTGTATGCTTCTTATAGATCATTTAACTGTATTTAATTATGTGTTTTTGTTTGAATAGGCTAAGGCAAATAAGGGTCGGCAAAATCAGGCGAAGAACGTCCACCGCCACACCATGTCTCAGGGTGGGTACCAGACTCGGATCGAGCAGATGATGGCGGATAGGCTGAGGGCGAAGCAGGAAGAGCACTCTGCTAGGATTGAAAGAGGAGAGGTGCCTGAGGGCACACCATTAAGTCCTCCATCGGACATCGACTGCGAGGATGTCTGGTTAGCCGACCGTATGATAAAGACGGGATCTTTTAAAGTTGATGCCACTCGCGAAGTGGCAGATAAGATTGTAAGTAAATAATTAATTTGATTTCAATTGATATTTGTATAGATATTTGCAACACTTTTCACTTGCACGTTTTTTCATTTTTTTCATTGTAGATGGATCTTAAAGCACAATCCTCCCAGGGCTCATTCGTCCCTTCTGGACGGCGGGACGTCTTAATGACTGCTCTAGGCAAGAAAGACCATCTTGGTCGGGTTCTCGGTGTCCCTGGGAACGTGACCATAAAAGAATATTATGGCAAGTCTGCTTCACGAAAGCAGGTGGTCGATGAAGCATCAATTTTGGATGACATTACTCAGCACCTCATGTCCAACCCAGCTATTACAACACATCTGATGCAAAGCTTAATATCTAACCCAGAATTCAAGCAGGCGCTTGCCAGAGAGCTTTCCTCTGTCGGTACATCCCAGGACATCGCAGGGCATGCCAACCCTTCACATGTGAGCAAAAAAGAGAGTTATAGTAGGGCACATGTGGAGGACGATGAGTTGGCAGCTAGGGAGTGGGAGTTCGAAGTCCAACGCCATGAGCATGAGTTGGAAATGAAAAGGCGTGAGCTTGAGTTGGACTCCAAACGACGTGAGCTCGAAATGTTAACAAAGGTATGTATTCATTATTAATGTCCAAATTAGTCAAATAATTACTTGTGTTTTTTTTAATTATCAACAACTTATCTATTTTATTTTTCCTAAACTGAAGGCTAAGTCGACGTCGGTGTCGCTGTCACCTATCACTCGTTTGTTCTCACTTGGTGAGGATTATGCGTTTGAGATTTTTGAATGTCCATTGGAGCACGATGGATGGGTGGCACGCCTAGATCAACGGAGGATATTTTCCTTCTGTGGTGACGATCTCGGGAATGCCTGCAGAAATAATGTCTGGATGGCCAGCACAATTTTGAGTCTCTGGTGCACGTAAGTTAATTTTAATTTTATAACTTATTTATTTTTGGTATTTTTCCATTTAATAATTTATATTAATTTCAATATATATATTATGTAATTAACATCCACACCTTTTCATATCTTAGGTATCTCCATCGTCTTCAGCTTGATAAGGGCGTTGCATCAGTTTCCGGCTTCTTAGATCCGTCAATCCTTCTGCCCGATTTCTTTGCTAGCGATGCATTGAGTAAATACTGAGGGAACTTGTTGGGAGACAATCTGAAAGAATTATATCTGGCTCCCTACTGTATGAAAAACCATTGGCAGTTGTTCGTACTTCACCCGTCTAGGCATACTGTCATATTCTTTTGCTCTCTCCACCAACAGCCGCCACAGGTGGTGTTGGAAGATGTAAATAAGTAAGTAACTAATCTTAAATTTAATTTAAGTTTTAATATCAGTTGTTTTTAGTTTATTACACACATGATATATGAATTTGTTAATTGATCGACATGATTATTTGTTTATGATAGCACGTTGAAGGCGAGTAGCATAAGTTGCGCCAACGGGAGAAGTAGGGCTTCTAAGGCTAAAGCAAATCCTGTATGGAATATCCTCAAGGTTTGGTAGTTTATTTATCAAATAATTAATATTATAATTACTAATTTATATGTATATTCAACTGACGTTGAATTTAATTTTGTTGGTAGTCTCGATTTCAAATTGACGGGTGGTCGTGCGGCTATTATGTGATGCTTCATATGCTGAACATAGTCTCCGCATCTATTACGGATGGATGGAATAAGGTAATATTTAAACAACTTGTTAAATTATATATTATAGTTTTGAAGATGACTTTCATTGATGTTATTATTATTATTTGAACGTGTGTAGGCATTTAACGACCAATCGCCTATTAAAGAATATGAGTTAAGAGACTTGAGGATGCGCTTCGCTGAATTCTTCTTCAAGTATGCGACTGAAAAAGGAATTGACAAGATACCTCCGCACTACTTAGATGAATAGTTTTTTTGTTAGACTTTAGAAACTAATTAATAACATGTATATATATATATCCTTAGATTGGTAGTTTTGTTTTTAGACATTGGAGACTAAAATTTATATATATATACTTGTAGATAGTTATGTTTCTCCTATACATGGGTTTTGGTTTTAGGTCCCCCCATTGTTCCATTTTTCCTTTGCAATTCTGTAATGTGTGTGATATTCTGTGTTACTGGGATATTTACTGCATGCAGGGATAGCTGAGGGGAGTGATATTTTAAAACTGAATTTAAAAAAAAAAACTATTAACGTCAGTTGTATCAAACAACTGACGTTAATAGTATTTTATAAAATATACAGTACACTATTAACGTCAGTTGTAATAAACAACTGACGTTAAAATTAAAACCTTTAACGTCAGTTCTTTATAACAACTGACGTTAGTTTTAACAAAATTAACGTCCGTTGTCTTAAAGAACTGACGTTAATAGTTTTATGTTTAACGTCAGTTGTTTAAACAACTGACGTTAATTTTTACAAAATTAATGTCAGTTGTGTTAAAGAACTGACATTAATAGTTTTATATTTAACGTCAGTTCTCAACTGACGTTAAAATATTAACTATTAACGTCAGCTGTATTTACGTCAGTCAGTATTCTGACGTAAAAAATCAATTTTAACTGACGTAAAAAGCACTTATTGCATTAGTGGAAGGTGGTCTTTAATCATACTCCTTGACTTAGTCAACTCACGAAATGCCTTCGATTCCAGAAGATCACCAAAGTTATAAACCAAAATCCACTATCTCAGCTCATTGTCCCATCAGTTGACCATGTCCTCCACCTCCCTATTTTTAAGGGGATGATTCTTCAACCACGCCCGTGACTTGGCCAACTTATGAAATGTCAATAATAATATAGATAACTGCACAATCAACTAAGTTATGGAGCAAAATCCACTTTCTGATCAGCTAACTGCCTTATCAGCTGACATATCTTCCATATCCCTAATTTTAAGGGAGTGGGTGTTGATACACATTTTTGACTTGGTCAACTCATAAACCATCATTGATTACAACTAGTCAGCTTTTATTTTTCTTTTCTCTCTCCAAAACTACCTCCAACTTTATCCAAAAATCTAGGAAAGTAGGTAAATGGGTGAAACTACTTTTAACTTTATCCACACGAGCCCATTAAGGCCCAACAATGGCCTATAAGCCCATCTCAACTTAGAAACTTGTTTATCTGATTCTGCATCATCTGATTTTATATCGCTTATGCCTCCTCAACTAAACCCGACTGCATTCGCTTCTCGGCTACCAAATATCTCAGATCATCAGTTGTGTTCAAATCATCCTAGTTCAGACAGTCTTGGTTCAACTAATCTCGATTCAGTTGATCTTGCTTCACCTAATCTTCTAAACTAAATTCGACAAATCACATTAGGCAATTTTATCACCTTTTTTTTTACAGTTGGATCGTATATCTATAATTAATAAAGCATATTTGATACATTTGAAGCCCAATATCCACTAACAAGCTGTCTTAGCTGTTCGTTGTCTCAACTGACTTAATTAGTCAACTGTTTGTCAACTTAGTCCACAATTTGTCTGTCGGCTAACTTAATTAGTCAATCATCTGTTATTTGATTCCTTAACAGCTAATGAGCAATTGTAGCCAGATGAATCTATCTTTTTCCAATCAGCTATTAACATCATTGGATACTAAAATCAGCTAAGTAAATAAATCGGCTATTTTTCGCAATCGGCTAACAACTAATTTATTTTTTGGTGTTACCACCATTATAATTAAACTAGTAACTGAACCCGTGCAACGCATGGGAATAATTTTTATAAAAGTGAAAATTAGTTATATAGGTGCTTTTAATATCTAAAATATAGAAATAGTTAATTAAATTTAGAACAACAAGTGGTTGATAAACGCATAACATAAAATTCTATGGAATAAACATAAAAAATGTCTATAATATAAATTTTTTAGAGGAAATTTAATATAATTAACAAATAAGAAAATTACAACATCAATTAATAAATGAAAATTCCGTTAACGTAGAGATTGATCCTTGTATGGAAGTTAGTAACTACGAACTAAGGTGAATGAGTACTTGATTTTACGTAAATAAATAATCATAGAAGATTTTGATATATGATAAAGAGATTTAATGGTTTAATCAAATTTGAATGATTGATTTACTCTTTTTATCGGAATAAGTTCCTAATTTTATGGCAATTAAAAAGTACTGAATGAGTCAAATTTTGAACCAAAAACAACTTTGTTAAGCCTTTGTGTTTTTATTGTTTGTATAAATACATTAAAATATATAAGATAAAAAAGGTTAAATAACAGTTTAAAAGTGAAAAGGATATATTGAATTATTCAAGACAAAAGTTTTTGGAGTGTCGACTTCATTAGAGGTAATTTCTACAAATTTTCAAAAATTTCTTTGTATACAACATTTTGTGTAACACCAAGCACATTTTCATCTTCATCCAAAATTAGTATCTTCAACCCCTTCCTCGATCTGACTCTGGAAAGTGCAACATAAAGTTGTCCATGAGAGAAAACTGGTTTAGGAAGAAACAATCCAACATGAGATAAAGATTGTCCTTGACTTTTGTTTATTGTCATGGCAAAATAGGGAGATATAGGAAATTTCTTCTTTGAAACTTGAAAGGCATTTCAATATCTGAAGGTATTAGATTCATCATTGAAATGTAAATCTTCTCTCCAATAATGATTACATTAATACATTATTAACATATTTTAATTGCCTTTTTTTAATCAAACCATTTAATTGCCTTAATTGTTACTTATTACGTAGTATATACTGATATATGATATAATTTTTTATTAAAATAATATGATATGATATATAATAAATATGAATAAACACATGCTAATATACAAATATGAATTGATTGAGCTAATTAATACATAAATATGAATTAATGTACTATGAGTAATTAAGGAGCAATTAAGAAATTGTCTTCATAAAATTTTAAAACTTTAAATTCGAAATTTTAAAAATAAAATAAAAGAATGTGTTAGAATATTATATGAGAAGCTATTGCACCAGAATAATTTAAATAAATAAAAATTTGAAATTTGAAACTGAGAAGGAATTGCACAAGAATAATATAAACCAATAAAAATTTTAAATTTGAAACTCTTCAAAATAAAAGAGAATAATGGGAATCTAGTACATAACTAATAAAAGCATAGAAATAAAAATAGATATTGAAAATCAATCAAAATAAATTCATATTAATTTGATATTGAAAATCGGTTTCAAAACATATATTGATACATACAATAATATGAGTAAATAATGAGCAATTAGTATATATTCTAACATTTTAAGACTTGAAATTCGAAATTAAGAAATAAAATAAATTAAAAGGATGAGTTCGATTTTAACCCAAAAAAAAAAAAGAGTTAGAATAGTATATGAGAAGTTATTGCATTAGAATAATCTAAATGAATACAAATGTTTTAATTTGAAACTCTTTAGAATAAAATAGAATAGAATGAGAATCTACAAAATTTTTATTTGAATTATTTGAGTAATTAAAATAATTATTTCGAAATTTAAATAAAATTAAAATAAAAGATTGGATTAAAATATTATATGAGAAACTATTGCACCAGAATAATTTAAACAAATAAAAGTTTGAACTTTGAAACTCTTTAAAGTTAAAGAGAATAGAATGAGAATCTACAAAATTTTATTTGAATTATTTGAGTAATTAAAAAAAATTATTTCGAAATTTAAATAAAATTAAAATGAAAGATTGGAACAAAATATTATACGAGAAGCTATTTCACCAGATTAATTTAAACAAATTAAATTTTGAAATTCAAAACACTTTAAAATAAAAGAAAATTGAATGATAATTAGGTATATACTAATAAAATCACTGACCCTCAAAATAGATATTAAAAATCAATCAAAATAAAATCAGATTGATATGATATTGAAAATCAATCAAAATAGGTTTTGATTTGATAGCATTGATAGCATACATTAATATGAATAATTAATGAGCAATTAGTGTATATTAACTTTTCAAAACTTGAAAATCGAAATTTAAATTTTTTTAAAGAAATAAAATAAAAAATGAGTTAGAATAGTATATGAGTAAATAATGAGCAATTAGTATATACTAACATCTTAAGACTTGAAATGTCGAAATTTATAAATAAAATAAAATAAAAGGATGATTTAGAACTTTGTAACTCTTTAAAATAAAAGATAATAGAATGGGAATCTATAAAATTTTTATTTGACTTATTTGAGTAATTAAAAAAAATATTTCAAAATTTAAATAAAATTTAAATAAAAGATTGGATTAAAATAAAAGAGAATATAACGGTAATATACAAAATTTGTTTTTGAATTATATGAGTAGTTAATGAGAAATTAAGAAAATGTCTTGAAAACATTTTAAAACTTGATGAGTAATTAAGAAAACGACTGTGAATTATATGAGTGAAAATGTCCTGAAAACAATTTAAAACTTGATATTCCAAATTTTAAAGAGTAGTAATAGAAATAACAAACAACAAATATTATCAATTTGAGGGTTGCAAATATATTGAAAATGATAAAACCAACATCCATTATATAATCCCAAAAGACTAAGCACAAGGAAACATTGAAAGATAAAACATAACTTTAAAAAGTGTTTAAAATTAAAATAAATAGAGCATGCGACACTACTGAGATGAAACATCTTTGCTTAAATCATTCCTTCTCTTGCTTGATTCTCTTCGATACTTTGTTGGTGGTACTGCTTACCGAAGCTGACAAATCTTCAAGGTCAACATCTGATATCCTCTTTGATGGAGTTTCAGTTCCCACCCCAACATCGCCAAACTGAGTCATAAGATCAACACCAATAATGGACGTATCTTCGTTATCAAAGTAAAAACAAAAGAAAATAGCAAGTTGTCATATATATAAGCAAATATCAATAAACAAATATTTAAAGGCTAAACAGAAAGGAAAAACGATCTCACAGAAATCGGTTTCAATTCTTTGAAATTCTGAATGATGATCAGATCATTAGTTAGCCTCCTAACTCTGTAAGAATTTAGAAACCGAGAGCTAGATACATTTTTTACCTCAACCTTGAATAAAAAATCCTTGTTGAGCTGGTTACGAATCTCTTCAGGAAAGCTGCAAGCACCAGATGGCTGGCCAATTTATAATTAATATAGTTAGTATGAGTATCAATATTAGTAATATGCATGATAATAGATTTATATTGAAGTACGCTAGGATGTATGTTTTTTAGTTTTTATGGCAACAACCTTCCTGTAAAGTTGTACCAAATTTGGACATTCCTTTCCTAAGAGATATGTGGCATCACGATCAAAGATTATAAAGGTAGCAGAATCAGACTCATCAACGACCCTAACCTTTATTTGGTATCTGTATTATTTATTCATTGAATTTAGATGCATATATAAAAAAAATAAAAAAACATAGACACGGTAAGTGATAAAATTTAGAGGAATTTGTACTTCTCTCCAACATCAATGACATGACGATTACAATTTTCACAGAAATACTTTGATTCGTCTGATCTTCTTTCTCAACAAATTTGCCACATTTGCATGCCGTATACCACCAAATTTCAGCCTCATTCAAATGTTTAATAGTGGCAAACACAACAGAAAACGATGCTGAAATAGCAACAAAAATAAAGATTATACATGAAATAAGTAGGGTTGAAAAATAGAGGATTAAATATAGGAAATAGCGATACGAAGTTATGGACCTCTAGGCAGTCATTGATCTGTTGAATATTCTTTTTATCAGACACATTCAATAGTTTTTGCTCAACATTCATTTTTGGAGACTCGGTTATTTGGTTGAGGACTTGAGAACCAGATTGAATAGTGTCAACCATTCTAGGAAGGAAAAAGGGACCAAAAGCTATTAGTTTAGTTCTTCATCATAAAGCTGAATAACAATTTTTGAATTATGAATGTTGAAGAAAAAACCTTAGTTTTAGATCCACAGCCTCTGGTATCTCTGGATCGAAAAACAGCTTGGTTGAATACATAATAGTTTGAAATACGGTTTACACCTGACAACAGAATATATCAAATACATGATTCTAAAAGATGTTAACTATTATGCCATGAAAAAGCCAAAATATACAACAAACCTTTGTATGTCCTGACTTTGGCAAACCGTATGACAACAACAGAGTTGACTCCACCACCAGCACCAATAAAGTCATTGAACTCATCAAGAAAATTGCCAAAGAGAGCACATTCAATTTTATTGCTGCTTAAAAAAATTACACGTTAAAAGACATGTAATAAGAAACGAAACCACAAAATAGGGAAAAATAATTTAGATGAGTAAGAACTAACCCATCATTATCCAATTCGATAACCTTCAATGTAGATTTTTTCCCATCCTTTACATATTCCTTTTCGGAGCCAACACCAGTAAGTAGACCATTTACATCTAAAAGCATCGCATTGAGGAGTAAAAATGAAGAAATAACGTGGAAAGTACATCACTGAAAATTAATAAATGAAACAGCAAGTACATTACTAAAAAAAAGTACCAAACAAGTAACATGCATTAAAATTGAGATCCAATATTTCGGTGAAGGGCACAAAAGAGTAAGGAGTTGGAAAATTTTGGGTCTGTTGCAAAGGCTGCACTTCAGTATCATACAGAAAATTCAACTTGCAGTCATGTCTTGAGGTCCTGTAATCACCTCCATTAGATCCAACACCAACAAAAGTTATAAGAATGACTTTGCCCTCAAACAATAGACGCTGAAACCTATAGATAAAAGACTTTCGAATAGACGCTTGTATTTTTTCACCCCGAAACATAGAAAAATAACATTTAGAGTTTGAAAAATTGATCATGGTTAATACTAAATTAAATAGAGAACACTAAAAATTTACCTACTCATCCATGACTACCAACTCCAATGAATATGGTATTCTAGAACCATTTAAACTCGCAATAGACCACATTCTGACGATTTCAACTTTGAGGTTCCAAGTAGACTTTGCAGCTGTTACAGCAGACACCAATTCATAGGATGCATCCATGATGAATAATTAGCACAAGAATATGAGAGTGTAGACAATTGCTATAGTATGAGAAGTAAGATAATTGGAGAGATAGTGATTTTGGTCCTTAATTTATACACTTGCGTTTTATATATTAATGTATATGTCATCAATGTCATCAATATCTATTTTAATTGATAATCAATATATCGACCTGCTTTTCAATAACCAAATTTTATTTTAATTATTTGATTAATTAATGTGCCTTTAAAAAATATGCTGATAACATTTTAAAAAATTTATTTAATTTTAAAAAATGAATTCCGAAATAAAATAAATAATTTAAATAAAAAAATAAAATTAAATTAAAATTAAAATCAAAGAAAATAGAATGGGAATCTACAAACCTAATCTAAAATGTAAAATATCTAAAATGTAAAATATTAAAATCAAAGAAGGGAATTCGAAATACTAAAAATAAAATAAAATTAAAATCAAAGAATGATTTCTATGCTTATTAATCAAAATAAAAGCAGATTAATATGATATTGAAAATCAATCAAAATCCTTTTGTTTTTATATGAATGATTATGAGTAAACAGATGTTGATATCAATTTGAATTATATGAATCAATTTGAATAAACACATGTTGATATACAAATATGAATTGATTGAGCTAATATATACTATATATGAATTAATGTATTGTTCCTAATTAAAAAATTGGATTTCGAATTATACTCCTCATTTAAAACTTGATTGAGCTAACTAATACATAAATATGATTTAATATATTATGAGTAATTAAAAATCTGGAAGTCACCCCGTCAAAAATAATATGTTGACAACATTTTAAAAAATTTATTTCATTTTAAAAAATGAATTCTGAAATAAAAAAACGGAAGAATGAAATTTGAAATAAAATAAGTAAATTAAATTAAATATTGGAAATCAAAGAATGATTTCTATGCTCATCAATCAAAATAAAATCAGATTAAAATGATACTAAAAATACGACACCCCATTCCCAAGGTATCACATTTACGTAACATGTTGCAACAATCAAACTTAGCGAAAATATTAATTTGCTGGTTTCCTTCGGAAAACAAAATAAATAAGTTTTCAACTCACTTAGTCTTTGCAAAATGGTGATGAATTTTTTTTTTTCATTTTTCTTTACTGTACACACACCCAAACACCATCACATAATATGCATCTCTATATATCATACATATGCATCATCAAAGTTTTACATAAGACCTTTTTCCTACCCGGTTATCATCTACTGACAAACATATATCACATTAAAATGAAACAACATAACTATATCACAGTGGGAGTCTGAAAACACTACTAAAAAAGATGGCTCTCAGTAGCCAATAAGTCAGACTATCTAAAAATCCCACTCTACCCAAAAAGAACTACATCCTACAGCTGGTCACCACTATAGAAACCCATTGGAGAGTCCAGTATAGACACCCCCACCTCCAGGAGGTGTATCTGGAGAGGATACATCAACCCCCTCTCCAACATCCTGGTCTACACCATCCTCAAAAGGAACATAGTCTGGATCAACCATCGGATCCTCCTCAGGATCCTTCTCCATCTCCACTTGTGCCTCCTCCGGTATCAAGACTATAGGCCCAGGAGGTGACTCCGGGGCTACCTGATGAAAAGGCTGAACGTGCGGAGGTGGTTGATGCTCTAAGTCCCCGTGTTGTACCAAATACCGCAGGATCATCCAAATGGGAGGCAGTGAAACCTCGATCGTCTCCCTGCTATGAATGAGCTGTTGTGGTCCCTCTGCTACAGTCCCTCGGAGTGTCCTCATCGGACCCGTGTAGGTAGCACTCTGAGCCCCTGGGTTGACCACCCAGGCGTTACCTTGATCAGCGTTGTCAAACATCATGGCTCGGACCCCCGAGTAGTTCTGATCCACTGCGTCCGAATCCATCTGAACGCAGATATATATATATATATATTCCACATAGAAGAGGAAACAACAAACAGATATACAAGAGCGAGATACCAATATATGAGTTTTGATAAGACAATCGTATGCACGACACACAAAACAACATATACCAGATATTCACAGCATACAAAAATTATCTAAACAGTAGAATAATTTTATCCAAAGGGTTTCATACTCGACAATCATTGTCATTTTATAAAAATGCATGACACTTCAATATTCAGGCTCTATTTTGATACCTAATCTCCAGAGATCCCACAACTTTCTGTATCGTTTTGAGCGGATCAAGCTCTTTACATGGCCCATTATAAAAACGAAATAAAACAATGTCCAAAAGAACACATAACACACTGGTAATCACTCAGTACACCAAGGTTATTGTTCAAAAATGTAACTCATTGGTCCACACAGAACACAATAGTTACTGCGATCAATGGAGTTTATTGTCCATAACCTATTGCATCACTTTAAACCTCAATAGTCATCGCATTAAATTGGAAACAAAGTCCAGTAAAGATACATTAGCTCACTTAGAATCCAATGATCAAATGGAAACATAGTCCATAAAAGATACATTGATCCACTCAGGACTCAATGATCAAAACACATGACACGTCTGCCAAAAATACATGAGAAAAACTTTTATTCTTGTTTCGTTTTCTTTGTCGTAATAATCTTTCCATGTCGAAGCCCAAATCTAACGACCATGCTTAATTTTATATTAAGGCTTTTCACTTAAAAGCAAATACCGGGCACACAGTCCAAATGTTTCAAACTCAACAGGACACATAGTCAAAGTGCTCAATCGCAAAGCTCTATACCGATGCACCACTCTTAGGCTCGCGGATGTAGAATTCACATTTTCCACATCAAATATAGGACACACGGTCCACAAAACCTTTGCAAGACACTCACTCCATTGACACAGATTCCTGATCTACGTGTCCACAGAACACTAGAACCCCGACGTCTCGGTCACTAGGTTCGTTTATCCTTTTTAAAACATTTCACTCAGTGAAAAACAAATACAAAAACCAAACCTCTAAAAACTTATCCATGTTTAACGGAATAATTCCACTGAATAAAAATCCTCTTTACAAAAATTCTTTTCTGTTAAAACGTTGATAAAACGTGAAAATCATTGATAAAATCTTTTTTTTTTCCAATTACTTCATTTCTGAAAATCGTTCTCAATAAACATCAACTTTTAAAAAGTCATTTCTAAATAAAATCTATAATAATAAAATAAAACATTTTTATAAAAAATTTTCATAAAAAACTTTTTATAACTAAAATGACGTTTGTCATAAGTAATTGTTCTGATGGCTATATTACGTTATTTTCATAACTTAATCACTTTAATTAACATTTTATAATAAAATTAAATTTATTTTGGAAAAACTAGCGCCTGTGAAAAATTTTCACAGTTTCGACCTTACTGTCACTTATTGACACTATTTCTGCAAAAATATTATTAAAATAATATTTTTTCCACTTTTTCTCAAATTCCCATAAATTAATCACTTTGATTAATTATTCAAGCTTATTAAGCTTTTATCCTTAAATTAATTTAAACACTGACCAATGTCAGGTTTCTCAATCTATCACGCAACAGCAGATAATTTCATCATATAATAGCATAACATACATCCAATTCATGGCATGCATCACAATTATAATTTAACAATTTAATCATAATCATGTAAATCCACATATCACAAAAACTCAATTAAACACCCAATCAAATCAATAATTAACAACTAACAGTTTCAATCACAGGAAAATATTATGGATAATATACAGACAACTCAAACAACTAGCATGCGATTATCTTAAACTCCTCATGCAAATTCCACTTACCTCTTGGAGATTCAAGCTAACGTTCTCAAACAACCTTTCGATTTTGAACCGGTTTCCTCCGTCGGCTTAGATCAACTCAATCCGATTGGTTCCTTCATAACGAATTGCAACCAAACTAAATTAAAATCAAATAAAAACACACTTATTCAAGAGGGTTAGGGTTCGGCCTCTTATAGATTACCAGGTTAGGAAAGTTAGAAATTTTATAACTTATGGATTTATGGTCCTTAAGCAACCTAAACATGATTTAGCACTTAATCCAAGATCATGAACCAAGAACTTTGAATGAAACCCATCTAGCTCTATGAACTGTGGTTTTGGCCTCATCACAAAAGTGAGATTACAAATTTCACTTGATTCTCATCTCTTGGATTTAACAAATATACGTAGTATAGAGTTGGATTTAAATGTCACAAGACAACTTTGAATCAAAAATCCATCCAACAAATGAAATTAGGGTTTCGGCCCTTTTGAAGAAAATAGGCTAGGGTTTGATTTTTGGTTTTCTAATCACTTATATAAATAGCTATCATGGTCTTAAGAGATTAAATCATGAATCATAACTCAAAGTTGAAACAAAACCCATTTACACCCAACCTACATTGGTTCGGCCTTGCTTAGAAAAATAAAGAAGAAATTTATTTTGAGTTCATGCTTCTAGATGATGAATATAGATATCAAGATGAGTTCATAGAAATTGTTTCAAGTCAAAAGGATTTTTATACAATTCCTTTTGAATTTTTGAAGAAAGCTTCATAAACTTTGAATCATATGAAGAACGTGAGGATTAAACGCATAAACTCATAAAAGTTGTGAAGAGAAAGAGTTAAATGATCAAGGAGAGAAGAAATCACCTCTTGATGATCAAAGAAATGGATGATTTGGTTGATGTTCTTCACAAAATCTCTAAGTTGTTCTTATGATGTTCTTGAAGAAATGATGAATTTTGGAGAGATGAAGTCATGAAAGTGATATGAAATTTGCTAAGTGTGGTTATGTGAAGGGGGAGCCGTGGGTTATTTTGGGGGACATTTTGGTCCAAAATCACAATGGCAAGGCTTGTAATTATCAAGTGAAACTAGGGGTAAAATGGTCGTTTCCACATAAAAATATCTAATGTCATTAATGTACCATTATGGCCATTATGACTCAGATTGGATCGTCATAAATGCTTGTCATCTCAGTCCCATCAGTCATCTCAACTCTGTTGCTGACCCCCTGATTCTTCTGACTTAGGTTTTCCTAGAGATATCTCGTCTTTTTCGCCCGCAGCAAATATAATATTATATTTTTATGCTAAAATTTTCAAAACTTCTAGTATCGTAGAAAATACGATAAAACATTATTCGTCTCGTTCATGAATTAAAATTAGGTTTTTCGAGTAGTAAACTTTTACTGTCAGTGAAAACGTAGACCGGGTTCCGTTTGAATTTTCACCCAAAATTTCATCATAACCCTATGATATAAAGCATGACATGAGAATGCCAGTGGTTTACGCAAAATCATTTTTTGAGTCTCAGATAAAAATATAAGCATTTATATATTTATTACCGACATTAGAAAGCAGCGAAAAATCGGGGTGTTAAATTACTACCCCACTAAAAAAAAATCCTCCTCGAAATTACGCACCTGTAAAAAGTTCAAGATATTGTAATCTCATCTTGTCCTCGACTTCCCACGTTGCTTCTCCAGTCATTTCATCCCAAATAACATTGAATAAGGAAATTTGCTTACCCCTGAGTTGCTTGATCAACTTATCTTCGATTCGTACAGGAGAAGTATCGTAAGACAAGTTTTCTTTTAATTGTACTTCATCGAGTTCGATTACGTGTGATGGATGAGGAATATACTTCCTTAGTTGTGAGACATGGAATACATCTTGAATGTTTGAAAGAAAAGGCGGCAAAGAAATGTGATAATCTATTGTACCAATAAGACAAAGAATTTGGTAAGGTCCAATGAATTTAGGAGTGAGTTTTCTGGACTTCATAACCCTACCTACCCCAGTCGTGGGTGTGACTCTCAGAAATACATGTTCACCTTCTTGAAATTCAAGAGGTCGTCTTCTCCGATCCGAATAACTCTTCTGCCTACTTTGTGTTGTTTTCTTCTTTTCATGGATTTGTTTAACCTTTTCCGTCGTCTGTTGCACGATTTCAGGACCTAAAATCATGCTTTCTCCATCCTGATACTAACACACAGGTGTTTGACACTTTCTTCCATAAAAAGCCTCATAGGGAGTCATCTCTATACTCGAATGGAAACTATTGTAATACATGAATTCGATAAGCCGTAATAGGTCATCCCAACTTCCACGATGGTCTAAGACACATGCTCTCAACAAATCTTCTAACGATTGAATCGTTCTCTCTGTTTGTCCATCAGTATGAGGATGATATACTGAACTTAATCTTAACTTGGTTCCTAAACCTTCATGCAAGCTTCCCCAGAAACGTGAAGTAAACTTCGGATCTCGATCTGACACGATACTCGATGGTACTCCATGAAGTCTGATCACTTCCTTGATATAAACATAAGTAAATTTTTCCACGGTATAATTGATCTTAACAGGTAAGAAATGTGCCGATTTCGTTAGCCTGTTGACAATCACCCAAATGGAATCAAAGCCTTTGGAAGTTCGCGGTAAACTCACCACAAAATCCATTGATATGCTATACCACTTCCATTATGGTATATCTAATGATGTAAGCATATCACAGGGTCTTTGATGTTCTATCTTCGCTTTTTGACATGTCAGACATGATGCAATGTACTCTGCTACTTGCTTTTTCATGCCTGGCCACCAAAATCTTTGTTTCAGATCTTGATACATATTTTTTGATCCAGGATGAATACTTAGCTTACTCTTGTGTGATTCCTCTAAAATCATCTTTTTCATCTCAGGATTATCAGGTACACACACTCGTCCATTGCACCTCAAGATTTGATCTGGTCCCAAACTAAATTCCGCCACTCTTCCTTGTTTCATTAAGTCATTATTTTCTTGAAGATAAGCATCCATAACTTGTTGTTCTCGGATTTCTTCCATTAATCCACTTGAAATTTTGATAATTCCCACACCGATCTTTTCCTTATTTAATTCCCTAATCAAATTGAGATCATGTAACTTCTCAATCAACTCTAGTTCCCTCACCATCATAGCTGAGATATGAACGACTTTCTAGCTAAGTGCATCAGCTACAACGTTAGCTTTTCCAGGATGATACTGTAACTTAAAATCGTAATCTTTCAGAAATTCCATCCAACGTCTCTGTCTCATGTTGAGTTCCTTCTAATCAAACATGTACTTTAAACTTTTGTGGTCACTAAAGACATCGAACTTTGCTCCGTACAAGTAATGTCTCCATATCGTTAGTGCAAAAACCACTGCACCTAGCTAACTCCAGATCATGTGTAGGATAATTTCTTTCATGAGTCTTTAACTGACGTGATGCGTAAGCTACGACTTTCCGATGTTGCATTTACACACATCCTAAACCTTGATGAGAAGCATCACAATATACCTCATAAGGTTCATTTGGTTCAGGTAGTATTAACACTGGCAAGGTTGTCAACTACTCTTTAATCTTCTGAAAGCTCTCTTCGCACTTGTCTGTCCATACAAAAGGTTGATATTTCTTTGTAAGTAAAGTGAACGGCGCAACTATCTTTGAAAATCCTTCAATAAATCTTCTACAGTAACCAGCTAGACCGACAAAACTTCTGATCTCCGTTACCGTCCTTCGTCTTTCCCAAGAAAGTACCGCTTCTAATTTTGCAGGATCGACAACAATACCTTCTTCGGTAATCACATGTCCCAAAAACTTTACTTCCTCTAGCCAAAATTCACACTTAGATAGTTTTTCATACAAAACTTTCTCACGCAGGATTTGTAAAACTTGTCGTAAGTGTTCTTCATGTTCCTCATTACTCTTAGAGTAAATAAGAATATCATCAATGAACACAACTAAGAACTTATCAAGAAACGGACAAAAAATCCGATTCATGTAGTCCATAAAGATAGCAGGTGCATTCGTCACTCCAAACGGCATTATGAGATATTCATAATGTCCATAACGAGTTCTGAATGCAGTCTTTGGTATATCTTCAGTTTTTACCCTAATCTGATGATAACCTGTCCTCATGTCAATATTTGAGAACACAACAGCTCCTCGCAGTTGATCCATCAGGTCATCTATACGCGGTAAAGGGTACTTATTCTTAATTGTCACTTTGTTAAGTTGTCAGAAATCCACGTAAAGCCTTGAACCTCGGTCTTTCTTTCTCACTAGAAGAACTGGTGCTCCCCCATGGAGAAACACTTGGTCGAATGAACTTTTTTGACAAAAGGTCCTCCAGTTGAGTTTTCAATTCAACAAGCTCTGTAGGTGACATCCGATATGGAGCAATAGAAATTGGTCCAGCTCCTGGTACTAAATCGATGGAGAATTCTATCTCTCTTACTGGCGGCAAACCGGGAAAGTCATTAGGAAACATATCCGGAAATTCTCTAACTACAGGCATCGTACTCAAATCGATCTCCCTCTCGACTTCTAAGTTAGTTAAAAGCATGTATCCATGATCTCTTTCTTTCGAAAAATTAAAGTCTTATGAGAACAATCTAACAGGATATGGTTGGAAGATAACCAATCAATGCCTAAAATCACATCTAACTGTATTAAAGGCAGGCATATCAGATCAACAAGAAAATGTCTATCCTGAATGATAATAGGACAGTTCAGACATATAGAATTTACGGTAACCGGCTCAGTAGTTGGGGTTGAAACAATCAAGTCATATGATAAAGAAGAAACATGTAATTTCAAATATCTCATAGAATCCATCACAATAAAGGAGTGCGTTGAAACCGAATCAAAAAGTACAGTTAAGAGATTACCAGCTATGTCGCAACTACCTTGTATGAGATCGTCAGACTCAGAAGCCTCAGGGGCTTATTGGTCTTTACGGTGTTGACAACTGGTGCAGTCCTTGGCATACCACAGTCTCTAGCTAAATGCCCCATCTGACCACAATTGAAACATTTTGGTCCTCTAACTGGATAATTATTTGCTAAATGATTTGGATCTCCACACTTGTAACACTTCCTGCTTGGGCCTTGATTTTGATTCCTCTGACCTCCAACACCTGATGCAGCAGCTACAGGATGGTATGATTGTTGATTTCGATTATTCCTTAGTGCTCGGTAATAAGGTTTGTTTTGGACTTGCTTTCCCTTCTGGTTCTAAAATTGACTCTTAGATTTTGATGGTCCTCCCACATTTCCTCTGTTATCTCTTCCCTTCCTCATTTGTTCTATTTTCCTACACTTTTCAACCAAAGCTTGGAAATTCCTGATTTCCAATGGTAATACAGGCTCCGTAATCTCAAATCACAATCCTGCTTCAAAACGCTCACACTTCCAATATTCATCTGGATTGTTTTGGAAAAAGCGGAAGTACTTGGAAAGTGACTCAAACTTGGCTGCATACTCCCCTATAGATAAATCCCTATGATATAGACGTAAGAATTCTTGCTCCTTTTCTGTTCGAGCACTCTGTGGGAAATACTTGCTCAAAAACATGTTCTTAAATATCACCCAAGTAATCACCTGATTTCCTGCTTCCAGTAGTTGCCTAGTGCCTCTCCACCAATACTCAGCATCCCCTAACAGCAGATGAGTAGCATAAGGCACCTTCACTCCTTCTGGACTATTGATTAACTCAAAGATCTTCTCCACTTCCTGAATCCATAAGTCAGCTTTTATAGGATCCACATCTCCATGAAATTGTGGAGGATTCTGGCGTCTAAAATCAGTAAGACTTCTGCCTTCAGCAGCCTGTTCAGCTCGAAGTTGTTCTTGTAAATTCTGGACAACCATTGTAGCATTTGCTGTGTAATAGCAGCAGCAACATCCGCCATTGCTTGTGCAGCAATATCCATACCTCCCTCTTCCTCAAAATTTTCCTCAAAATTTCCTCAACCATCAACATGACCACCTCTACGACCTCATCCATGGCCTGGTCCACGTCCACGTCCAAGTGCACCTTCTAGTTCCATAACTGACCTACAAGACACAATCAGTTAAATGGTAACCAGATAATGAAACTTAAGTTTACTAACTATCACACATTACTTCTAAGAAGTAATTCTAAGAAGTAATTCAAACAATCTCTTTCAGAGGTCACACAACATCAACACAACAAACCTATTCCCAAAGATTTCCCGAAAGACTCGACCAGCTCTGATACCACTAACGCGACACCCCATTCCCAAGGTATCATAATTACATAACATGTTGCAACAATCAAACTTAACGAAAATATTAATTTGCTGGTTTTCTTCGGAAAATAAAATAAATAAGTTTTCAAATCACTTATTCTTCGCAAAATAGTGATGAATTTTTTTTACCTTTTTCTTTACTGTACACACACCCAAACACCATCACATAATATACATCTCTATATATCATACATATGCATCATCAAAGTTTTACATAAGACCTTTTTCCTACCAGGTCATCATCTACTGACAAACATATATCACATTAAACTGAAACAACATAACTATATCACAGTGGGAGTCTGAAAACATTACTCAAAAAGATGGCTCTCAGTAGCCAATAAGTCAGACTATCTAAAAATCCCACTCTACCCAAAAAGAACTACATCCTACAGCTGGTTGCCACTACAGAAACCCATTGGAGAGTCCAGTATAGACACCCCCACCTCCAGGAGGTGTATCTGGAGAGGATACATCAACCCCCTCTCCAACATCCTGGTCTACAACATCCTTAAGAGGAACATAGTTCGGATCAACCACCGGATCCTCCTCCATCTCCACCTGTGCCTCCTCCGGTATCAAGACTATATGCCCAGGAGGTGACTCCGGGGCTACCTGCTATAAAGGCTGAAAGTGCGGAAGTGGTTGATGCTCTAAGTCCCAGTGTTGTACCAAATACCGCAGGATCATCCAAATGAGAGGTAGTGAAACCTCAATCGTCTCCCTGCTATGAATGAGCTGTTGTGGTCCGTCTGCTACAGTCCCTTGGAGTGTCCTCATCGGACCATTGTAGGTAACACTCCGAGCACTTGGGTTGATCACCCAGGCATTCCCTTGATCAGTGTTGTCAAACATCAGGGCTCGAACCCCCGAGTAGTTCAGATCCACTGCGTCCGGATCCATCTGGACACACACACACACACACACACACACACACACACACACACACACACACACAGATATATATATATATATATATATATATATATATATATATATATATTCCACATAGAAGACGAAACAACAGACAAATATGCAAGGGTGAGATACCAATATATGAGTTTTGATAAGATAACCGTATGCACGACACACAAAACAACATATACCAGATATTCATAGCATACAAAAATTATCTAAACAGTAGAATAATTTTATCCAAAGGGTTTCATACGTGACAATTATCGTCATTTTATAAAAATGCATGACACTTCAATATTCAGGCTCTATTTTGATACCTAATCTTCGGAGACCCAACAACTTTCTATTTTGTTTTGAGCATATCAAGCTCTTTACATGGCCCATTGTAAAAACAAATAAAACAATGTCCAAAAGAACACATAACACACTGGTCATCATTCAATACACCAAGGTTATTGTTCAAAAATGTAACTCATTGGTCCACACAGAACACAATAGTTACTGCGATCAATGGAGTTTATTGTCCATAACCTATTGCATCACTCAGAACCTCAATAGTCATCGCATTAAATTGGAAACAAAATCCAGTAAAGATACATTGGCTAACTCATAATCCAATGATCAAATGGAAACACAATCCATAAAAGATACATTGATCCACTCAGGACTCAATGATCAAAACACATGGCACGTCTGCCAAAAATGCCTGAGAAATTTTTCTATTCTTGTTTCGTTTTCTTTGTCGTAATAATCTTTCCTTGTTGAAGCCCAAAGCTCACGACCATGCTTAATTTTATATTAAGACTTTTCACTTAAAAGCAAACACAGGACATACAGTCCAAATGTTTCAAACTCAACACAGGACACATAGTCAGAGTGCTCAATCGCAAAGCCCTAAACCGATGCACCAATCTTAGGCTCGCGGTTATGGAATTCACATTTTCCACATCAAATTTAGGACACACGATCCACAAAACCTTTGTAGGACACTCAGTCAATGACACAGATCCCTGATCTACGTGTCCATAGAACATTAGAACCCCGACGTCTCGGTCACTAGGTTCGTTCATCCTTTTTAAAACATTTCGCTCAGTGAAAAATAAATACAAAAACCAAACCTCTGAAAACTTATCCAAGTTTAACGAAATAATTTCACTGAATAAAAATCCTCTTTACAGAAATTCTTTTCTGTTAAAACGTTGATAAAACGTGAAAATCATTAATAAATTCTTTTTTTTTCCAATTACTTCATTTTTTAAAATCATTCTCAATAAACGTCAACTTTTAAAAAGTCATTTCTAAATAAAATCTATAATAATAAAATAAAACATTTTTCTCAAAAATTTTCATAAAAAAACTTTTTATAACTAAATTGCCTTTTATGTCTTAAGTAATTGTTCTGATAGCTATATTATGTTATTTTCGTAACTTAATCACTTTAAATAATATTTTATAATAAAATTAAATTTATTTTGGAAAAACTAGCGCCTCTGAAAAATTTTCACAGTTTTGCCCTTACTGTCACTTATTGACACAGTTTCTGCAAAAATATTATTAAAATAATATTTTCCCACTTTTTCTCAAATTCCCACAAATTAATCACTTTGATTAATTATTCAAGCTTATTAAGCTTTTATTCTCAAATTAATTTAAACACTGACCAATGTTAGGTTTCTCAATCCATTACTCAACAGCAGATAATTTCATCATAGAAAAACATAACATACATCCAATTCATGGCATGCATCACAATTATAATTTAACAATTTAATCATAATCATGTAAACCCACATATCACAAAAACTCAATTAAACACATAATCAAATCAATAATTAACAACTAACGGTTTCAATCACAGGAAATTATTATTGATAATATACAGACAACTCAAACAACTAGCATATGATTATCTTAAACTCCTCAGGGAAACTCCCCTTACCTCTTGCATATTCAAACTAACGTTCTCAAACAACCTTCCGATTTTGATCCGGTTTCCTCCGTCGGCTTAGATCAACTCAATCCGATTGGTACCTTCATAACGAATTGCAACCAAAATAAATCAAAATCAAACAAAAACACACTTGTTCAAGAGGGTTAGGGTTCAGCCTCTTCTAGATTACTATTAGGAAAGTTAAAAATTTTCTAACTTCTGGATTTATGATCCTTAAGCAACCTAAACGTGATTAAGAACTTAATCCAAGATCATGAACTAAGAACTTTGAATGAAACTCATCTAGCTCCATGAACTATGGTTTCGGCCTCATCACTAAAGTGAGATTACAAATTTCACTTGATTCTCATATCTTGGATTTAAACAAATATACATTTTATAGAGTTGGATTTAAGTGTCACAAGACAACTTTGAATCCAAAATCCATCCAACAAATGAAATTAGGGTTTCGACCCTTTTGAAGAAAATAGGCTAGGGTTTGATTTTTGGCTTTCTAATCACTTATATACAATAGCTATCATGGTCTTAAGAGATTAAATCATGAATCATAACCCAAAATTGAAACAAAACCCATTTACACCCAACCAACTTAGGTTCGGCCTTGCTTAGAAAAATAAGGAAGAAATTTCTTTTGAGTTCATACTTCTAGATGATGAATATAGGTATCAAGATGAGTTCATAGAAATTGGTTTCAAGTCAAAAGGATTTTTCTACAATTTATTATGAATTTTTGAAGAAAGCTTCATGAACTTTGAATCATATGAAGAACATGATGATTAAAGGCATAAATGATAATCTTCTAGATTATGCGATTTTTGTGTGTTTATTAAATGGATTTTTGCCCCTAATTGTGTCGATTGATTGAGTTTTGTCCCTAAGTTTAGCTAACTTAGTTTTTAATAATATTTTGAATATTTTAGTTTAATTTTATGTTTTTAGAGTTAATCTAATAGTATTTTTATTTGTTTACATTTGTAGGAAATAATAAAGATAAGATGGAAAATTGAAGAGATTGATAGATTTGGCTTCTAACGAAAATTGCAAAAAGAAGAAAGAAAAGTGGCAGCAGCATGAGAATTGGGCAAATTGATATTGTGATTTGGAGCAAGTGGGGCTCTAAGTCATTAAATTGATGATAATTGATATGAAGAATTGCAATTGCCATTAATTGATGTGGCCCGTGATCACAAATTTAGGAGATTTAGTTTTCATCCAAATTAAATCAAATCATGAATTGCAATTTGCAATAAGTGCAGTAACGTGATACAAGAATTGCCAGGGGCCCATGCAAATTGAAGATTTGGAGGCTTGCATCTATATATAGCCACAACGTCACAAGGAAAAGGGAAGGAGGGGCAGGACCAGAGCGCCGCAACAGAGAAAAAAAGGTGCAAAAACAGAACGAGAAAGAATTATACAATTTTGAGGGGGAGAAAAGGGAACAATCAAGAGAGTTGAAGCTGACGAGTAGAGACTCATGATGACTACCTTGCCTTCATCTTCTCCCGGAGTTTGTTCTATTTCTATTATGTTTAGCTAATTTTCTTTTGTTAGAGGTAGATGGAACTGCCTAGATAACTTGTTTTGATTCTGGATAATTACTTGTTCTGGTTTGTTTAATTTCAAGAGTTTATTCACTGTTTGTATGTTTATCTACTATATGAATTTGAAATTGAGAAATTCGAGTTCATAATCACTGTTTGTGAATAAATGATTTGCACGCGTTACTTAGGAATAAGAACACAACCAAATTAATTCTTTTTGAGTGGAAATATTTCTTAATGCTTCTGCTATTTATCTAATACTCAAGGAATTGAATTAGTAACTTAGAAAGAAAGGTTTATTCACCTAAGGAATTAGGGGATAAATTACAAAACTCAGTTTCTTGAAATTGGATAAACTGTTCAAGTTAATTTCCAGGATTGAATAGGTAGGACAGGCATGGAAATCGATCCTCTAACAATTTGTTCTTTGATTATTAAAAACCAATTCTTCTGTTCTTTGTTAAGTTGTTGTTCTTACTTATTGGCGAAAGCCAATTTCAAACCATTCAGTTGCTCAAACAAAATTGAGTTGGTACATTAGTAGTTAACGGTTCAATCCCTGAGGACGATATTTTTTATTACTACAAATCGCACTTGCCAATTTTTCTCAACAATAAACTCATAAAAGTTGTGAAGAGAAAGAGTTAAATGATCAAAGAGAGAAGAAATTACCTCTTGATGATCAAAGAAATGGATGATTTGGATGATGTTCTTCACAAAATCTCTAAGTTGTTCTTGAAGAAATGATGAACTTTGGAGAGATGAAGTCATGAAAGTGATATGAAATTTGCATAAGTGTGGTTATGTGAAGGGGGAGCCGTGGGTTTTGGGGGGAATTTTGGTCCAAAATCACAATGACAAGGCTTGTAATTATCAAGTGAAACTAGGGGTAAAATGGTCTTTTCCACATAAAAATATCTAATGTCATTATTGTGCCATTATGGCCATTATGACTCGGATAGGATCGTCATAAATGTTTAGTCATCTCAGCTCCGTTGCTGACCTCCTGATTCATCTGACTCAGATTTTCCTAGAGATATCTCAACGTTTTCGCCCGCAGCAAATATAATATTATATTTTTATGCTAAAATTTTCAAAACTTCCAGTATCATAACAAATACGATAAAAACATTATTCTGACATGAAAATGACAGTGGTTTACCCCAAATCATTTTGAGTCTCGGATAAAAATATAAGCATTTATATATTTATTACCGACATTAGAAAGCAGTAAAAAATCGGGGTGTTGCAAAAAATCAATCAAAATCTTTTTGTTTTTATATGAATGATTATGAGTAAACAGATATTGATATCAATTTGAATTGTATGAATCAATTTGAATAAACACATGTTGATATACAAATATGAATTAATGTATTATGAGTAATTAAAAAATTGGAATTCGAAATTAAAATAAAATAAAATAAAAGAATGTGTTAGAATAGTATATGAGAAGGTATTGCATCAGAATAATTTAAACAAATAAAATTTGAAATTTAAAAAAGGTGGACTTAAAAAGTATGTTTTCCAATATTATTATTTGAATTATTTGAGTAATTAAAAAAGTTTCTTTTATTCGAAATTAAGAAAATTAAAAGTAAAAAAAAATCAAAGAATGAAATTTGAAATAAAATAAAATAAATTAAAATCAAATAAAAGAATATGAATAAACACATGTTGATATACTAATATAAATTGATTGAGCTAATTAATACATAAATATGATTTAGTGTATAATGAGTAATTAAAAAATTGGATTTCGAAATTTTAAAAATTAAACAAAAAGATTGGATTAGAATATTATGAGAAGCTATCTCATGAGAGAGTGACACTTGTAAAAATTTCAGTCTAATTGTTCCTAATGAACCTTCTTTTATATATAGTATAAACAGATTTCTCATTTATCCTCAATCTCCTAATAAAATAAAAATCTTATTATCTAATAAAAAAAACTTATCCATTTCAAATACTTTAT
The DNA here is from genome assembly GCA_030762895.1 of Sophora flavescens. Classification (NCBI taxonomy): domain Eukaryota; kingdom Viridiplantae; phylum Streptophyta; class Magnoliopsida; order Fabales; family Fabaceae; genus Sophora; species Sophora flavescens. The sequence continues at coordinate 100,523,070 of CM061063.1, forward strand.
TATTATTTTATCTAAAAAAAATAAAAAATCAGATCAGTTCCTTTTAATAAGAGTTTAATTGTTATGATTGTATAATTTTTTTGTACTGTCAACCAATTATAAATTATCGTATTATTAAAAAGTTTGACTCTTATTATAGCTATCTTAAAGATCATATCTATAGAACGATTTGTGATTGGTTAATCATATAATTTTTTTTACACTAACAACATATATAAATCAAACTCTTAATATGTGCAATTAAACGAAGAGTAATTATATAATTTGATTCTAAAAAGATAGAACTTGTGTACCTTTAATTTCCACAAGTGTCTGCGCGTACAACTTTTTTCCTGTAGCTGTCAACTTATTGTTAATAAATTCATCTCTGTGTATATTAATGTTCATGATGAGCCCTTGCAAAAAAGCTGCAGATTTGGAAATGTTTGAAAATCTTTTACTCTTATCCAATCATCTTAAAAGTTATTTAAACCATGATTTTTGATTGGTTGACGGTGTAAAAAACTTTACACTGACAGTATACAACAATTAAACTCATTTTTAAATATATTTTTCTCATATTATGATGGAATATATATATAAGGGAGGAGGAGGCCTAACGTTGTCATGGCCTCCCCAAAGTTTTTAATATATATATATATATATATATATATATATATATATATATATATATATGGATTTGCTAAAATACACCCACTCGTTTTTTAGAAGGTGTTCATTTACAAGTTATAACTAAAAAAATGGAAAATACACCCGAAGGTATAGCTTGTTAACGTACACCTTCTAAAGTATGGGCGGGTGTACGTTAGCAAACCCATAAGGATTTACTAATGTACACCTACTTATTTTTTAGAAGGAGTGCATTAGCTGGATTTGCTAACGTACACCCACCCATTTTTCATTTTTTTAGTTATAGCTTGCTAACGTAATTAGCAAACCCTATAAGGATTTGGTAACGTACACACACCCATTTTTTAGAAAGAGTACGTTAGCAAGTTACACATTCGAGTGTATTTTCCATTTTTTAGTTATAAAACGTACACCTTCTAAAAAAATGGATAGATGTACGTTAGCAAATACATACATACATACATACATATATATATATATATATATATATATATATATATATATATATATATATATATATATATAAAATTGTCTAAGCCCAACTTTTCATATTTCTAATTCCAATTCATCTATTAATTTCAAATCAGAAACTAAGGAGCAAATGCGTGTAATAATTTGACTATGTATTATGGTAAATTGTTAATTATATCAGTTCAATTGGTATGCATTGTCAGTGTAAAGCTTTTTATATTGTCAAGTAATCGGAAATCGTGATATGCATGACTTTTAAGGTAATTAAGATAACAATCAAATATTTTTGATGATGTGTTAATTACTAATTGGTAGACGGTGTAAAAAATGTTTATGCTTACAGTACATACCAATTAAATCTTAATTTTATATCAAATTTGTTTTATATAATTTGCTTCTATGTGTTGATTAATTTTATTATTATTTCATGTGATGTGTATTTGGTCATGGTGTGTGGAACATTTAAATTTGTCTCTAATTCTATTAATAATATATGAGAGAAAATATGAGGAAAAAAAGAGAGTAGAAAATCCCAGTTTGACAACTTTGAGATCTAAGCTGTATGCATGAACACTTTGAGCGACTAAGAGGAAAATGTAAACAAGTAACTATATTTCTTGTCCAAATAATTAATGTTTATATTCATGTACTTAGACTCCTACATGAATATTAAGTGATTATCCTTTGTCACTTGATCATCCGTTGGACTTGGATCATATCGATTCGTTCCTTTATTTAAGTAATTTTTTTATTAGGTTACTCGATCTCATATTTGAAAACATGGCATTCATGGAAGAATTGAGAAAAAAATATGTAACTGATTCAAACGAGCGAAGTTTGATAAAATGAGTAAAAATGAAAAATATAATACATTATAGGCTCATACAGTTTAGTGTTGGCGAGGGGGTGGGGTGGGGTGGGGGCGAGGCTGGGGCGGGTTTTGCCTTCCTCATACCAGCCCTCGCTTTTGTGCTTAAAGAAAAGCTAAAACTTCTAAAAAATGAGATTAGAGGTTGGAACCTGGAAGTTTTTGGGTGTTTTGACAACAAGATGGGGGACTCTGGAATCCAACATTAGCGACTTGGATGTCAAGGCCGAGGAGGCGGGGCTTTCGGAGGAAGAGGTGGAAGAGAGTAGAAGGCTCTTTGCAGGTTTATGGTAATGTTTGAGTGATAAGGAAGGCTTACTTAGGCAAAAAACAAGACAGAAGTGACTAGCTGAGGGGGATGCAAACTCCTCTTTTTTCTATGCATGTATCAAGGCTTGTAGGTGTAAAAATCAGCTGGTGGCCTTGAGGTTTAATGATCAATGGTTGGAAGGTGTGAGGGCAGTGGAGGGGGAAGTTAGGAGATTCTTTGCTGCCCAGTTTTCTGAAAGTGCAGGGGTTAGGCCGTCTCTTGGGGGGGTTTCTTTCCCTACTTTGCTACATGCTCGGGTTGATCTCATTTCGGGTGGTGCTTCTTTTGATGAGTTGGAAGTGGCAGTGGATAGTTGTGATGCAAACAAATGCCCGGGGCCGGACGAATTTTATTTCAAATTTGTTAAATTCTTCTGGGAGGTTATAAAACAGGATGTTTGGCACATGGTGCAAGAGTTCTTTGCCAATGGGAGATTCCCAAGAGGCTTTAACTCCTATTTTCTTGCTCTTATACCTAAATCCCGAATCCTCATGGTCATGGTGATTTTTGGCCTATTTCGCTTCTTGGATGTCTTTACAAGATTGTGGCAAGAGTTTGGTGTTTAGATTGAGGAAAGTAATGAACCCCCTTATTGATAATGCACAATCAACATTCCTCCCAAAGAGGAATATTCTTGATGGGGTGATAGTGATCAATGAGATGGTGGATTTTGCAGTCAAGGAGGAGAAGGGTTGTTTGATCTTAAAAGTAGACTTCGAGAAAGCCTATGATTCGGTGAATTGGAAATTCTTAGATTACATGATGGCTAGATTTGGTATGGGTGATAAGTGGAGAGCATGGATCAAGGAATGCGTATTTGGAGGTGATTTATCGGTTCTAGTGAATGGTAGTCCAACTGAAGAGGTCAAAAATTTTCATGGACTGAAGCAAGGGGATTCTTTATCACCATTCCTCTTTTTAATGGTTGCGGAGGGTCTCTCGAGGATGATGAGGAGTGCGGTCTCACTTGACCTTTTCAAAGGATTCAAAGTAGGTGAGGATAGTGTGGAAGTGTCCATTCTACAATATGCTGATGACACTTTGCTCATTGGAGAGGTTTCATGGGGTAATTTGTTGTCGATGAAATCCATCCTCAGGTGCTTCGAGTTGGTTTCGGGCTTAAAGGTCAATTTTCATAAGAGTGGCGTTATCCAGATTAACGCAACTGAAGGGTTCTTAGATGATGCTTCGTCCTTTCTTAATTGTAAACGAGGTACAATTCTGTTAAATTACTTGGGTTACCGGTAGGTGCCAACCCGAGGCGTGTGGCCACTTGGGATCCGGCTATCAAAAACTTCAGAAAGCCGTTATCGTCGTGGAAAGGAAAGCATCTCTCGCTTGGGGACCGAATCACTCTTATAAATTCAGTTCTCAACAGTCTGCCCATTTATTATCTCTCCTTTCTTCGGATGCCTAATGATAATTCACTAAATTATCAAGTAATTGTGACTTTCTTGAGTGGATTTTACTCCCAATTGTATGTTTTATCCTTGCTTTGTCCCCATTTTTAGTTAATTAAGTCATAATTAGTGTTTTAAGTGTTTTTGTTAACTTCATGCATTTGATGCTAATTTTAGCTTAATTTGTTCTCCTTATGTGCAATCTAATTTAGGTTCATCTTTTGTCAATTTTAAGATTCAATAAGGAAGTAAACCATGAAGACTTAAAGTGGATTTGGTGAAGAAGTAGGCAAAGAAGCATGAAGAAAGGAACCAATTGCATCTATTAGGAGGACTTATTTCTTCCATATCCACGCTCAGCGTGGATTCAACTGAGAAAACCTACTTTCTGTCCATCTCACGCTCCGCGTGAGCAACCCCACACTCAGCGTGGCCGCGAATCCTGACAAGGTATTTAAACCCTTATTTTCCATTTTGAGATTGGGGGGGGGGGGGGGGTATGAGTAGCTGCGCGTTTTTCTGACCTAGGAGGATACAAGGAGGCTCTCTTTCAGCTAGAACACCATTTCCAATGGAGTTTGTTCCATTTTGCTTGTTTATTTCATATTTATTTGTTGCTTTCTCTAATATGCTTAGCTAAATCCCCACTTGTTGGGGTTAGATGTTTACTTCTCTAAACTTGGTTGTATTTTGATTTGGTTCTAATGCAAGTTCCTAGTTTATTATGAGTATTTGCTTCTATGCTTAATGTTTGTCTTGGCTTGATCACCCATGAAATGAGTTGTTGCTTTGGTAGACAATTGGAAAGTTGGTGCTTTTGCATGCTCATGAATCAAATACCAAGTAGTTCATGAATCTAGGAATGGGTCTTGAAGTGATTGCAATCTTATAAGTCTTGGTTCTTTATGGAAAATCTCATGTTAATCCACCTAAGGAATTAGGGTTTAATTTGGGCTTTTAGGCTCATTCCACCTAAGGAATTAGGGTTTGAGTATTTTAAAAGGCTTGATTGTCATAAATGAATTAGGACTTGTGTTACTAACTATCTCATTGTAATTGAGGAAATATTAGTGAAGTCTAACCCCGACATTTTATCAATTTGTTAATCACATCTCTTTGTGCTTGTTAAGTGTTTGATAAAATTCCAAAAAGAACTTGTGCCTATTAATTTGTTTATTTTAACTCTTGTTGGGATTGATATTTAATATTGAGCTCCTTTCCTTACAAACGATCGTCTAAATAGTACTTCAATTTGAGAAGTGGTACTGGTCTGCGATCCCTGAGAACGATATCCGGTCTCACCACCATATTACTTGTTTGCGACTAGGTATACTTGCCAAAATCGTATCAAGTTTTTGGCGCCGTTGCCGGGGATCGGTGTGCTAATATCACGAGTATCAAAGGTAACTTCTAATTTAGACACTATTTATTTCTTTGCTATTTTTGTTTTCTTTGTGTTTCTCTTAGAAGTTGCATAATTGTCCACTTGAAACTTAACTTGTAATTGCTCTATTTGGTATTGTTCTACTTTGTTTGTTTCCTTGTATGCGAGGTACAATTGACCCAAGTGAACTTCAGTGCAACCCGGAAATCGAGAAGCTTTGTAGAAAGAACATAAAAAGAAGCCAAAGCAAGAAATAATAGAGGAGGAGCATCTTCTAGTGTACAAGAACCACAAGTTGAGATACCAAGTGTGCAAGAACCATAAGTTGAAGAATCAATTGTCACCATGGCTGAAAAAAATGAGGACAATGGGGGACTATACTTCCCCTAAGGCCGATAAATGTGGAACTCCAATTGTTAGACCTGCAGTGGCTTGTAACAATTTTGAGATAAAGGCATCACCTCTCAATCTTGTGCAACAAAATCAATTTGGAGGGCTAGAGAGTGAAGACCCGCATTCTCACATAGGCACATTCATTGAGTTGTGTGATACTATCAAGGTGAATGGAGCTTCGGATGAGGTTATTCGTTTGAGGCTCTTTCCTTTCTCTTTGAGGGATAGAGCTAAGTCATGGATTCAATCTCATCCTCATGGGAGAATTACTACTTGGAATGATTTGGTGAGCAAGTTCTTATCTCATTTCTTCCTTCCATCAAGAATGATCAAGTTGAGGTCGGAGATCAATGCTTTTGCACAAAAGGATGGTGAATCACTCTATGAAGCATGGGAAAGGTTCAAGTCTTTACTAACTGCTTGTCCAAATCAGGAGTTAGAAACATGGCAACAAGTTGCAACCTTTGTCAATGGTCTCAACCAGAATTCCCGAAGTATGATAGAAGCAGCGGCAGGCGGAACATTAAGTCAAAAGACACCCGATGAAGCAAAAGCCTTGATTGAAACTATGGCCAATAATGATTATCAAATGCCTAGTTCTCGATCATTGGCTAAGAGAGGTGTTTTGGAACTTGATGATTATAGTGCTCTTAAGGCACAAATGGCCGCTCTTACCAAGCAATTGGGGTCCATTCAACTACAAAATTCTCAATTACAAGCGGTCCAAGTTCAAGCCACCTCGGTGTGTGACTTTTGTGGAGGTAATCACACCAATGGCAATTGTGAAATTAATGTGGTTGGAGGAACGGGGCAAGAAGAAGTGAACTACATAGGAAACCAAGGGCCCAAGCATGATCCTTTCTCTAACACCTACAATCCGGGGTGGCGTAGCCATCCTAACTTTGGTTGGAGACAAGGGCAAAGCTCAAATTCTCAAGCAAAGTCACCTCAAGAGAATTTAAACAATTTAGAGAATATTCTAGACCAATTCACGCAAGCTACTCAAGCTAATTTGAAAGGTCAAGAAGCAATGATGAAGAATCAAGATGCCTCCATTAAGAACCTAGAGCACCAAATAGGCCAATTGGCAAAGCAAATGACAGAGAGAGCTCAAGGAAAATTACCGGGAGATATCGAGAAGAATCCAAAGGAGGATTGCAAGGCAATTACTACAAGAAGTGGGAAAGTGGTGGCTCCACAAGAAAAAGAGAGAGAAAATAAAAAGAGAAAAAGTGAGGAAGAAAAAAATGAAGAGAGAAAATAAAAGAGAGTTGGTGAGGGAGTTTATGAGGTGATCATTGAAGATGTAACCGATGAAGAACTAGAGAGTCCCCAAGGCACTACTTCTAGTCCTATTGTCGTTGAAGTTGAATAACCAAAGAGAGAAAAATTGGTGGATGAAGAGTTTGCAAGAAATAAGACTAAAAAGTAAATTCTTGAAGAAGTTGATAATCCTAAGGAGTTGACCCCATATTTCAAGATACCATATCCTCAAAGGTTGAAAAAGGAGGTGAAATATCAACAATTCTCCAAGTTTTTGGATGTGTTCAAAAAGTTGCAAATTAACATCCCCTTTACCGAATCTCTTCAACAAATGCCTTCCTATGCCAAGTTCATGAAGGAGATTCTTTATAACAAAAGGAAGTGGAAGGAGGAGACGGTTATGCTCACGGAATAATGTAGTGCTATACTCCAAAGGAAGTTACCAGTGAAAATGAAGTATCCGGGCAGCTTTACCATTCCATGTGCTATTGGTCATTTGAACATTGGGAGACCTTGTGTGATCTTGTTGCAAGTATCAATCTTATGCCTCTCTCCATCTTCAAGAAGTTGGGAATTGGTGAAGTCAAGCCAACCAGTATTTCTCTCCAATTGGCGGATCGTTCCATTACTTATCCTCATGGTTTAGTGGAGGATTTATTGGTAAAGGTAGACAAGTTTATCTTTGTGGTAGACTTTGTGGTGTTGGATATTGCAGAAGATAGTCAAACTCCATTAATTCTTGGAAGGCCATTTCTAGCCACGGGTAGAGCTTTTATTGATGTGCATAAAGGAAAGTTGGTGCTTAGAGTCCAAGATGAGAAAGTGACATTCAATGTTTTTGAAGCAATGGGATATCCAAGCGATAAAGTTACATGTATGAGTGTGGACCTAATTGAATCGTTGGCTGATGAGAGTATTCAACAAATTTTTGAAGATTCTTTGGAAGCAGCTCTTGTGGTTGAGAATATAAAAGAAGAGATGTGTGAGGAAGAAGAAGTTGAGAAGATGGTCAAATCCCTTGAAGCATGTCCAGTTTTAAATAATGATGAAGACAAGGTGGTGGAGGATGTGCGGATTGAAGACAAGGGTGAAACACCTAAGCTAGAGTTGAAAGAAAGAACTTCCATCCCATCTCCGTTATGATTTCCTTGGAGTGAATTCTTCATTTCCGGTGATTATTAGTAGTGGATTGAATTCTTTGGAGGAAGAAAAGTTGTTGAGAGTGCTTAGAGAGCACAAATCCGCAATTGGGTGGTCTATATCCAACTTGAAGGGAATAAGTCCCTCATTGTGTATGCACAAAATCCTTTTGGAGGAAAACTTCAAGCCGGTTAGATAACCCCAAAGAAGACTTAACCCAAACATGAGAGAAGTTGTAAGGAAGGAGGTTGTGAAGCTTTTGGATGCGGGTATCATTTATCCAATCTCCGATAGCCTATGGGTGAGTCTGGTCTAAGTTGTTCCTAAGAAAGGGGGGATGACGGTTGTGAACGCCTAATTTTGTCCGGGTATTTTTTCTCTTAATTAATATTTTTGAAAACAAAAAAATAAAAACAAAAAATGCAAAAAAACTAAAAAATGTTTTTTTGTTTTTGATCCATTATAGAATTAGATGTAGCCCAATTTTATTCTTTTTGTTACAAGCCCATGGTCCAAACCCAAATCAAAATAATAAAAATAAATAAATAAATAATAATTAAAAAATGAAAAATTAGAAGAGAGACGTTGGTTTTTGCCTCTGATGCTTTTTCCCATCCTTGCTTTGTCCTATTCCATTTGAGGTAAACTAGCTTTCTCTTTTATTTCCCTTATTTTGTTTTCTTTCACTTTTTTTTTCCAGAAAGAGGGGGACAACATCCCTGCCCTTGCACCTGCCAGGCAGAGTAGTGGGAGCACCACACCATGGCACCACAATTTGTCCAATTTTCGTCCTCCCCCTTTCAGAGCAAATAACAGATTTTTGTTTTCTTCCTCATCTTATATATACACGTTATATTTTAGGGGGAGGGGGGGTTTTCTTGATTTATCAACAGAACTCAGAAAATCAGAGTGTGTGAAAATATGGGTTTAGAGGGAGGATTCAATGCTTTTGCTCAAAACTCTAATTACAGTTCCTTCCTCTATTACTCAACCATCCTCTGAGTTTCTCTTCACCAATTTACATAATCTTCATTCCTTCCTTCCATTGTTTTCTTCTTACTATCCCCTTGTCATCTCATTCTCTCACAAAAACAAAATAAGTAAAAAAAATCAGAAAAAAAACAAAAAAGAAGAAGAAGAGAACAATCAGAAAAAATAAGAAGCAGAGGAAAGCCTCACCTCGGACCTCCGCCATCATCACCGTGACCCAGCTCCGCCACACTACAGTACCTCCGCCTTCCTCGTCGTGTCCCATCTCCGCCACACTACAGTACCTCCGCCTCGCGTCGCTGCCTGCCTTAGACATCGCCGCTTCACTGGACGACCGCTCCGCCATATCAAGTCACAGACCCGCACCAGACCCGCGAGCTCAGCCTCAGATCGCCATAACCTTCACCAGACCCACGAGTTCCACTCGTCCTTGCCGTTCATGTCCTCGTCGCTCGCTAACCGTCACGTCTCCATCTCAGATCCGCTCAAGCCACCGCCGTGGGTCAGATGTCCACCATCGCCAGCACCATCCATCGCGCAAGTCGCCGCGGGTCAGACGTCCACCCTTTTATCCATCGTGCCGCCCTCCTCCACACGTCTGTCAGGCCCCATGGTCCCTCCCTCTGTTGGTAACGATGGAGGCTCTGAATGCTCTCCATTTTATTTTCTTTGTTATTCTTCAGACTTCACGTTATTACTTGTTAGGTTATTAAGTTTTGATGGTTTGGGCTTATGATTGCAGCCCAGTTGAGTTTTTTTTATCATGTCGTTTTTTTTTATTATTAGAACTTGGGCCAAAGCTAGAATAGAACAAAAAAAAAATACAAGAATGGAAAAAAGTTCTCTTAAAAAGATTTTAATTCCCTTTTTTTTTAAATAAAAAAAAAACCTTTTCAAAAATCAAAAATTCAAGAAGATCCTTTTTAAAAATATATATAAAAAAACAAACAAATCAAAAATTCAAAAAATCAAACATTTTCAAAAATTAAAACCAATCAACCAATCAAGATTTTTAAAAGAACTACGTGGCTTTGAGTTTCCCATCACACCCAGGAATACGTAGGAGCAAGATAAATCATCTTGTCAAGCCAAAACTAAATTTTCCTTTTTTTGTGTTTCTTTTTATGTTAAAATAATTAATCAAAATAATTAAACTTTTCTATTTTTAGGGATGCTCTATGGACACGGTGCCATGTTCAGTCCCTTAGATTTGAGGTTGCCCTGTGGACTCATGTGCCATGTTCAACCTCATTTAGTTTTTATAAACAATAAATTTAAAAATGTAAAAATCAATAAAAATTTTAAATATTAAAAATTAAAAATAATTCTTTCTTGTAAATAATTTTTGGGGTAAAATAAATATTTAAAAAGTTGCTAAAATTTTTGCACAATTAACTTGAGGTACCGTTTTTTTAAACGCGCGGTGTAAGGTGCGAACACCTTCCCTACGCCAGAATCGACTCCCGGACTCAAATCATATCTCTCTCTCTTTTTTTAGACCAATTTACCTTTAAATAATTGGGTTTTCTAATATTTTTCCAATAATAAATTTTAGTGGCGACTCCTCTGTTTTATTTTCTCTTTTCGCGACTCCCGGACGGGATGGTCGCGACAGCTGGCGACTCCACTGGGGACATTTTGAGAGTCAGGCCTATCATAGTGGGTTGTGCAATTTTTTTACAGCTTTGAAAATATTTGTTTTATCCTTTTTTTTGTTTTATTTCTTTTTCTTATGCTTTCATAACTGCTTTTGTATATCCTTGCAACCTTAGGGTAGAGAATTATTGTGTTTGTGTTGTTTGTTCCTTTTGTAGGTTTGGGGTAGTTTTATTTTAGTAGGTTTTGGTGAAGGTTTCTGTGCTCCCATCACACACATCACTATCACATATCGCACACACTTTTGTCTCTATACCCGAGCTTGCTCAATTCTCAAGGATTAGGCGGTGTCTCGACATTGTCATTGAAGAGGTCTTATACCTCCCTGATATTTTTTGATTCACCACTGAGGTTGTACCCGATATCATGGGATGGTCATATTGAGAGGGTTTATCCCTACTTGTGACTAGATTCATGAATTGGATCCTTATCTTTCGGGATAGGGGCAATCTGGGAACCATGGCTTTTAGAAGTCTAGACCTTACCTGATTTTCACTGATAGAGCAAACTTAGTAGCCAACCTGTTTAGAGTCATTACCTCAGGTTTGTCCAACCCTAAGTTTTACCTAATTTAGGACAAAGGGAGCGTACTCTTTCTCTCTCTCCATTTTTTCCTAGCATCATAAACATAAATTGACATGCACATACATATTTACTATGAAGTTTTCCAAAAAAAAAAGAAAAAAAGGGGCGACACATCGTCGCTCCAAGCCCGAATGACATGTTCGAATATTATTGCACTTCTAATAAGCGGCATGTCATAGTGAAGATAGTGCATTGACAGCATACCCGACATAGGGTTCCCTACCCTACTAAGGGCTCATGCAACATGAATCATGTAGGGCATTTTTTGTTTCATTTCTAATTTTTTTATTTATTTGTGCTTCTTGGCAGGAAGACCTTAGTATTAATCTAATAACAAAGAATGGAAGGACAGAGCGTCAAAAAGAGTACTAGCAATGCAAGTAGTTCCAAGAAGAGCATCAAGATCGACGTGACACTCAATGATGTTCAAAGCTTATGGGAAATTAGTCAACAAATGTCAGAAAAGGCACATTCAAACTTTAACAACAAGTACGGAAGGGTACTATATCTATTACGTATTCCGGTGGATGCCTCCGTTCGAGTGCATTTGCTCGAGTATTGGAACTCAACTTTGAGATGTTTTGAATTTCCTGACCTAGATATAATTCCGACTATAGAGGAGTATGCTTACATGCTGAGATTGCCTATCCAAAAGGAATCACGTGTCTATTTGTATTATGGACAATATGTGGCAGATGGGAAGATAACAAGTCTATTGGAACTTAAACCGGAACAATTGGATAAAGTGGAAAAAAGAAACACTATGGGCTTGAAGAGGCGATTCTTGGAAGGTTACCTTAGGGAGTTGGCTCAACAACAATGATGGGTTACTTTTAATAGGTTGTTGGCTCTCCTTGTCTACGGTCTGGTCCTTTTTCCCTTTATTCCAGATGTGATTGATCGATCATCTATGAATGTCTTCTACAGATTTGAGGAATATGGGGTGAATTTAGTCCCTGCTATCTTAGCTGAAACTTTTCTCTCACTACAAGTTTGTCATCAGAATCAACAAGGAAAGTTGCGATGTTGTGCACCAATGTTATATGTTTGGATTATGACTCACTTGTATGCTGGTAACAAAATTGATAGAACAGATGATCCATTAAAAGGATTCATTAGCATGCCGCTAAAGTCAAGCAAGCTATATGAATGGAAACAAGAGTTTGATCAGGTCGACTCACGTTCATTTAGATGGATGTGCCCATGGTACAATGTAGATTCAATTATATTCTGTTGTGGAAGTTTCCCGAATGTCCCATTGATGGGACCCAGAGGATGTGTGTCGTATTCACCAGCTCTAGTAATGTGCCAACTCAGGTGGACACAAGATGAACCCCCAAAAGAGCTGCTTGGCGGAGCATATTTCCTATATCAAGAATGTGAAAGCATCAAGAGTTAAACAATGGCAATAAGGTCAGCATGGGACAATGTTCACATAAAAAGGGCGTGATGAGTTAGGAAGGCCGATCATAGCTCGAACAAAAAGATATAAAGCTTGGAGAGAGGCAAGAAGGGGTCGTCCTTCAAAACCGGAACCCCCACCCAGTGCTGAAAAGAATCCTCTTACAAAAGATCAAATGCTGGAAAAAATTGAAGTTCTAAAAGCTCAGATGGAGGTTTTGGATGAAAAGAACCAAGTTGCAGAAGTAACTATTGTCAAACTCCAAAGCCAGGTGCAAAAAATGAATTTACAAATCGAGAATTTGAGAGATGAATGTGCCGATTCCTACGAAGCCCCAAGTCGCATGAAAAGGGCAAGAAAGGAAAAAGAAGCAGAGATTCAAGGGTTGCAAGCAAAGGTGGAATGTCATGAAAACACGCTAGTCAGAATTCTGAAGAAGAAAGAAGAGCTTGAGTGGGACGTAGGCATTCACGTCGAAACAATACAGATACTAAAGGAGAGAGTTGAATCTCTACAAGAATCCTTGGCTCAAACCGAACTTTACTCTGGTCGAGGATGGAACGAAGCTGCCAGATATCGTCAATTATTAGCAGAAGCTAATGAGAGGGAAAATTGGCTCAGGACCAAAATGCAAGAAAATGAAAGAGGAGAAGCTCAACGTCACGCAGAATGGGTAAAGGGATGGAAATTGGTTGTGAGGGATGTAATCTATGAAAGGGAAGCATGGAGAAGAAAATATGAAGACATGATTGGTAGAATTCAATATCATACTTCCCAGTTGGTGGAGCGATTTGAAGAAGTATCAATTCAGGTTTACAAGAACCCTTTCCTCCAGATACCACCAGAGGTGATTGAGTTCTTCAAGCATTTTGGGAAGCTTGCAAAGGGATTCAGGAAAAAGAAGATGAAGCTCTTGACATAGTATTTTGCGGTCCCCGAAGATGGATTTAGAAATATGAAAACTCTCGATGTATTCTATTTGACCAAAGACTCATGTTTGTATTGCAATATTCATCTAATGAAATGGAAGTTTTTGTCAATTTTTGTGGAATGCTCTTTTTTCCAGATGATATCTGTCGAGGAGTGAATTCTCCCTTAGATACTTCATCAACTATATTTTTACCCTAAAAATGATGTGTTTTCTGCGTAAAAATATGGGTATCATCAAACAATAGCATTGCTAGTACAGATGTGGTCTATCGAGGAGTGAATTCTCCCTTGGACTTGACATCAACTACAGTCAAGCTAGAGGGAATTATACCACTAGATTTGATTGCAGGATGAGTATTCTTTCTATAAGTGTATGCGACGGTCTTCCTGTCAAAATGGAGTTTAATTGGTTTCTGCTCTTTCTTTTGATTTTATTCATTTATTCTTTCTTTTATTAAATAAAACAGTGTGGTTTTTGAACAATTGCTCCAAGACACCCTTATCGCACTCGATCACAGACAAGAGCCATGGCGGATGAACTAGAAGAAGTCCCAGATACCAGGGATGAAGTTAGTCAAATCATGGACCAGATGACTAAGATGATGGAGATCCTACAAGCAATGCAGAAGGAAAAGAACACGGAGGGGAACCCTCCAGCCTCAAACGAAGGACATTCGGTCACACCTCTTATCCCTCCTGGTTTTGCTCAGGTTCCTATTCAAGGCTACAACCAACCAGGGGCCATGATACCTCTCACCGTTTATCCAAGCAACCAAACTCATCTTTCATTTGACTCGAACAATCCCCCATACGGCTTACCTCATGGATTTGTTGCACCAATGGCCTCCATCCCACAAGATGGCATCCAAAACTCTGAACATACTACTCAGACACAATCCCCCACCGATGCTGTCGAGATGTCACAAACACAAACTGTCAACCCTACAGATGGTAACACCCCGACAGTGACACTTTCTGCCAATCCAAAAACTCCACAATACACCCTACATTATGGACCCCAGGGGACTCAAATGACGCCAAACTTCGGATCCTCCTACATGCCATACCCCTTTCCCCAGAATATGTATTGTGAAACTCCAGTGAATCAGTCGGGAGGGAATTCCCAATCTAAAGAAAAGTTGGAAGTGTTAGAGGAGAGACTGCGGGCCATTGAAGGGGCAAATAGTTATGGTCTTCGGGATGCCTCGGAGCTTTGCCTGGTGCCAAATGTTGTGATTCCACCAAAATTTAAGGTACCCGATTTCGACAAATATCGTGGAACCACTTGTCCTAAAAACCATTTGACCATGTATGTAAGGAAGATGGCATCATACGCTCAAGATGATAAGATCTTGATTCACTTCTTCCAAGACAGTTTAACGGGGCAGCTTCAAATTGGTACACGCATCTCGAACGGGCCCACGTCCGATCCTTCAAAGATCTAGCAGATGCATTCCTAAAGCAATACAAGTACAATATTGACATGGGTCCCGATAGGATGCAACTCCAAAATATGGCAAAGAGAGACACAGAGACTTTAAAGGAGTATGCACAATGATGGAGGGAACTGGCTGCTCATGTAGAGCCTCCATTGTGGCAATGTTCATTGATACACTCCAGTCGCCCTTCTATGATAGGATGATTGGGAGTGTGTCATCGAACTTTTCTGACATGGTCATCATCGGTGAGAGAATTGAAAGTGGAATGAGGAATGGCAAGATCACTAAGCCTTCAGTAATGAACGGCCGGAAGAAAGCCCCGTTTGTGAAAAAGAAAGAAGGAGAAGCACATGCAGTAACCTTTGAAAAAAAGAAACCAAACCAATATAGACCAAACCAAACACCCGCCTTACAAGCCCAATACGTCCCATATTACCAACCACCTCCATATCACCAAGCCAACCAGCCATACATCGCCGCCACCTCACAAATTCCAAATCCTCAACAGATGGCTCCTTACCGACCATCATACCCTTCTCAGCCTCAAACACACCCTACCATGCCACCTCAAATTGTTCAACCCCTAAATCCAAACCCAAACACCATCCAAACAAGACCGCCATATAACTCGGAAAGAAAGTCAGTGCTTTTTGACCCGATACCCATGACCTACACTGAACTATTCCGCCAACTTATGAGCAAATCCGTGCTAACTCCTATCCCGACAAGACCAATAGACCCTCCTTATCCAAAGTGGTATGACCCAAACGCTCAATGTGAGTATCACGATGGGGCCACAGGTCATTCCACCGAGAATTGCAAAGCTTTGAAGTTTAAGGTGCAAGACCTGATTAATGCCAAATAGTTGAGCTTTCAGAAGGATTCTCCAAACGTGGCACAGGGTCCTATGCCAAATCATGGGGGTTCAGGAGTCAATGCCATTGAAAGCTTTTTGGAACTTACTCTCAAGAGTAAAGTAGTCGATGTTAGGACTCCTATGAGAGATATTTTCAGAGAGATGTACAAATACGGATTGATCCAAATCCCGATCATGGAAGAAAAGGCTCTCGATGGAGAGATAAGGTGTGACTTCGACGGGAATATGGGGCATTCGATTGAAGACTGTGCAGAGTTTCGGCAAGTTGTGCAGCAATTAATGGATATGAAGATTATCTTAATTGGTTGTGAATCAAATGAGTATGTCATTAATATGGTTGATGAATCTACAATTGTCCCAACCCCAATTAAGATAATCCCTTTTACTGTTGTGGTTAATCCTCAACCAGTTCCTGAGCAAGTCACTCCGAAACCAGTGGTGATATATTATACTGAGAAGAAACCTTTGCCGGTTCCAAGTGGGTCAACACCAATCATCATCCGAGTTCCAAGTCCTTTCCCTTACAAGGACACCAAAGCAGTACCATGGAAATATGAGATGCAGGTTCAACGCAATCCTTCCGACAGGACTACTGTGGTTACCAACATTTTAGGAATTGGTGGAATGACTAGGAGTGGTCGCATTTACACTCCAGAGGTATTGCGAAGGGAGGAAACAGAAAAAGAAGGAAAGGATCGCAAGGGGAAAGAGAAGGTGGAAGGGATTCTAGATGACAAGGAAGCAAATGGGGGTGAGAATAAAAAGGAGGTATTTGATGAAGAAGTCGGTGAATCCTTGAAGTTCATCAAGCAGAGTGAATACAGGGTTGTGGATCAGTTAAATCGAACTCCGGCTCAGATATCTCTTTTGTCTCTATTGATGAACTCTGAGCCACACAGAGAATCTTGATGAAGGTGTTGAATCAAGCTCATGTCTCTCATGACATCACAGTTGACAAGCTCGATAACATCGTGGGTAACATCGTTGCCGATAATTATGTCACTTTCACTGATGATGAAATTCCAGCTGAAGGAATAAGGCACAACAAGGCGTTACATATTTCTGTGAAGTGTCGAGATCATGTCAGGGCTAGGGTCCTCATTGATAATGGCTCTTCTTTGAATGTAATTCCAAAGTCAACATTGGCAAAGTTGCCTTTCGATGGAACTCGTATGAAGTCGAGTACAATGATTGTAAGGTCTTTTGATGGTACACAGAGGGAAGTCATGGGGGAAATTGAATTGCCCATTCGGTTTGGTCCTTGCACCTTCGAGGTACTCTTCCAAGTAATGGACATTACACCAAAGTACAATTGTCTCCTAGGACGACCATGGATCCATTCTTCTGGAGCTGTACCTTCCACATTGCACCAGAAAGTGAAGTTCATTGTTGATAGTAAGTTGATAATTGTTTCTGGAGAGGAAGATATGTTAGTGAGTAAGCTATCAATGCCCCATTACATTGAAGTTGCCGAAGAAGCTCTCGAGACCGTTTTCCAGTCACTTGAGATTGCCAATGCTACTTATGTTGGGGATGGTGCTCCACTCTCGAAACCTCAGTCATCTAAAGCATCCATTATGATGGCCAAGGTTATGCTCGAGGGAAGGTACCGACCTGGAAACGGTTTGGGGAAGAACAAGCAAGGTGTCTATGACATCCTCACACTCACTGAAAACAAGGACGGGTTTGGGTTGGGATACAAACTCACTAAGGCTGACAAGATGAGGGTTATAGAAGAGAAGAAAAGAAAGAGGTTGGCTCGGCTGGAAAATCGTGAATATGAGGCTGAAAGGGTTCCCATCTGTGACATTCGACAAAGCTTCCGGAGTGCAGGGTTCACGTTCCTGAACCAAGCAGCAGTTGTGGAAGATGATTATCCCATTGATCATGGTGTCAATCTAGTGTATCCATGCTCTCCAGATATGGAGCTCAACAATTGGGAGATCATTGAGTTCCCCAAGACCATAGAGTCTTTTTCAAAGTAATTCTGTAATGCTTATCCTTTAGCTCTGCCCAAGGCTTTAGGAATTTTGTTGTAATGGGCTTACTTGTTTCCGTTTCAGTTTGACTTATCAATAAATGCATGCATTCAGTATCTCCGTGTTTGTTATCTCATTTATTTTTAATTTTGCCTTTACCCACCGTTTTCCCACCAATAAATGAAGTCTTTTGAAGTTTCTCATCTTTAACATTTATTCATTCATCTTTCCCTGACAACTACCAAAATGCAGATCTAAAAGTGACTCGCTTGAAAATGACAGTGTTAATAACTCAGCATACAATTTTGACTATCCTATTGATCATGCTGATGAGGTTGTTGATGATGACGGGGAAGTTCCTCCTGAATTATTGAGGTTGGTAGAACAAGAAGCCAGGGAAATTCGGACCCATGAAGAGCCGAGTGAACTAATCAATTTGGGAACCAAAGATGATAAAAAAGAGGTCAAGATCGGCCTTTCAATGATCATTTTGGAAAAATTAAAGTAACACATCCTAGCTTTAATAACATATAATAAACAAGTTAGAAATCCTTAAACTTTCCAATATCTTAGACTTAGCATCCAAATATCTTATGGAGCTCAAGTCCATGATTATTTTGGAAAACAATGGAAACTTAAACATTCCAATCTCTTAGACTTAGCATCCAAATATCTTATGGAGCTAAAGTCCACGATTATCTTGGAAAAATGAAAGTAATACATCCTAGCTTTAATAACATAGAATAAACAAGTTATAAATCCTTAAACTTTCCAATCTCTTAGACTTAGCATTCAGATATCTTATGGAGCTCAAGTCCATGATCATTTTGGAAAAATAAAAACTCAAACATCCTAGTACCTAAACACTAAGTTTAGGCCATCATAGGATAATGAGGAAAAATATTATTTGTTTAACAATAACTCTTAGGTTTAGAATCACAAGGTATTAAGAGTTCTAAATCCATGATCATACTTGGAAAGTTGAAACATAGTATCCTAGGATTACTTATTCATATTTTCAGCCATCATAGGAATAAGCTATCAAAACTTCCAAGATTTATAGATTTAAGATCAATGGATAGTTAGAAACTCAATCACATGATCATATTCCAAAAGTTGAAACAAAAACTTCCTAGGTCACAAATGCAAGCAATCGGCCTTCATTGGAAGAGATAGGTAGAGATTTTTGTTTTACATAACCTCTTAGTATGTGAAAATATAAGTTAATACAAGACTATAGAGAGTGGTTTCAATTCAAAAGGAGTTTTATACCATTTTAGAGAATTTTAGAGAGATTTTATAAGTTTAAAGCATATAAAGAACACATAAAGTAAACTAAGAAATAAAAGATGAAACTTGCAAAAAGATTCTTATGAGAGCATTACCCTTAGTATAAGGAAGAACTTTAATGAAGAACTTAAGTAGAAAAGATGAATAAAAACTAAAGCTTTAAGAGCTTGAACTTTTAGAAGAAAGAACAAGATGAAGGTTTAATGGAGGTTGAAGGAGGAAGATGATGAAGTGAAAATTAAAGGGGTATATATAGAGAGGGGAGAGAGTGGCACGAAATTAAGGAGAGGAATGAGCTTGGAGAGCAAGTTTTGACCTTGTGCCTTGTTTGGTTGAAGAGGAAAGAGAAAAATAGGTTTTAGAATATAATATGATATATTTCAAAAAGTCCATCATGACCACTTTTTAGGAGGTAGCTTAGGTCATACCTCTAGTGAGTCACCTCACTCTCTCGTCTCACCTCAAGCCTTTTATGTCTCCTATTCTGCTCCATTTCGTACCCGGTTGCATTTCCGATCGTAATTCTTCCGACGTTTTCGCCCGAATAAAATATTATATTTTATTTTTGAACGAAAATTTTCAAAATAACCAAAGTTGAAGGAAACATAATAAAAACACCAACTATCTCGTTCACGGGTCAAAATTAGGTTTTATGCATAGTAAATTTGTACCGGTAGTGAAAACGCAGATCGGCTTTCGTCTGAATTTTCAACCGAAAATTTTATCGTAACCCTCTACTATAAAGTAGACTATGAATATGATTTTATTTTAATCAAAAACACTTTCTAACTCTCAAATTTAAAACATAATTTAATTATATTTTAACCGGTTGAACAACATAATTAAAATCAGGCTGTTACAGTCACTGCAAGGCTTTGCTTTGATTGTACAAACAATATAGCCGAATATGAAGCTTGTGCGCTCGGGATCCTGGCAGCGATAGAATCGAAGCCAAGGATACTGGAGGTATATGGGGACTCTGCATTAGTCATCCACTAGCTAAGTGGGGAATGGGAAACCCGAGATGCCAAGTTAATCCCGTACCATGATTACATCAAAGGTTTGATTGAGCAGTTTGATGTAGTCACATTTCATCATATTCCCCGAGAAGATAACCAATTAGCTGACGTGTTGTCTACCTTGTCCTCGATGTTCAAAGTAAGTGACGAGAGGAACCTACCACTCATCAAAATGGAAAGTCGTGATCATCTTGCATATTGTCAAGTGATAGAGGAAGAGTCTGATAAAAAACCGTGGTACCATGACATCAAATGCTTCATCCAAAGAAAGGAATACCCTTCGAGCACTTCAGAAAATGACAAAATAACTCTAAGAAGACTTGCAATGGGTTTCTATTTAGATGGAGGTATTCTCTACAAAAGAAATCATGACATGGTGTTGTTGAGGTGCGTCGACACAAAAGAAGCTAAACGGATAATTGAGGAGGTACATGAAGGATCTTTTGGAACACACGCAAACGGTCATGCAATGGCCAGGAAAATCTTGAGGTCTGGCCAATACTGGTTGACAATGGAGGCTGATTTCTTTAATTATGCGAAGAAGTGCCATAAGTGTCAAATATATGCTGAAAAGGTTCATGCACCGCCAGCTCCCTTGAATGTCATGTCAGCACCCTGGCCGTTCTCAATGTGGGGAATGGATGTGATCGGGCCAATCGAACCAAAGGCCTCAAATGGACATCGCTTAATTCTTGTAGCCATCGATTATTTCACAAAGTGGGTTGAGGCTGCATCATATGCCATTGTGACCCGGAATGTCGTGATCAAATTTGTCAAAAGAGAGTTAATTTGTCGTTATGGGTTGCCGAGTGAGATTATCACTGATAATGCGACCAACTTGAACAATAAGATGATGAAGGAGATGTGCGAAAATTTCAAGATGAAGCATCATAATTACTCTCCGTACCGCCCAAAGATGAACGGAGCAGTCGAGACCGCTAATAAGAATATCAAAAAGATTGTTCAAAAGATGGCGGTGACGTATAATGATTGGCACGAGATGTTACCTTTTGCTTTGTACGGCTATCGTACCTCTATTCGCACCTCGACAGGGGCAACACCGTATTCTTTAGTGTATGGGATAGAGGCAGTGCTCCCGATTGAAGGAGAGATCCCCTCATTAAGGGTACTGAGAGAAGCAGAACTGGAAGAAGCTGAGTGGGTTCAGGATCGAATCGACCAATTGAACCTCATCGAAGATATTAACAGCACTGTGTCACGGTCAATTGTAGCAGAAAAGATTGATGAGAGCTTACGAGAAGAAAGTACACCCCAGGCAGTTTAGGGAAGGTGATCTAGTGCTCAAAAACATCCCACCAATCCAAAAGGATCATCGAGGGAAGTGGACCCCGAACTACGACGGACCTTACGTGGTGAAAAAAGCATTCTCTGGAGGGGCTTTAATTCTCACCAGGATGGATGGGGAAGATCTTTCACTCCCTGTAAACTCAGATGCAGTCAAAAAGTATTATGCTTGAACACACTTCCCAAGAAGAAGAAGAAAAGAAAATAAAAAGTGATAAATGAAAAATGAAAAAATGAAAAGCTCGCTAGGCTGAAAATCTGAAAAGACAGACTAGGCAAAAGTTAGAGCAACCCGCTAGGCTGAAAACCTGAAAAGGCGGTCTAGGCAAAAGTTAGGGTTCAAAAAAATTAAAAAACATAACAATGGAAGTGTCGTCAAGCCGATGAACTGGGGCAATCATTGGGCTAGATGATGAAGACTGGAGCAGATAGCACACTCAGATGATGATTAATGAGCAGTCGAGATGGTATGAAAGATATTAACACTAGTCATGGGAAGAGATGTCACTTAAGGAGATGTGATTCCAATCCATAACCTTTTTGCAATCCCATACTCCATTGTAATACCTGCTTTGTACACCTTTCCAGTCCAAATATAATGATATTGACTTCCTTTATTTTATTTTCGCTACCTTGGTCCCTTTCTCTTAACTTTTGTCATTTGTGTGTGTGCATTCATCCTGATAAGTATATACTAAAACGTGAAACAAGTAATGTTTTTTTAAGCAGTTAGAATTCCTTAGAAAGCCTCAAAAGGTCATGGGGGGTGTAACACCCGGGTGCCGACGAGGGCGGGGAGTGGTCGCCGGTGCAAGAAGGCACGGACAAGGAGCAGCTCCAGGCAGGCTTCTAGGAGGAGGGACACATGAATGAACCGATTGCACACCCGAATGAGAGGGACCTTGAGACTGTGTAGGTATGAGACTATACAGTTGAGGAAGGCTTATATGAATTGATTGGTACTACCTATACTAACAAGATGCATCTTCTTTTCGGAAGCCCATCACTTAAGAACTCCACAGTTAAGCGTGCTTGACTTGGAGCAATTTTGGGATGGGTGACCTCCTGGGAAGTTTTCCCGGGAAGCGTGTGGGTGAGGACAAAGCACGCTGAAAGACCTGTGTTGGTTTGTGGGGACAGTCGTCAATCCATAGAGCAGCCAAGGATGTTACAAATGGTATCAGAGCGGCACCTCTCCCAGTACGGTGTGGTTCGGGGACGAACCAAGCGGAAGCTGGTGGGCATGTAACACCCAGGTGCTGACGAGGGCGGGGAGTGGTCGCCGGTGCAAGAAGGCACGGACAAGGAGCGGCTCCTGGCAGGCTTCTAGGCGGAGGGACACATGAATGAACCGATTACACACCCGAATGAGAGGGACCCTGAGACTGTGTAGGTATGGGACTATACAGTTGAGGAAGGCTTATATGAATTGATTAGTACTACCTATACTAACAAGATGCATCTTCTTTTCGGAAGCCCGTCACTTAAGAACTCCACAATTAAGTGTGCTTGACTTGGAGCAATTTTGGGATGGGTGACCTCCTGGGAAGTTTTCCCGGGAAGCGTGTGAGTGAGGACAAAGCATGCTGAAAGACCTGTGTTGGTTTGTGGGGACATTCGTCGATCCATAGAGCAGCCAAGGATGTTACAGGGGGCAAGATGGTTCCCCGACGAAGGGCAAGGAAGAAAGGAATGAATATCAAGGATCAACCATTGGGATGATTATCATCAAGGGTGTTTACCTTCAGAAAACAAAAGTGCAAGATATCTCTCCCTGAAAAGATGGGCCTTGTTTTAGTTCATCCTCAAGATTGACTGTGATCGACGCTTTTAAGGGGTCAAGGATCCAATAATGAAAAGAAATAGCAAAGAAGAATTTTTTTCAAAAGTATCTCTTGCATCGTACAAAAGTATAATAAGGGTTTTCATCATCAGCGTTCATTGTGTGTTGAATTGAAAGATAGTTATTTGAGTTTTCATCAATCATGAAAACCATCTCATACATTGTCATTCCATCAATGAGTAAAACCAGCACTCATGCATTGCATTTGTCTATCTGGCCTCATAAGCGAGCTTCTGACGGGCAATCCACCCCATAAGCTCCTTTATCTTTTTGTTCCGAGCTTCTGACGGGTAATCCACTCCGTAAGCTCTTTTATCTTTTTGTTTGAGCTTCTAACGGGCAATCCACCCCGTAAACTCTTTTATGTTTTCTGTTCGAGCTTTTGACGGGCAATCCACCCCATAAGCTCTCTTATCTTGCAGTCTGAGCTTCCGACGGGCAATACTCCGTGAGCTCACTTTTATCTTTCTGTTCGAGCTTTTGACGGGCAATCCACCCCGTGAGCTCATTTTATCTCTCTGTTCGAGCTTCTGACGGGCAATCCACCCCGTAAGATCTTTTATGTTTCTGAAAGCTATTTTATCTTTCTGTTTGAGCTTCTGACGGGTAATCCACCCTGTAAGCTCTTTTATCTTACAGTCTGAGCTTCTGACAGGCAATCCACCCCGTGAGCTCACTTTTATCTTTCTGTTCGAGCTTTTGACGGGCAATCCACCTCGTGAGCTCATTTTATCTTTTTGTTCGAGTTTCTGACGGGCAATCCACCACGTAA
Source organism: Sophora flavescens (assembly GCA_030762895.1). Classification (NCBI taxonomy): domain Eukaryota; kingdom Viridiplantae; phylum Streptophyta; class Magnoliopsida; order Fabales; family Fabaceae; genus Sophora; species Sophora flavescens. Next base: position 100,547,016 of record CM061063.1, read on the forward strand.
GCTCTTTTGTGTTTCTGTTCGAGCTTCTGACGGGCAATCCACCCCGTAAGTTATTTTATCTTTCAGTTCGGGCTTCTAACGGGCAATCCACCGCATAAGCTCTTTATCATTGTTTTTAAGCTTAGCAGGCAATCCACCCTGCAAGCTTTTCATGTGTAGACCATAGTGGGCAATCCATCCCACTGGTTCTTTACAGGAAATCGCTTTGTAGTCACGGTTCCTTTTGCTTGCCTACGTATCCCGGCCAAAATTGGAGTTCATGTCTTTACTCGTTTCTTATAACGATAATAGGTTAATTACGGTTACACCTACTATCTAATAAGAAACAAGTAAAGAGGGGCAGCTGTGAACGCCTAATTTTGTCCGGGTATTTTTTCTCTTAATTAATATTTTTGAAAACAAAAAATAAATAAATAAAAACAAAAAATGCAAAAAAACTAAAAAATGTTTTTTGTTTTTGATCCATTATAGAATTAGATGTAGCCAATTTTATTCTTTTTGTTACAAGCCCATGATCCAAACCCAAATCAAAATAATAAAAATAAATAAATAAATAATAATTAAAAAATGAAAAATTAGAAGAGAGACGTTGGTTTTTGCCTCTGATGCTTTTTCCCACCCTTGCTTTGTCCTATTCCATTTGAGGTAAACTAGCTTTCTCTTTTTTTTCCCTTATTTTGTTTTCTTTCACTTTTTTTTTTCCAGAAAGAGGGGGACAACATCCCTGCCCTTGCACCTGCCAGGCAGAGTAGTGGGAGCACCACACCATGGCACCACAATCTGTCCATTTTTCGTCCTCCCCCTTTCAGAGCAAATAACAGATTTTTGTTTTCTTCCTAATCCTATATATACACGTTATAATTCAGGGGGAGGGGGGTTTTCTTGATTTATCAGCAGAACGCAGAAAATCAGAGTGTGTGAAAATATGGGTTTAGAGGGAGGATTCAATGCTTTTGCTCAAAACTATAATTACAGTTCCTTCCTCTATTACTCAGTCATCCTCTGAGTTTTTCTTCACCAATTTACATAATCTTCATTCCTTCCTTCCATTAATTTCTTCTTACTGTCCCCTTGTCATCTCATCCTCTCACAAAAACAAAATAAGTAAAAAAAATCAGAAAACAAAAAACAAAAAAAGAAGAAGAGAACAATCAGAAAAAAATAAGAAGCAGAGGAAAGCCTCACCTCGGACCTCCGTCATCATCACCGTGACCCAGCTCTGCCACACTACAGTGCCTCCGCCATCCTCGCCGTGTCCCAGCTCCGCCACACTACAGTATCTTCGCCTCGCGTCGCTGCCCGCCTCAGACATCGCCGCTTCACTACACGACCGTTGCTCCGCCATATCAAGTCACAGACCCGCACCAGACCCGCGATCTCAGCCTCGGATCGCCATAACCTGCACCAGACCCACGAGATTCGTTCGTCCTTGCCGTTCGCATCCTCGCCGCTCGCTATCTGTCACGTCTCCATCTCAGATCCGTGCAAGCCACCACTGCTAGCACCATCCACCGTGCAAGCTGCCGCGGGTCAGACGTCCACCCTTGCCTCCATCGCGCCGCCCTCCTCCACACGTCTGTCAGGCCCCTTGGTCCCTCCCTCTGTTGATAACAATGGAGGCTCTGAATGCTCTCCTTTTTATTTTCTTTGTTATTCTTCAGACTTCATGTTATTACTTGTTAGGTTATTAAGTTTTGATGGTTTGGGCTTACGATTGCAGCCCAATTGAGTTTTTTTTTATCATGTCGTTTTTTTAATTATTATTAGAAGTTGGGCCAAAGCTAGAATAGAACAAAAAAAAATACAAGAATGGAAAAAAGTTCTCTTAAAAAGATTTTAATTCCTTTTTTTTAAAAGAAAAAAAAACTTTTCAAAAATCAAAAATTCAAGAAGATCCTTTATAAAAATATATATAAAAAAACAAACAAATCAAAAATTCAAAAAAAATCAAACATTTTCAAAAATTAAAACCAATCAACCAATCAAGATTTTTAAAAGAACTACGTGGTTTTGAGTTTCCCATCGCACCCGGGAATACGTAGGAGCAAGATAAATCATCTTGTCAAGCCAAAACTAAATTTTCCTTTTTTTGTGTCTCTTTTTATGTTAAAATAATTAATAAAAATAATCAAAGTTTTCTATTTTTAGGGATGCTCTATGGACACAGTGCCATGTTCAGTCCCTTAGATCTGAGGTTGCCCTGTGGACTCATGTGCCATGTTCAACCTCATTTAGTTTTTATAAACAATAAATTTAAAAATGTAAAAATCAATAAAAATTTAAAATATTAAAAATAAAAAATAATTCTTTCTTGTAAATAATTTTTGGGGTAAAATAAATATTTAAAAAGTTACTAAAATTTTTGCACAAATAACTTGAGGTACCGTGTTTTTAAACGGGTGGTGTAGGGTGCTAACACCTTCCCTACACGTAACCGACTCCCGTACTCACATCATCTCTCTCTTTTTTTTAGACCAGTTTACCTTTAAATAATTGGGTTTTCTAAGATTTTCCCAATAAAAAATTTTAGTGGCGACTCCTCTGTTTTATTTTCTCTTTTCGCGGCTCCCGGACGAGACGGTCGCGACAGCGGTTGTTACAAATGATAAGAACGAACTCATTCCCTCAAGGACCGTTTCCGGATGGAGGGTGTGTATTGACTATAGAAGGTTGAATGAGACTACAAGAAAATATCATTTTCCCTTACCTTTCATTGATCAAATGCTAGAGAGGTTGGAGGACCATGCCTTTTATTGCTTCCTTGATGGATACTCTGGGTATAACCAAATTTTGGTTGACCCGAAGGACCAAGAGAAGACCGCCTTCACTTGTCCTTATGAAGTCTATGCATACCGGAGGATGTCATTCAGGTTGTGTAATGCACCCGCCACTTTTCAAAGGTGCATGCTTTCCATATTCTCTGATATGACTGAAAAATTAATTGAGGTATTTATGGATGATTTTTCTGTATTTGGTAATTCCTTTGATAATTGTTTGAAAAATCTTACATGTGTTTTGAAAATATGCCAAGAAACTAACCTTGTTCTAAATTGGGAAAAATGTCATTTCATGGTTAGGGAAGGTATAGTTCTTGGTCGTAAGGTTTCATCTAGGGGGACAGAAGTTGATAAAGCTAAAATTGAAGTAATTGAAAAACTTCCCCCTCCCATGAACGTGAAAGGTGTTAGAAGATTCTTAGGTCATGTGGGTTTCTATAGGAGATTTATAAAAGACTTTTCAAAGATTGTGAAACCTTTGTGCAAACTTTTGGTAGTTGACACTCCTTTTGTGTTTGATGAGGATTGCATGCATGCTTTCCAAGTTTTGAAGGAAAAACTCACCACCGCACCGGTCATTGCACCTCTGGATGGGAATTTGCTGTTTGAATTGATGTGTGATACAAGTGACTATGCGGTGGGGGGCCATTTTGGGTCAAAGGAAAAATAAAATGTTGTGTGTTATTTACTATGCTAGTCGTGTGTTGAATGATGCTCAATTGAACTATACCACGACTGAAAAAGAATTGCTTGCTGTAATTTTTGCATTTGACAAGTTTAGGTCTTACTTGATTGGCTCTAAAACTATTGTGTGAACTGACCATTCCGCTTTGAAGTATCTCATGACTAAACAGGATGCCAAGCCAAGGCTCATTAGGTGGATACTATTTCTCCAAGAATTTGATTTTGATATCAAGGACAAGAAATGAGTGGAGAATAAGGTAGCTGACCATTTGTCTAGGCTTCCACAAGCGGATGTTGAAGCAAAAGATGAGTTTCCAATTCAAGAGGAATTTCCGGATGAGAGGTTGTTGATGGTGCAAGTGGCACCTTGGTTTGCGGATATTGCAAATTACAAAGCCGCCAACAAGATTCCGAAGGACTTCAATGCACAACAAAGGAAGAAGCTCATCCATGATGCTAAACACTACATATGGGATGAGCCATACCTTTTCAAAAGAGGTTTGGATGGAATTCTTAGAAGATGTGTTCCGGAAGAGGAGATTAATGAGATATTGATCCATTGCCACAATTCACCTTATGGAGGACACTTTGGTGGTGAAAGGACCGCCATAAAAGTCTTGCAAAGTGGTTTCTTTTGCCCCACCATTTTCAAAGACTCGAGGGCTTGGGTAATGAAGTGTGACAAGTGTCAAAGAACCGGAAATATATCCAAGAGAAATTATATGCCTCTGAAGGGTATTTTAGAGGTGGAGCTCTTCGATGTGTGGGGGATCGATTTCATGGGTCCTTTTCCATCATCCTATAACAACAAGTACATTTTGATTGCGGTTGACTATGTGAGTAAATGGGTAGAAACTGTCCCAACTGTGAAAGATGATGCAAAAGTGGTGGTTGGTTTTGTGAGGAAGAACATTTTTACCCGGTTTGGAACCCCTGGAGCCATTATTAGTGATGGGGGTACTCATTTTTTCAACAAGGAGTTCAATGAGGTGCTTGCCAAGTTTTGAGTCACCCATAAAGTTGCCACATCATACCACCCACAAACGAGTGGGCAAGTGGAGTTGTCTAACCGGGAATTGAAGAGGATCTTAAAACAGTGAATAATGCAAGAAAAGATTGGGCAAAGAAGGTGGATGATGCACTTTGGGCCTACCGGACTGCATATAAGACACCTATTGGTATGTCACCTTATCAATTAGTGTTTGGAAAATCATGTCACCTTCTGGTAGAGCTCCAACATAGTGCTTTTTGGGCGGTGAAAGCTTTGAACTTTGATATGAAGTCGTCCATGGATGGGAGACTATTTCAACTAAATGAGTTGGATGAATTCCTGCTCTTGGCTTATGAAAGTGCAAGGATTTACAAGGAGAGAACAAAGTTTTGGCATGATAAGTATATTCTACCCAAGCATTTTGAAGAAGGCCAATCAGTTTTGCTCTTTAATTCGTGCTTAAGGCTATTTTCGGGCAAGTTGAGATCAAGATGGTCGGGACCATTCCATGTCAAGTCAGTTTCTCCATTTAGTGCGGTTGAATTGGAGGACCCATTATATGGAAGAACTTTCACTGTTAATGGGAAAAGGCTCAAGCACTACCTTGGAGGAGACTTTGATCGTCAAACATTCTCCATCCCTCTCAAAACACCATCGTAGAAAACAGGACGTCAAGCTAGGGACGTTAAACAAGCACTTGCTGGGAGGAAACCCATGCTTTCTACTCTTCTTTATTATGTTTGTTTGCTGTTTTGCTAAGTTAGATTGCATAATATAACATGTTTTTCTTGCTTTGTGTTTTATCTTGTCAATGTGAGTTGAACATGCATTTTGTGTTCATAAGGTAGTTTGGTTTGAGTTTAGGTTGGTTATCAAGTGCATGGTGTATATAGTTTGAATTATGCAGCTGTGCTGGTTTTTAATGTCAATTGCCCTTGTTGGTTGGTTGTTGAATCGGAATTGTGAACAAATGATCTCATCCTTGAATCATCTCTATGTGTTTGGATAGGTTGAATAGTTTTTTTTAGAGGTGAGATGTGCAATTTTTAGAAGCATTATGGGCTAAAATGCTTGCTCTATGCACATCAGAAAAACTGCACTTTTGCTGCATAATTATGCAGAAAACTGGGCTTTTCACGCTCAGCGTAGAAATTTCACGCTCAGTGTAGAACAGAACTGCATCAGGGTTCTCTCTGCCTCGTCCACGCTCAGCGTGGGTGATTTTAATATATATAAAAAAACTTAAAAAAATGAAAATTGAAAAACAAAAACAAAAACCCTAATTTATTTTGTTTTACCTCTGATCTTCTTCTTTTCACCGTAACACTCACTTTCTTTTTCTTCCCTTCTCCCTCACCCACACACACTTCTTCTTCCTCCCCCTTCACACACCGCCACTCTTCACTTCGCACCACCCACAGCACCACCGCGAGCCACCACGCACCGCCATTAACACAGCACCACATCTCCATCTCCCTTTCTCCATGTGTGCGTCGAGTTAGCACATCGCCCTACACCCGCACGTCTGTCCATCGCGAGCCACCACGCACCGCCGCGTCCTTGTTCGCTCGCCACTGCTCAGCCCCTAAATCACTCAGTTTCCTCTTCCCTTCTGTATTTCCTTCCTCCATCTGGTACCCTTTCACCCTTTTGCTCTTTGTTATTTAAATTTTTTTTAAAAAAAAGAGAAAATAAATTGTTCTTGTTTATTCACATCCTGTTATGCATGTTATAGTGAGGGGTTTGCATTCAGAAGTCTGGGTTGAGTGTTGTACTGAATTTTTATGCCTTGGGGTGGTTGTTTATGCTTTAATCTGTAGGTAAGGATGTTTGCGATTTGAAAGGACGTGTTCTATTCTGAATGGGGGTAAATTGATGGATTGGGGGCTAGATTTCCAGAACCTTGAATTAATTTGGAAAATTTGTGTTTATTCATGATTGTGGAGACCTATGTCAGATTGGGGTCACATGAGTAAAGGGTAAATGGATAAGTGTGGTTGTGATATCTTGTTCAATGAGTTCTTCAAATTCACATTGCAATATTTAACTTTAACCTTGCATTTCTGATTGAGATTTAACTATGGAGTGTTGTTGGAACTTAATTAATTTTTGCTGTGTACATGCCCCATTGTGAATTTTTACCATGTGCACACGGTCCAGTTTTCACATTCACACAGAATTGAGTTTATGTGCTTTATTGCCTAATTGGGCTTCAACTCTGCAATTGTTTGAAACTCTTTATGTGTGAAGCGGCTTAAATTTTTTTTTAAAATGCACTTTGTCCTTCACTGTTTGAACTATCTTGTGTGATTGCAAAGTTTTTTTTTTGTTGTGAAAATTGGACCTGTGTGCTTTCATTGTTTAAATTGGGGAGGGAATTCATATGATGTGGGACTTAAATTGATGCTCTAATATCCTACCTGTGAAGCTTTACTGTGTTGTTTTTGAATATCATTTTGACCTGATTGTGCTCCTTTCTGCACGATGTCTTGCTCTATCTGTTGCTTGCCCATGTACTTAAATATCTATTCTTTGGTGTTACTCGGATTTTCTGATTTTCAAGTACACATGCCACCCAAAATGCAAACTAGAGGTGGAAAAAGGAAGAAGTCTGCTGCCTTGTCCTCCCAAGACTATGTTAAATTCCAATCAGCTGAGCATGAGAAGCGGTTTGAGAACATCAGGCAGAGGAGGTTTGTTCCGGAAAGGGTGCTCCCAATGAATATTTGAGTACCCTATGATCCGAGAGCAATTGTTGGCACGTGGGTGGGAGCACTTAGCCACCTTTCCGCGGGTTGCCTACCAGGAGATTGTTCGAGAGTTTTATGCTAATGCCTATGCTCCTGAAGGCATAGAACAATAGTATAAAATTTTGGTGCGGGGTGCAGAGGTGGATTTCTCTGATGATGCTATTAACAGATTCTCTAGCACCGTACCTGGCTGGTAGGGAGATGATCATTACACCAGATTTTTGAAAGTTCGGACTGATCTGCAGGAGATGTTGAGATCCCTATGTAGACCTGGAGCTCGTTAGACCTTGGATATAAAGGCCCAATTGCAGAAATTGAATTGCACCTATTTGAAGATGGTCCCCAAGATCTGGGCTACATTTATCTATTCCAACATCTTCCTGTGCAGTAACTTCCCAGATGTATCCGTCCCTCGGGCTAAATTGATCCACACTATCATGACTGGAGGGATGGTGAACATTGGCAATCTCATCTCCCAATCTATTCAGAAAGTTGCAAATAGAATAAAGAAGATGGGTTTTGCTCATCCTTATCTGATCACTCAACTTTGCATGGCAGCCGTAGTCCCCACAGATGGAGAGCTACCCCTAGTTCAGGAGTTGCAGACCATTGATATAGCTTACATTCGTTCACACTGTTTGGTGAATGATGAAGCCTCAGTAAGGCCAGGTAGATCGGCTCCTTCCACTCGCAATCTATCCATGCCTCAACGCTTGTCCCGAATAGAGCATACTTTGGATAAATTTAAGCATAACTTGGAGGCTGGGCATCGCGAGAGGGTAGATGATGATGGCTATGATGAGGGAGTTGGGTAGAGCACATACAGTTGGACCTTCGACTCCGGTACATTTCTTGACGGAGGAGGAGGTCAGAGAGCATGTTGATTGGCGGGACTTTTCTGACTTTGAGGATGGCGAAGCTGACATTCCTGTGGATGATGGAGATTATAGAGCATATGATGAGGAGGAGGATGACTCCTGGTTCCTTTTAATTTTACTGCAGTTTTAGTTTTTTCTGTTATAACTGTTGGATCTTTTGCACTGTGTTTCTTTTGTGTTCGTTTTATGTTTGATTGGTTGAGCTTGCGGATATTGGATTTTCTTTTATAATGTTAGTAGTTGTTTCCTGGTTGTGGTTTTTGTGATTTTTTGCCTTAGTTAGTTGTGTGTTGTTTTTAGTTTTTCTTAAGAAAAAAAAAAGGAACAAAAGAGAGCAAGCCAGGCACTTACTGATTTTAGATGCTATTTGAGTTGTCACTTTTGGCATTCTCACCAGTTTGTGCATTTTGCCAGGCTATGTTCCTTTCTTTTGAAGTTCTTCTTGTAGTTTAGTCTTAACTTTCCAAATGTGTTCATAGCAATTTTCATAACCTCTTTGCATATTTTCGTTTCTTTTGCATTAAATTCATGGCAATGAGGTTTGGAATGAAAGTATGGAATCTTAGTTTAACCTAGGTGAGATATTGGGCTTGAATGTTAATTCTTTGAGTGTGCACCATTGAGTTGATGTGCTGAGATTTGCTTGATTCTTTTGTCTAGGAGTCATGAATTGCATGTTTTGCATAAAAAGGATTTGGTCCGTTTTTCATAAGCTACTTGAGCCAAAAAGCCGACCTTGCATGAAAAAATTCCATTGCTAACCCCTTTGAGCTTATTGTTATTTTTTGTTCTCACCCTTGCTTCTTGAATGATGATTACTATGTTTATCCCAACTTGAGAATAGGAGAGCATTGGTGAATTGCTTGGGGACAAGTAAAGATTTTGGTTTGGGGGAGAGGGTAATGGAATAATGCGAGAAATTTTGGAAAAAAAAAGTGTAAAAGTGGTTGAAAAAAAAAAAGAGGTTGATTATCCAAAAGGGAAAAGAAAAAAAAAAGAAAGAAAAAAATTGTGAATAAATTTGTGTAAATAAAGTTGTGTGAAACTCCAAAGAAGGGAAAGGAGAAGTGAAAAAAAAAATCAAATCAATTATAACAATTTAAAATTTTGTGCTTTGTGTTGAAACAATTGAATTGTTGTAATTGCTCTCCTATTCTCTTGGACATTTTTTGTTTGTTTATCTCCTCATTTGTTTTTCAGTTTAGCCAAGTTACAACCCAAAATAAAGTCTCTTTGATTTGTGCATGCTTGTGGTTTGTGATTTTTTAGAATTAGATGAAAAGCAAATCTATGGTTCCATGACTCTAATGTGTGCTTTGAGAGAAACACTTCACCACCATATACTTGAGTGATTATTTAATGAGTGTGCACCCTGTCAGGACTAAGGTTCTATGGTTCTTCTTTTGCCAAATTGCCATGATCTTTAATTTTAAAGAATATGGAGTTGCAAAGTTTTTATGCTTTTTTGCTTCCTGGCATTTTTTGGAGTTAAGCTTGCTACTAGTTGATGCTTCTGTTTTAGGAATTAGTCTTGTTGCAATTTTACCTTTTGGTGAGTTTGTCTAATTGTGCTCTCATTCAGTTTCCCTTAATCATGTTAGAGCTGGGTTTGTTAGTCTTTTGTGTCTTATGTTTTGTGTGTTAGCTCAAGTTATTTTTGCTTGGGGACAAGCAAAATGCTAGGTTTGGGGGAGTGATAATTCACTAAATTATCAAGTAATTGTGCCTTTCATGAGTGGATTTTACTCCCAATTGTATGTTTTATCCTTGTTTTGTCCCCTTTTAGTTAATTGAGTCATAATTAGTGTTTTAAGTGTTTTTGTTAACTTCATGCATTTGATGCTAATTTTAGCTTAATTTGTTCTCCTTATGTGCAATCTGTAACATCCGTGATTTTATGTGAGGTTTATGTATGAGGCTTAGGGTTAGGACTTGAAATACATAGTTGAAATGTTGTTTGAGGTTTAGAAACCCTTGCATGTTAAGTACGTGGCTTTTTAGGTAAGTTTGAGGCATAGACTCTAATTAGGGTTTTCCCGGTGAGCGTCCTTGAGACGTCTGAGTGTGAAATGAGAATTTTGGAGTTAGAGAAGAGATTAGTCCTTTTTTATGGTTTTAGGTTGTTTATTAGGTCCTAATGAGCCTATATCTCAAATTTGAGCGCAATCGGACGTCGAACGGACCCTGAACGCAAAGAGTTGACTTTTTGTCAGAAGTCAATGCTTGAGCGTGGGAGTATCCATGCTCAAGCGCCCAGGAATGAGGAAGTTAGAGGATGTCTCGTTTTGCTTCGTTTCGGGCATCGTATGACTTTCCAGGTGGGGAAAGAAACTATTTAACGTCGGAAACGGCGCGTTACATTTAATTAGATAATGGCGTAGGGCGACCCAAACCCTACACGAGAGCGAGTAACGGACAATGTCTATACCACATTGGGGACTACTCAGTGGTACCGATGATGTTATAGAAATTGTGCGTTTATCGTCGTTACGCTATATTAATATATATATATATATATATATATATTATTTTATTACGTGGTGATTGCCTGTTTGAGTGGTTGATTTGTACTTGGTACTTGATGTATGATATCATGAGTGTTGTAATTATTTTTGAAAGTGTTTATACCTATTATTATTATTATTATTATTATTATTATTATTATTATTATTATTATTATTATTATTATTATTATTATTATTATTATTATTTTTATTATTATTTTATTTTATTTTGGTATTTATTATTTATTTGGAAATGATATTATGACATGATGATATATGATGATGATTTTGGATAACATGATGATGATTGTGATGATATGATGAGTGTTATGATTGCGCTAGGAGGTTGAGTAAGTTACAAGTTATGTTGAGACATGAGGATGTATTGGGGATTGCATATGATATGTGATAGCAGTGCCTAACCGAGATGATTATCATGACATGAGGATGAGATTGATGAGATGAGATTATTTTGAGGTTATCTATGAGATTATGATGAGCGGTTAGGGCACTAGGGGGTGACCTGAAACATGGTCTGTGATATGAGAGACCTGAAACATGGTCGAGTGGACCTGAAACATGGTTGAGTGGGGTCTATGCCTCGGAAGGAGAATTCCTGGGGATAAGCTAACGGCGGACCGCCTAGAGATGATTTCATTTTAGTCGCAGCTATAGTTCATGTGTTGCATGAGCACCCTGACCGGGGTTCAGAGGTGTGCATCGGATTGTGCAGCTATAGTGCCATTGCTTTGCGTGGGAACCCTCCATCCGTGGATGAGGGTGTGCTCCGGGGACTCTGGGACGTGTCGATTATATTGTTGTGATATCCGGATATGGCCGATACCTGAGGAGATTATTCATATGACATTTGCATTGCATCATGATGGAGGGTAGAGGAAAGATCCTAGATGTGGATTGAGGATGATTGTGTTACATATATTTATACTTGGGAGACGGATGTTTAGTGTGCCGTTATTTAATTAAATGTTGCTAAACCCTTTCCACGTTTGATGTTATATGGCTTCTTATCCCCTTTTCTTTTGTTGTGTGTTGTGTATATATATGTTTTGTACTTTAGACTCCGACAAAGCAGATGGCGCTCTGGGACCACCCATGGATGACCCAGGATCCAGGGTTCCCCCTCTCGGGGACCTGTGAGGTGGAGTGCTTAGACCCGCACGGGTGGCTTGTGGACCCGGTCACTCGTTTCGTGGTATATATGGGTCCTGCGTCCATCACTATGGGACTTGGTGACACGTTGTCGCACGCGGGTCAAAAAGCGAGTGATTGGGAAAATATGTAGCTAGGGAGCGACAACTCGAGTATCGTCTCACAAGGACTCTTGAATTATTATTAACTTCAGAATCAGTTTGGGGGGGTTTTCAGATTGAAAGATTCAATTAAAAGAAAACAATTAAGAAAACAATGCAAATAGGTGATTGTCAATAATTGAAACGACTAATCTACTGCTCTCGGTTTCCCACTATCATTGATTCATATACATTCCAAGCCCTAAGCGGATTCTAATACCTTTTCGATTGTAGCGACAATTAACAAGCGAAACCGGCACTACGAGACGTATGTTCCTAATTCCCGAATTAAGTAAACGGGGTGAAGCACTCGTGAATTAAGCAAACACGATTGAACACACGCAAATTAAGCAAACGCGATTATGTTTAGGAACACTCAATCATCGAAATAAATCAATACCTATTCCATACAATCCAGAATTAAGCAAACAGAACATATAGAACAATATTGAAAGAGAATAGCAAATCAATTGGGAATTACAGAACCTCAAGTGCGGCGGAAACCGGTTATAGTAGATCAATCCAAGGGAGTTAGTTCTCCATTACAAATATGACAAAAACCTAATTCACAGCCGTCAAATCTAAAAGGAAAAGAAGATGTTCTGGTTTCTGCCCTAAAACAGCAATTTATATCCTTCAGTTCTGCGCCCGCTCGCGAGGCGAATCTTATGAGTGGCGCGAGTTCAAAATTGAGTTCTCGCAAGGTGATACAGTGATTCGTGGGGCGAGACTTCAAATTCCAATCTGTCACGGCTGTGACCTTTATCATGGCTAGGCCGTGATGGTATCTGTCCTTCAGGGTTTGGATTTCTCGCGAGGCGAGGCGGTGATTCGCGTGGCGAGACAGAGAGGATGACATTTCAAGCACAGTAAGGCTTCAGGCTCGCGAGGCGAGTAGCCTCTCGCGGGGCGAATAATTCCAGAATTGCTTCTCTTTATTAACCTGAAAACAACAAATAGCAGTAAGTGCTTTATTCGACTCAAAATCAACTAAATTAACCTAAAAATACTTAAGAGACTCAAAATGTTTCTTGAGGACAATTACATCCAAATTTGGGAGAAAACGAGATTAAACTCGAATAAAACCTATGGTCTTACTAGTTAAAAACTAGTCGAGCCAGAGGCTGATCAAAATACCCCAAACTTAAACTTTGCTTGTCCCCAAGCAAACTAAAACTCAAAAAGACTCAAACTTGGCAAGCTTAAGAGATTCAATCAATTTCGCAAAAATTTCATGCAGTCTTAACAAAACAATTTTTCTTCAATGTTTTCCCCCTTGCAACAAAGTGACCCCCACATTCATTTACTTTAAACATTGGAGAATCCCATCCTTCATGCAATCAGTAATCTAAGTTGAGGATCCAAGTTACACACAAAAGGGAGATCACCAATTTCAAACAATTGCCTTCCTCACAAGGACATTTAACATTTCACTCATTCACTCAATCTTGTCTAGGCTATCAACATTTCACTCAATTTCACTTTTAAGAGCACTTCCCATTAATTTGATTTTCATCTCAAACAAGGTTCCCACGAAAACATGCATGCAACATCAAAAGGTCTTTAAAGGTTGTAATGGGGCCTGGCTAAGGGTAGAATATTCAAAGGTACTAGGCTTGAGTCCCTAGGAATTAAGAGAGCATGATCATTTTTGACACATTGACTTCTACTCAAATTCCTTTTCCCATTTTTCTTTTTGCTTTGGGTGGCTACAACCTTTTTCTTCCAATACCCTTCTTTGACATTTTTGTGCTTTTCTTCCCTTTTTTTTTCTTTCTTTTTCTGCCTTGGGCTCCAACCTTTATTTTTTTCTCTTTTTCTCAATCCCAAACAACACATCATATCCTTGTAGCCACCCCAAACTTAGCTTCTTGCAAACCTTGTCTTGCTAAGCATCCACGCTCTCCTAATCCTAAGATCGGTTTACATGGTTTTTCCAGATTTTAGGCTCATAACATAAGGTCATCAAGAAACAATAGGCTTAATAGGCTCAATGCGGCTAACTAGGGAGCATGCATTAGGGATGGTTCTTTTAAGGCCAAGTAGTTAATTCAAAGAAAATTGCCTAAATCATCTGAAGCAACCACATAAACATGCAAACCATGAAGAGATTCAAGAAAATTCGAGAAAGTGCAACTTAAAAGTGATTCTCACAATTAAAAACATGTTGGAGGCTCAAATCCTCACCTGGACATTTTTCGCAAATTGTTTGACCGAGATTCAATTCCTAGTGTGTGCATCCCTTCACCCCAAACTTATCATAAATCATGCAATCACAATGAAATACCTCAAAGTTCAATTTTCAATTTTTTACATGGGGATCAATTTTCAATTTCAAAGCCTAGGGGAAAATCATCAATGGTCAACATATATCATGCAATCATCTATGATAATTCAATTAAAATCCATCAAGCTCACCGACACAAGACTCACATACATACTCTTGATCTTCTCAAATTATTCAAGAGCTAAATTCAAAAACAAACGAAGGAAAATAAAAACACAAAATAACAAGAAAATGAAAATAAACTAAGGAGAGGGGTTAAGAAAACTCATTGAGGGGCTCCCGCCTGGATCCCATTGCTTGTAGCATAAGGCCCAAGTGATAGCCAAAGGACGGAAGCTTATTCCATGGTCCCATAACTTGCAACCTTGATATGGAAGTGAGCACTTGACAATCATGGTGACCTCGCCAAGTGCGGCGGACTTCTCACTCCCTCTTGGGTCAAAGGTGACCTCCTGGTCAACAAAGCATTCCCAATAATAATGGGGTTCAATCTCTTGGACTGGCCATAGTGCCTTCGTATTTAAGGATGCAAAATCCAGTCTCTCGGGCAGAGGCTTGAACTCCGTCGCTGGTTGTTCCACAGTGGGAGGTGGCAAACAAGTAGAGGGGATCTCTGGTGCTGCTTCAACTTCTGCACGATATTCACTTACTGCACTAACAAATCCATCACCTGCTATACATGCAGAAATATCAACACACACCACACAAAGGTTAGTGTTAGTACAGTCAGCACATATAGTACAATAAACAGAATCAGAAAAGGCTTGAATGTCTGGAAATTCAACACACAGTTCATCAATAATAGTTTTCTTGACATTATTATCAAAATCATGTTCAAAAGAAGTATTGTCAAGAACAACTATTTATGAATCTGTGTGTTCTTCAAGGAGATGTTGAGTTTGCAGTGTAGTCAAGGCGGGGGCAATGTGACCAATTTGAGTGGCCAAATCCTGAAGACTTCCTTCTGAACTCTGTTGGAATTCTAGAGTGTCTGCTGCCATTTGTTGAACCAATTCCTCCAGACTGGGTTGGACTGGTGTGGGGCCAGGCTGATATTGCTGCTCGCGTATTACCATTTGATGCACCAAGGAGGCAATCTCATCCAAGCTGCCTTGTCCTCCACTATATTGGCCAGAATAATCATTCATTCCAAACATGCCAAAATCACTACTAAACTCATAACCTCCAGCAAAGTTAGGATAATATATGCATGATGGCTCATAATCAACATAAGGTACATAATCTTGCATATAGTTATCCATGGGAAGTACTACGATTCATAACCAGACAAATCAGCCATAACTAATTCAGCAATGCAATTTTTTTTTCTGTTAATAACAACAAGAGTCCCCGGCAACGGCGCCAATTTTTGACACGTTGTCGCACGCGGGTCAAAAAGTGAGTGATTGGGAAAATATGTAGCTAGGGAGCGACAACTCGAGTATCGTCTCACAAGGATTCTGGAATTGTTATTAACTTCATAATCAATTTGGGGGGGGGGGGGGTGTCAGATTGAAAGATTCAATTAAAAGAAAACAATTAAGAAAACAATGCAAATAGGTGATTGTCAATAATTGAAACGACTAATCTACTGCTCTTGGTTTCCCACTATCATTGATTCATATACATTCCAAGCCCTAAGCGGATTCTAATACCATTTCGATTGTAGCGACAATTAACAAGCGAAACCGGCACTACGAGACGTATATTCCTAATTCCCGAATTAAGCAAACGGGGTGAAGCACTCATGAATTAAGCAAACACGGTTGAACACACGCGAATTAAGCAAACGCGATTATGTTTAGGAACACTCAATCATCGAAATAAATCAATACCTATTCCATACAATCCTGAATTAAGCAAATAAAACATATAGAACAATATTGAAAGAGAATAGCAAATCAATTGGGAATTACAGAACCTCAAGTGCGGCGGAAACCGATTACAGTAGATCAATCCAAGGGAGTTAGTTATCCATTACAAATATGACAAAAACCTAATTCGCAGCCGTCAAATCTAAAAGGAAAAGAAGATGTTCTGGTTTCTGCCCTAAAACAGCAATTTATATCCTTCAGTTCTGCGCCCGCTCACGAGGCGAATCTTATGAGTGGCGCGAGTTCAAAATTGAGTTCTTACAAGGCGAGACAGTGATTCGCGGGGCGAGACTTCAAATTCCAATCTGTCACGGTCGTGACCTTTATCACGGCTAGGCCGTGATGGTATCTGTCCTTCAGGGTTTGGATTTCTCGCGAGGCGAGGCGGTGATTCGAGTGGCGAGACAGAGAGGATGACATTTCTGGCACAGTAAGGCTTCAGGCTCGTGAGGCGAGTAGCCTCTCACGGGGCGAATAATTCCAGAATTGCTTCTCTTTATTAACCTGAAAACAAGAATAGCATTAAGTGCTTTATTCGACTCAAAATCAACTAAATTAACCTAAAAATACTTAAGAGACTCAAAATGTTGCTTGAGGACAATTACATCCAAATTTGGGCGAAAACGAGATTAAACTCAAATAAAACCTATGGTCTTACTTGTTAAAAACTAGTCGAGCCAGAGGCTGATCACTTGGGCAGGGAGCGCCCATCGTATTTGTTGGCACGTTTCGTTTCGGCATGACCTTCCCGTTTCTGATAGGACAGCCTGATGGACACGTACCAACGATACCGCCTATGTCCCGGATGGCCCCAGACCCTTCATGGTACCGCTTGATGCCTTGGTACCGGGGTTTGCACTCACACCTGCACCCGCACCAGCGCCGGAGCCCGAGTTGGCACCTATTCCGGAGGAGGACCCAGTTGCCCCCGCTCAAGATCTAGCACCCCTTCGTGAGGTGCCCGCACCTCCGGAGGTCCATGCTATGGTCTCTGAGTCTTCACAGGTATCTTCTAGACGACTACATTCCCGGGATAGTAGACTCTATAGGCAGAGGTTTCAGGGGCAGTCGGCCAGGAGTTCTTCCAGTGATAGCGGAGGAGTGTCCGGGCCTGTCGGACCTCAGGATGCAGACGAGGGCGGTAGTGTATGATGGCTCGGGCCAGTGCCATCAGTATAGGTGTGAGTGAGGTTTTACTGTATTTTTGAGAGGGGACGGGGTGTGGAGTGCATCGGTGAGGCTTTTATTTTGGCTTTTGATGTATTTTGTTGATGTCACCAGCTTGTGTATATATCCGACGCGATATCTCTATGGCATGTAGTATTTATATTGCAGTTTTATGTAGTATTATATGTCATATTGATGTGGGCTAATGATTTCTTTTAACAGGATCATGACTCGAGGCCGAGGTCGAGGACGTGGCAGACGTGGTGGTGGTAGAGCGATAGAGAGTGTAGAGGATGAGCCTCATTAGCCAGAGGCATGGGTTGGAGGTGGAGGAGAGTCCGTCGAGGGTATAGAGAGAGGCATAGTTACAGGAGCGGCAGGATAGGAGGAGAGCCGATGAGGCTGAGGATGTAGGATTGGCTACCTTTCTCAAAGGTAAGCCACCATAGTTCAGTGGAGAGTATGATCCAGAGCGAGCAGAGTGGTGGATTCAGGAGCTCGAGAAGATCTTTGATACCATGAGATGCACAGATGATAGGAAGGTGACCTATGCCGCCTTCATGATGACCAGAGGGGCTGAGTCATGGTAGAGAGGCAAGAGGAGATTACTAGAGGCTGAGGGCATACTAATCAGTTGGGAGCTATTCAGAGAGTATTTCTTTGAGAAGTACTTCCTACGGTTAGTCAGACGCGAGAAGGAGAGAGAGTTCACGAGTCTCCAGCAGGGAGACAGGTCTGTTGGTGATTACGCGGCCAGATTCGAGGCCCTGATTCTGTTTTGCGTTACTAGAGGTTTCCAGATGAGGACTGGATGTGCCGGAGATTCGAGGAGGGTTTACGGCATGAGTTGATGAGGGCTATAGTGCCCTTGGATATCCTGAGTTTCCCCGAGCTTGTAGAGAAGTGCAGTGCCATTGAGAGTATAGACCAGAGGCAAGCTGCAGAGCAGAGACAGCAACGTAGTGGGGGTCCTACCAGAGCAGGTCATCAGAGGAGTGGTGATAGAGGTTCTCAAAAGGGGTAACAATGGATAATGATGATATTTTGCTAAGGATAGAGAAAGACGGTCAATCTTCATTTAAAATCATGATTGCTTTTTTTTTAACTTTATTTTAGAGACAAAGATGGTAATCACCAAGTTTTCATTTATTTGCTCCTCTTTTATTTTCTTTTTCTTTTTCTTTTTCTTTTTCTTTTTCTTTTCATTTTTTTTATTTTCTTTGAAAAGGCGTGGGCACAGGTGGACTGATCAATGCCCCAAAAAGAACTTCTAATAACACGAGCTTAATGAACAAAACCAAGGATGATACTTGGGGAAGAAAAAGAGAAGCTGAGATATGAGAATGGTGAGAGAAATATTATGATGTGGAAGACGATGTAAAGAATGGATGAGACAAGGTATGGATGCAAATCCATTACATTAATGCTTCAAGAAAGTGAACATGGTTCAAGTTTTACATGATAAAATACAATGTAACCTCCATTTCAAGGTAAACCACTAATGAACCAATCTAGCCTGGGCTGCTTAGAAATTCCAAAGACGGGGATCGCAAAGTGTTGGCACTTCTTTCAACCACTAGAATGCGAATCTCTGGTGATGTCGTTGTAGCTTTCTTCTTGAAGTCTGAGTAGTCCACTAAAAAAAACCTTTTTAGAGAGGTCTCAAAATTGACATGCCCTACTTGACTTCGGAGAAATGACTGTGAAAGCATGCCCCTCAACTTCATTGGCATCCGAACCTGCATGATCGGCTACAAGGTTGTGATCCACATTTTCAGACCACTTGGGCAAGTCTTATTTCCAGCTTCACATCATGATCCATGGTTTGATTGGAATTCTTTGAAAGTGCGATGGATCTATTTTCTCCAAGGAGCACAATACATGGAATGAATTTTTTTTTTAATAAACTTTCAACTTAAACAGAAATGAGTATATGAAATGCATGAAGAAAGGTTTTTTTTTTTTACCCAAAAGGTATAAATCCATGAGATGTATGAAAAAGAATTATTCAATTCATGTGATGCATGAAGGCACTTTTTTTTTTCTAAAAAAAATTTTGCAATGCATGAGATAAGCTTCTTATTTTTTTAGATGAATCACATTTTTTTAATGCATGAGATCAATGATTTTTTATATTTTGACCCAAAGAGGTATCGATGCATGAAATGTATGAATTTTTAATTTTTTGGTCCGAAAAGTTTTTAGTGATGCATGCATGAAATGAAGGAGATGCATGGCTTATTTTCCCTTTTTCCTTTTTATGAATGCTTGAGATAAATGATTTTTTGTAATGAACGCATGACAGGAATTTTTTTTTATGAGAAAAGTAATTAATGCATGAAAATGATTTTTTTATTTTTAACCCAAAAAAATCAATGAATGAGATGCATTAAAAAAAATGAGTGATCTTTTTTTTATTCTTCTACAAAGAATATGAATGAGTTACATAAAAATGATTTACACAAATCTCTTTTTTATTATTTATGGAAATGCATGAGGTACAAAAAATGAAAAATGATTTTTTTTTTTTGTTACAAGCAAAAGGACTTGTGTAAATCATTTTTTCTTTCACAAAAAACTAAAAAAAGTGAATTTTTTCTTTGACAAAAAAAACATGAACATGAGTATAAAATAAAAAACTGCTCCCTTTGTGTCCTAAGATGGGTAAGACTTATGTTTGCACACACCTAAGGTCATGACTCTAACCGGTTGCTCACTAAGTTTGCTCTATGAGTGAATTATAGGATGGGTCTAGAATCCTAAAAATCATGACCCCTCAGATTGCCCTCATCTAAAAGATAAGGACCCAGATCCATGAAATTCACCACAGGGACATATGAGTCACAATATGGCAGTCCACATTACCGTTAACAATGAGTAGGAGAATCAGTGACTGTCAGGGATGTAAAAGCATCACAATAACACCACCGAAACCCCTTCTAATCCTATGTCATTCCAAGACTCGGATATATAGCTCAAAAATGTGTAAAGTATGTGATGGTGATGTGTGTGATGGGAGCATACAAACATACAAAAAAACCTATTAAAACAAAAACTACACCACATTTGCAAAAAGAACAACCAACAACAGAATAATTATCTACCCTAGGATTGCAAGAATATACAAAGGCATTTATTAAAGCATATAAAACTATATAGAAAACAAATAAAACAAAGAGGGGTAAAACTAATATTTTCAAAGTTATTAGAAAAAATTGCACAACCAATTATGATAGGCCTGACTCTCAAAAGTCCCCAGTGGAGTCGCTAGCTGTCGCGACCGTCCCGTCCGGGCACCGCTAAAAGACAGTAAAAACAGAGGTGTCGCCACCAATATTTTATTTGGGAAAAACATTGGAAAAACCATTTATTTTAAGGAAACTGGTCATTTAAAAAAAAGAGATTTGAGTTCGGAGTCTCATTACGAGTAGGGAAGGTGTTAGCACCCTACATCGCCTGGTTTAAAAACGGTACCTCAAGTCAATTATGCAAAATAATTTTAATAACCTTTGAAAATATTACTTTTACCCCGCTTATAAAATTTTTAAAAAATAAATATAAACACAAGAAAAGGGAAAATTAAATTTTGGCTTCACAGAATGATTGATTCTGCTCCTACGTATTTTCGGGTGCGATGGGAAACTCAATGCCACGTAGTTCTTATAGAAAATGTTTGATTTGTTAGTTGATTTTAAATTTTTTTTTAAAATATTTTCCCTTTTTTTGAATTTTTATTTTTATTGAAATGATTTTTTCCCCTTTTTGAAGAAAAGATTTTTTTTAGACACATGTAACTCTTTTTAATTTTTATGCTTAGCCCAATAAACAAAGTAAAAGACTCACTCATGATCCTAAAATTACTAAGCCCATCAGATATCAACAATTAAAAGAAAAGAAACAAACCCAAACGGTGAGAAGCCCATTCACATACTAATAACAACACACATAATAAAAGTAAATAAAAGAAAAAAACCCAAAGGAAGCTTATAGCTTCCTCACCTTACCAGCAATGGAGGCAAAATGGCCAAGGAGAACAGGTCTGGAACCAGGGCGAACATGGCTGGAGCAGATGGTGCAACGACGGTTCTGTTACTGCGCTTCGACGTGACTGGCCACAACGACGGTGGTGGGTGCAGATCTACTGCACTTCGTTACGATGTGGCTGGATGGTGGTCGGCGGGGCGCGAGCGACGGTGGACGGAGCAGCGGCGTGAGGATGCGGTGGTGACGGTTGAGTGCGGTGTGGTGGGCGGAGCAAACGACAATGGTGGAGCGCGGCGGAGGAGTACGATTCGAGGTGGTGCTGGGTTCCGAGTTCGACGCGGTGGAAGAACGGTTGCGGCTTAGCGGAGGAGCGGCGGTGAATCGAGGCGGAGATGGCAGAGAAGCACAAATGACGTCGGAGACAAGAGGAGATGGCGAGAGACAGCGGGGAATGAAGAACAGGGACAAAGGCTTTTTTTTAATTCTCTTCTTTCTCCCTTGTCTATGTATTTGTCTGTGGTCTTATAGATGTTTTATGAGTTATGGAAGTTGTGGGTGTTGATGGTTTGAAGAGGATGACATGGTGAGAATGGAGAGGAAGATGGTGGGTTATTATTGGGAGAATTTGTTACCGGTATGGTGGTTTTGAGTGAAGGTGGTTATGTTGTAAAAATGGTGAAGCTGGTGATAAAAATGGAGAAAAGAATTTGGGAGAGATCAGCTCGTAAGAGTGAATTTTTTTTTTTGCTATGTCTCCCCTCCTTCTTTGGTTAATGTGTAGCGTATATATAGCATGAAAAAAAAACAAATTATGTTATGTGCTCTCTAGAGGGGAGGACAAAAAGATTGTGCAAATGGTGGTGCCATTGTGTGGTGCTCCCTCTACTATGCTGGGTTGCTGCAAAATGCAGGGGTTCTTACCCCTCTTTTGGGAAAAAAGCACAAGAAAACACAAATGGGGAAATAAAATAAACCCGATTCATACTTAAATGAGAGGAGATACGTACAAAGTTAAAGAAATTCAAAACAATTTTTATATTTTTATTTCTTATTCTTTTTTATATCTTTTTGATTTTTATCATTACTTTTTAGCAAATCAGATTTTTTATTTTTTTGGGGCTTGGATGATGGGCTCGACAGTTGTAACAATAAAAAAAATTGGACCAAGAACATAACAAAGAGTTTTTTTTTTCAATTTTTATATTTTTTGTCTTTTCCAAAAATATTAATTAAAAGAAAGAATTCCTGGACAAAATTAGGTGTTCACACCGACGGTCTAGCCCCTAGGTAATTACCAACTGCTTTTGTAAAAAACATGTCGGTAATCCTATCCGATGTCTTTTTCCCTACTGACTCAAGTCCGTCGATAATTCAAGATTATCAACGGCTTTGTTAACTTTCTGAGGGCTTTTGCCCCTCGGTAATAACAATTATCCTTGTAGTGCTTCTTAGTTTGTGTTTAGATTAACTTATTTTATATCCAAAGCAATGTATAATAAAATAACATTTTAGATTATTACACTTAAGTCAGCTTAGTCGATTGGTTAAGTTATGAGTCATACAATAAAGAATCTTAAAGGTCATCTACCCATGAACCAAAAAAATTCTGAAATATCTTTTTAAAAATATGCAATCATTTTCAAGTACTGAAAAGGATTATTGGCTGCAATTATTTTTTTACTAACAATAACTTATCTAACAAGAGACACCTATTTAGCACGAAAAGAACAATTGACGAATTTAAAAGAATCAATAGGAGTAAAGAAGAAGGGTAAAAGGGCGAAGGAGACCTAATAGAAGGAACAATAAAAAAAAACTTCGCTAAATAAGCCTTTGAACAAGATGTACGAATTTGAATTCGCAACATCTAGCTATTTTCATCCAACAAAGATCTTTGGTGGTTGGAGAATAAGAACTTAAGATTATTTGTTTGTGAGTATTGACAACAACAATAAGTGCAGTGGACGCCAACATGGTCTTTATTTAAGTCCGCATTTAAAAGTGAAAACAGGTCAAGTCAAGGCAAATCTTACCTTAAATGGGTTTGGCTTGTATCACAAGGATAAAGTCTGAGCTTGACTTATTTATGTGATATAGGCTATTTTTTAAGATCCGATTTAACTTGAAAGCTTCTATTCATGTTTACTTAATAATAAGACATTTAAATAATCCAATGGGCCTATAATAAACTAGTCAGCATATCTGCACCTTGAATAGCCTTGACCTAGCTAACTTGTTTAGTAAAAATAGGTCGGGTCTTACACCATCAACAGACCACCTGGACTATTTCCTCCGGTATTGACATTACATAAGAAATCCAAACAAAAACCTCTTTCTAAATTCATCCAAGTATTAAGAGCATCTACATCCTAGCATCCCGCTTTAGAGTTTTTAAATGGATCTCATCATTATACATCACTCATTTTTTAATTTTTATAACTTAATCACCTCATCTCTCAAACCCAACAATTTCTTAAAAATTGTTAAATGGATCCTACTAATAACCTCACATCCTTATATTTCATTAATTTTATTTGTTAAAAAAAAAAAGAAATGACTACCAAAATTCATAAGATCCGGGTGCTTCTACAATCACTCCCTACTTTTGGGGTGCTTACATAGCCTAACTTTTTAGAAGCACCGGTTCTTAGGGCACAAACACCCCAACTTATACACCGGTAAAGATGCTCTAACTGATCGACAAATCTTGCATAAGGTTCAATGATTTATGGATTTGTGACTCTTTTTTTCAAAGAATAAGTTTCAAGATCATGGAAGAAAAATTGTTATGTGTATCCAGTTAATACAAGTTAATGAATTAAGTTACGTGTATTAAGCCTATCAACACTAGATAATTACATAGATTTTTGTCACATAAGTATTTTATAGTTTAGAGTGAGAATATACCATTGGTTGAGTAGTTTAGTGCATAGTCCTAAAAACCCAATAATTACATAGATTTTTGTCACCTAAATAAAATATTATTTTGAAAATACACCAAATATGAAAATATCTCTCTCAATCCCAAAATTCCCAATACACCATCCTCACAGATCAATATTTTCACTCAAAAAAAAAAATATTGATCTAACACTTAAATTTTCTCCACCCACACTCCCACAACATCAAAATCTCCACCCCTCAAGCCTCAGAACTACATTGCAGCAAAGAACTGATAGATAGGAAGAATTTAAAGAAGACATATATTAGGGTATAGTTGCCATAGCTTCAACTATGGGCTTACCGAGAGCTTTTATCATCTACTCAAAGTAACGGAGAGATATATAACTTATTCTGTTTTTATTTCACCCATTGGCTTGAAGATATCAAAATAGTCTTCTTGAGTGAGGAGCCTAAAGTCTGATCCCTTTAACATTTGTATTAATTCACATTTGACCAACTATTTTAGAAGTTCAAATTAGACCGAAAATGGCTATTTTTGTTTTTTTTAAAGTACTTTAGTCACCTTTGGTAAGACAAAAGAGGATTGGTTTCTCCCATAATCACTGGACTATACTATGCACAAAGCAGAACTTAGTGAAGACTAAAACACCAAGACACACAGAACATCTTTATACATTTTCCAAAAAATTTACTCACAACTTAAAGCAAATTGTTACTTTTCATCAACTTTAGAAATAAACATTTTAATTTGAAGATGAACTGAAAATTACATAGATGGAAAAGTCAAAACTGACATTGTAGAGCATCTTTCTTAACATGTAACCTTTTATAACACAATAGGGAAATGCTATAAAAGAGAACTTCCCTTAAACTAAACAATATGCAAGATACTAAGACTAAAGTATTTCCTTTATCCTTGGATTACCTTTTATCGGCTACCAATCTATGAGATTAAGCTAAAGCAGCTACAGGGCAACTCTCCTTTGGCAAGTTATTGACATACAGTTTTGGTAGCTCACAGTTTGCTCCAAAAAATCTGACTATTTTTACCTGCCAGGAGAGAGGTGCCCTATTGCTGATTTGCTTATTGAATTGCAGTTTTTCATCTTGCACTGGTGCTTGTACCTTGAACTGCCTTTGATTTATGTGTGATACTTGAGCAGTCTTTTTATAGCAAAGAAGATGGAATAAACCACTGAAACATTGGCAAATATGCTTCAGGGTTATGCTATGGATATCCACTTGGTGCTGTTTTTCTTTGGCTGGCATTTATTCAGGTTTGATGCTCATGAATTGCAACATTCCTAACAGCCAAGGGTCAGAAACCTTTATTGGTCTATCTAACCATTTCAGATTCTTCCGTACTTTAAAGAAGAGAATTGGAGAAAAGAAGTTGTGACCAAAATCAAGCTGTTTTCAATCATATCAAAGTTGCTGAGTAGCATGGTCCTATAAGCATAAAGTAAGGACCTACTCAAGGCAAGGTGAGAGCTAAAACTAAGTGATGCTTAAGAGGGAACAAATCATGGGAATGTCCAATTTTTGTTAGGCATCGAACAATTTTGTTAATGGACTATACAGGGGGCTGAGTGTGACAATGTCATAGGTTAGGGACCTAAAGCAAGGGTTTATTTAGCCTTACCCTTGGGTTGGTCCTACATAAGATTCTCATATCATATCTGCTATACCTAGCTACTATTCTTATGTGTTTGCTTTCAATGTCTCCTAGTCAGCAAGTTGTGGGATTTTATTTCTTTGTTCCCCTTAAGGTTTTGGATTCGAGTCTTGTGTATAGAAAAAAATCGGTGTTGGTGAGAGTTTTACCCCAATAAATGGATCTTCTTAACTTGACTCGAATTAATTGGAATTCAATATGATTTATGGATAACAATTGGCTCTCATAATAAATAAAAAAAAAACACAAAACAAAACATGGGGAGCCCCCTACTACTGCTAACAACTTTCATTTGATATGTTTATAGGTTGCTTCATGACTTCGTCAACAAATCACAATTACATGAGCAAAAGTTCCGGTATTTAATATCATTACATTCTGACCATCATATTTTTTATATAGTCCAACTGGTTATGTGGTTAGTTGATTAGTTGCTAGTGGGGGTGGGGGAGGGGATCCAACCTCGCATCTCCAACATAAACTCCTTTAAATGCATCTCCAACATAAACTCCTTAAAATATCCCTTGATATGATATATATTCATATTTATCTCTTACTTACTTTTAATCTTCTTACTTACTTTTCATCTTCTTTATATATTCTAATAGAAAATACATTAAAAAGCAAAGGGACACGATGCCCTTTTTATATGTTCAACAAACTTTTTATATATTCAACAAAAGTTTTTCAAAGAAAAATGGATTGCAATGTTGTCACTTGGCAAGTCATTACCACGAAAATTTGAGTTAGCGGTAGCTTTTCATCATAATATTTTCACATCAATTTTCTTTACATATTTTTTTATACCTATTTTATAGTTGTTGATCAAAAGATTTTTGCTATAAAACTGAGAGTTTAATTGGTATGTACTGTCAGTATAAAGTTTTTTACACTGTCAACCAATCACAAACCATAAAATGAATGACTTTTAAGGTGATTTGGATAAGAATCAAAGGTTTTTAATGACGTATTTATTATTGGTTGACAGTATAAAAAAATCTTTACACTGACAGTATATATCAATTAAACTCTAAAAATAATATTGAATAGTTGATAGATAGTCAGAATTTAGATATAAATAAGTGATATGATAAAAAAAAATGGTAAAAATGACAATGCTACTACAAATCACCATTGCCCGCCCTAAAAGCAAATGCCCTTGATTGGATATCCTTTTTGAACTTCTGGGATCATTATATCTAATAGAAAATACATTAAAAAGCAAAGGGACACGATGCCCTTTTTATATGTTCAACAAACTTTTTATATATTCAACAAAAGTTTTTCAAAGAAGAATGGATTGCAATGTTGTCACTTGGCAAGTCATTACCAGGAAAATTTGAGTTGCCGGTAGTTTTTCATCATAATATTTTTCACATCATTTTTCTTTACATATTTTTTTATACCTATTTTATAGTTGTTGATCAAAAGATTTTTGCTATAAAAATAATATTGAATAGTTTTTTTTTTGTTTCTCAGGGTATCCTCCACGCACAACTGTGAAGACTAATCCCTTGAACTGGGTAGGACCACAATAACGGCAAAGCTCTCCCTCAAGAGTTGAATAGTTGATAAATAGTCAGAATTTAGATATAAATAAGTGATATGATAAAAAAATGGTAAAATGACAATGCTACTACAAATCACCATTGCCTGCCCTAAAAGCAAAATGCCCTTGATTGGATATCCTTTTTGAACTTCTGGGATCATTATATAGGATGAAGATTTGTTGTCTCATTTCGGTATATGGTATATCCCTATCAATAATATTTTGACGCACAAATTAAAAATAAAGTTAAAAAGGTAAAATATGTGACAAAATATTATTAGTGGGAATAGGGTGTGGTTATGTGACAATAAATTAATTATTTGTAGGAATATAAGGTGTGATACAATAAAATAAGACAGCAAATCATCTCCTTTTGCATGAGAACTTCACAAGCTCTATACCAATTTATTTACATCTTTCTATTTGTTTTGTTTTTGGGTTTGTGTACCCCTATACTCCTTTTTTTTAATCATAACATATGTATGAAATATCCACCGTAACTAATCTCTGTCGGGGAACCTGTTGGGCACACAAGGTGGGTTCTCCCCTCCCAACCAGGTTTTCTCAGTCAGGATTCGAACCCCAGACCACTTGCTTAAGGTGCCTAAGTCCCTTACCACTTGAACCAACCACGTGTTGAGTACCCCTTATACTCCTTTAATAACTTTTTTTTTTTTTTTTGCTTATAAAAAACCAGGCTCTAGAAATTGGATAAACCAGTGAAGCAATAACATGCTTGAGAATTATGCTACGGATATCCTAGGAGCTTATTCCTCTTGGTTCACCACTCTTTATTCTTCCTTTTCTTCTTCTGTAACTTGTAAAAGCTTGTAAAAGGGGATCAATCTGTTAATAGTATTCAGTATTCAATGATCATTTGTTTCCTCCTTTCTGGAAACCCTTTTCCTGTCTTGTGATTTGGTGAGGGAAAAGCTGCCGAGACAAGCATCCGGAGATGGTTCATATGCATTGGAAGATTTGATTCTATACCATATATATACAGCTGCCAAAGTGGTAATTAAGTAACAAATATATTCTTGTAAATATCATTTTAGCCAGAAGGTAACTTCATTTGCAAGTTTCAGATTTTCGATTTCATTATGAAATAGAGGGAAAAATACAACATTTCCAGATAACATTGGGAGAATATTTAATTTATGTGAGCATGGGTGAATATTGAATGATATTTTGTTTTTAGACAAAGTAGAAAACTATATATAAATATAATTTATTATGTCAAATATTGTCCAAGTATACATGTTGTACAGATATAACATAACTGTTATCAAATATGCATATCTGTGTTTCATTAAAAAAAATGCAAGTTTTTTTTATAAAAAAAAAAAGGAAAGAGAAAAAACAGAGAAAAATAAGAGGCCAAAACTTAAGTGAAGTTTTTCTCTACAAAACACAAAACTATAAAAGAAATTGGGAATTGGGAATTTAAGTGTAAGTTATAAGTGCTCGTTTAATTTATATTTTAGATTATTTAAAACTACACTTGCTTCTAGTGAAATTGATTTTGAGATTATGAAGATGTTAGTTTTAAATTTTGAGTTCAATAAAGTCAATTCTCGATTGGATATAAATGTAAGAGAAGCATGAACTTATATTTTTTTCGTTGAAAAAAATTGATCTCAAGTGTGAAATCCATAAAATTCTTTATATTTTTACTTAAAAATTGATTTTACTTTATCATTCAAACAGTGGCGAATTCAGGACCCTGGATCAGGGGGGCAATCTATTTTCAAAAAAAATAATAGTAATTCTTAGTCTATATTGCACTTTAATTTTGATCCTCCTATTATTGGTCATGTACGATTTTGGTCCTTTTGGTTTCTTTTGAGCATATTTGGTCCCCTATTTTTTCAATGTTGCAAGTTAATTTGATCCTTCTGTCCAATATATCCTTCAATTTTTTCAAGCGCATAGAACCTCTAATTAAGTTTCTTGCTCCTATGCCTCTTCATTTCAACATGATTAATGGTTCCTCTATGACTTGTTAGTTTCTTACCTCCTTTCTGGAACTTTTTTTTTTGTTCCACCAAAAGGTCCTTTACCACAGAAGCTCAACAAGAGGTTCTTTGTGCTTAAAGCTACTGTTCATCTATATTGATTATTGAAAAATTGACGAACATTTGACAGAATGATCGAATTTGCAATATTGAAAAAAAAAGACCAAATTTGCTAAAAAAAATCATACGAACCAAAATCACACATGACCAATAGTTGGAGAACCAAAAGTACAATTAAGCCTACTTATTATCATAAATATGAAGATAAAGACATAAATGTTAAAATCATAAAATTTTAATATATATAATCAAGTAAATTACATCCGTCATAGTTGTGTAAATGTGAGATGAAGAAAAAAAGAAAGAAGTACAGTGACATGAAAGCAAATAAATCAACAATGGGTTGCAAAATAAAAATATTTAAGATAGTCATATGTATTTTTTAAAAATGAGGGGTGCATATGCACACCCTCAGTATAACCTGTGTCCGCCCATGCATCCTAACAAAACCACTAATTCTTATAAACTCACTTTTAAAATATTATTATTAAATATAAATCATTTTTTTAATCTTAATTTTTTTTCAGATCAATTCTTTTAAAATTTAAAACAAAATGATCTTAAGTAGGTATGTAGATAAAAGAAATCAATCATTTAAACTTATTGGAATTACGTATTATGGTTTTTGGATGGAAATATAACATCAAAGTCCCTACGTACTTTAATTATTTTTTAAGTCTGAGTGTTGAGATATACTCAGGTCCACTATTGTGATTTTCTTGAAGTCTATCGGCATAGCTAGCGTCTTGAGTCCTTCATGTCAGGATTTGGATTCTCCGCCTTCAAACATTCACGCATTCATGAAGTCATAATGAATCTTGTTTCATTTTTTTAATATACACTCAAATATATCTAACGATTTATATATGAAGATAGTAAATGCAGGAAATCCAAATCCCCCGATCTACTACCGGTGCCGCTCTCATGATGATTGCATTGCATGTAGGCATGCAAAATAGACCATATATATTTAAGCACACTTACCAGATTTGGTCTCACCATCTACATGCATGCGTACTGATTCTGGTTCTTTTGCGATTTAGATGGCAATGGTACGTGTTCCAGACTTGTGAAAAGTGGTGAATCATTCCTCATATATATGGTTGCCATGGCTGAAAGTCTAAAGCTTGATATCAGCAGATGGGGGAAGAATCAAAGAGAAGAAAAATGGATTATGGAAGAATATATGAAACGTCAAGGAACCCTATATAAATTCGCCGTTTCAATTCTTGGTTATATCATCACATGAGGCAAAAGGTCAAGACTAGAAGATTTCAACTTCCAAACCTCAACAGTCACTCTATAAGAACAGATTTTGTCATCAATCCATTAAGATTGACATATAAGGACTTTATACATTCAAAAAGACAACAACACCAATTGAGAGAAAGACAAATCATAGCTACCAAATTTTACTACAAACCAAGACCAAGAGAACGATTCTTATACTAAGGTCTAAAACAGAGATAAAATCAAAGTTAGAATTGTTACACAATATTATTACGTATCAACTAGAAGGACCAAACCACTGAAAAAGATAATAATTAGAGCCATTAAAATGCAAGGCAGCTGAAATACCAACGCAACCTAAAAGGAGATCAAGCATGATAGGACACCCAACAACTGAAAATTAGATGTTGAAAACAATCACGAATATTTATAATTTACAATTCTTTAAAAAAACTAGTTTAAATAATTGAAGGAATTTTAAAACAATATATGATTAATATAAAAAGTTTTGACCCGAAGGATACCCCAGTTGGTATGGGATAGAACATGAAGGAGTTTCAAGCAGGAGGTACAGGGCTCGATTTTTGCCATTGACAAATCCCCTCCCCTAACATATTAACCACTAACAATTTATATATATATATATATATATATATATATATAAGTTTTGATAGAAATGCTAATTTAGAGTAAATTAAAATGTAACTGTATCACCAATCCAAACAACTTACAAATGAAGTATATTCTTCATTAACTGCACCCATGCACAACAGATTTTGTACCACCTCCTAACCTGATTACTATGGTTTAAGCTAAACACTCAGAGGGCAGATCTCCTTTGGCAAGTGAATTAATTACCATTACCTGCAAGAAGAGACATGCCCTATGATTGATTTGCTTACTAATTTCAATCCCTCTCACTGCCTTGTAACTGTGCCTAAATTTTCAAGTAATTAATGACTGACACCCCCCAACAAGTTATATAGACACAATACTCAAGGCTAACCACAGGAGCAATGGCAT
Organism: Sophora flavescens; assembly: GCA_030762895.1. NCBI lineage: Eukaryota > Viridiplantae > Streptophyta > Magnoliopsida > Fabales > Fabaceae > Sophora > Sophora flavescens. Next base: position 100,578,678 of record CM061063.1, read on the forward strand.
CTGCTCAAGGGTTATATGCTTTGGATATACTCATTTATAACTTTCCCCTCTTTTTCTTAACATTGGCATCTGCTTGAAGGTCATGAGATATCATAGTCTTGAAATATTTTTTACAATCACTTAGATTCTTCCTCGTTTTAATTTTTAGCTATTGAGACAAGAATCTGGTTGTGCTCCATTACACGAAGTTGTTCAGTGACCACAGCCAATGTCACAAGGTATTAAGGTATTAAGGTCTGTCAATTCGTGTATAGTCTCTTTCTTTCCCACTCTACGGTGCATTGGGTAATTGGTAAATATATAGTTATGTAATTTGAAAACTAAATCTGTAGATAATCATAATTTTCCACTGATTAATAACTTGTTTTTATAGTTAACACTAGTTGATTAATGAATCAACAACCAATTATTATATTGTAATTGCCAATTACTTATTCAGTAATTTTCAAACTATAAATTGACATTGTTAGTTAAATGTAGACATCATTAACTATTTAACTTGTATAAATTTATGTAAAATGTGTGTGTGCTTAGAATCTGTTAAATAAATTGCTCTTTTTCATATTGGTACATAGATCCTAAAAAGTATATTGAATGAGTGTGTGCTTAGCATTTGTTTTATTTACTTTGTGGTTCTCTAGGTTCTTGTAAATCGATTGAGTATCCTCAGACTTTCTTAAATATATACAAATTCTTTTGCCTTTTCAAATAATAATAATAATAATAATAATAAATTAGTGTAAAAAAATTGATTTTTAAGTATTTTATTAAAAAAAATGTGAAAATAACATTAAGTGCTTTGCGTCGGCTTTGCGAGTTTGCGGAAATGCCTGGTGGTGTGTGAGGTGAGGAGATGAGTTATAAATTATAATGGGGGTGATGCGGGTAGGAGAATTTTGTAAATAAAATAAAATAAAAAAAAGATGTGGTGGTGGATGGAGTAAATGGAGTGGTGAAGATAGCAAGAGCTTGAAAGATATTTTGAGTTGAAGCTTGATTTAAATGGGCCTGACCTGTTTCTTAAATTTAAGGTCTGATGAGTCTTTTTATAAATCTAGTTTGAATTTGAAGACAATTTAAATGCCTGTTAGACATTCAAATAAATCAAAAGTTTTATTTATTTTTAAATATGATATTAGTTACAAATTAAATTAAATTAAATTATATAAGTGTTAAAATTAAAGTCATATTAAAATATAAATAGAATATCATATTTAATATTAAAAAGGGACGGTTAAACAAACCTAAAAGTTTTTTAAAAAAAAGTTTGAAGCCCGGCTTTATTAAATAAATAGACTTTTTAAAATTATTTAACTTGATTTTTATTTTATATGAATTAGGTCCGACAAAACCTTTGAACAGGTCAAGCCATTGACTCTAGTGATCTGCATCACAAGTCATACATTGCTATTGAATGTAGTCCATTTGCAATACGTCTCAATGATGATTTTCGATGAAAATATACATTTTTTTTTTGTGCCGTCTAGGTAAGGAAATAGGTCTGAAATACACTATAGTCCACCCATTCATGAACTATTTTTTCCCTTTGAAAATACATCCATGTTCCTACCACTCACATATAACGATACAAAAACAATGTTACCATACACGATAAAAATAAAATTGATTTTTGTACCGATTCAATTAGAAATACAATTAATCATGTAGTTAGCAATGTAGTATAAAAATAATCGATGATTTAAATGGAACTCATTTAGTAAGTGAATTGATTACATTCATTATTTTTAAAGTTATAATCAAATCAAGTAATCCTATTACATTAATAAAATTAATGGTTTATCAATTCAATGTATATATCTTATCAATTCAATTTAACGAAGTATAATCAATTACATTAAACATAATAAATGATTCAATTACATTATATGTCAATTTAATGAATCGATTACATGTTGTCAAAATAATCGATTCATTTGGGTACCTGTGTGTACCCACTTTGAATGAATGGATTATGTGAATTTCATGAAGTAGTTCATTATATGTCAATTTAAAGAATCGGAGCAGCACCCGTGCATACCCACTTACTAATGATTCAGCCCATGCCCAGCCAAAGTCCTTGGCAACTGATCTACAATCCCAAGCTCCAGTCGCCGGTGCTAAGCTCCACTTTTCAAACCCGAACGATGCCATCGAACACACACCTAAGATGTGTATGTTCCGTCACCAGTGAGTCACCCATCGAATGTTGATGGTACAAATCTGGTCGAAGGGGCATGATGGTAAAGATGGGTCGTTGCAGTGGTTGCCGGTAGAGGATCTTGGATAGGGAGTGAGTTAGAGACAGTAACAAAATTGTAAAGTCGTCATTTAATATTTTTTGATAATTTATTAACCTAATTACCCAGCTTTAATTCTTACCATACACTTATTTTAATTATCTATAATTCTATATATCGGTTAAAATTAGTGGAACACCAATAAACCACATGTGTTGCTTTTTGGTTTACAGGAGGGATAAAACCCCAACGAAGACCTAATGAAACGTCTAAATGACGCCCCTGTAGTGTCCTGGTACGTACAAAACTCCATGGCGCATTCCCTTGGGGGTGCTTCCAGCCAATGAAGACCAATCTCCCTAGAGTGGGCCATGTTTGCCAAACAATCAGCTACAATGTTGCCCTCACGTAGCACACGACTCAGTTTCACTTGCCAAAACCTTGAGAGAAGCTCCTTAATTGCCATTAGCATGGGTGCATAAGGATGGTTCCTCTGGCACTCCTTCCCAACTAGAGAGACAGCCACCAAAGAATCACTCTCAACCCATATTTTCTGGATATTCAGTTCCCAAGCCTTTGTAAGGGCTGTTTGGATACCCCATATATAGCTCAGCCATTAGGACACTAGAGGATCCCCAAGTTTCTCAGATCTCTAAAGGCTCCCCCGCAAGCAGCTTTTTTGGTTAATGGGTGAACTGAGCCATCCACGTTGGCTTTGACCCATTGGGGAGGAGGAAAAGTCCATCCAATGGAAACTTCATGGTGGGCGCATGTTGATCCTGGCTTTTGCATGATACTCAAAAGTTTCTGCAACTCTCCTTTTAGCTGTATAAATGATGTTGTGCCCATTAAAAACTTCCCCTTGAAACACTTGTTTATTCCTTGCTGTCCATATCTCACTCAGCATGTACCCGAACAAAAGGTGCCAATTCATGTTCACCCTTTCTCTAATATTTGGCTTTAGATTAAAGAGCAACCACGTTGGGATAACACGGCAGCAGTCTCTAAGGATATGCAAAGTCTCTGTTTAGTTTCTCTAGCTTGGAGCATACATACCGCGGGAGCAAGGAGGTCTGCATGGTATACGTCGGGAGTGCAGCTATAACAGATTTAGCCATGGTAATGCACCCAGCAAAAGAAAGTGTCTCCGCTCTCCAAGCACTCAGCTGTTGTTGTGTTCTTTCCACAAGGTGGTCATAGGTGCCCCTCTTTGTAAGTCTTTGAAGCAGAGGAACTCCCAGGTATTTCCCTAAATCATGAGTAAGCATAAACCCCGAGAGAGTAAACAATCCTCTAGACACATTAAAATGCACATTCTTTGATACAAGCATCCTTGTTTTGTCAACATTAACCTTTTGACCCGATGCTCCGTAAAAGCTATTAAGGCAATCTAGCATGGTACCAATTTGATCTTGAGAGGCCTCTCCAAAAAGCAAAATATCATCCGCAAAGGAAAAGTGTGTGATTGGAGGACCCCCTCGGCTCAGAATAATCGGTTTCCATCTTTTGTTCTCAACCGCGTCAAGGATACAATGAGAGAGTCTCTCCATACAAAGGACAAACAAGTATGGTTCACCTTGTCGGACACCCCTTGATGGGTTAAACACTTCTGTTTTTTCTCCATTAAAGAGGGCTCTCATAGAAGTCAAGGACACACAACTCATAACAAGAGATCTTAATTTTGCCCAGTTTCACTAGTGCTTCCTCCCAGAATTCCCATTGATTCTATCATAGGCTTTTTCGAGCTCCACCTTAATTGTTAGGAGACCTTTTTTACCCTTCTAGATTTTCAAAGAGTGGAACACCTCTTGAGCAATGACTATATTATCACTGCTATGTGAAATAGACAACTATAAATATGAGAAGGGAGTTGAATTGTGTTTGTCAGAATTTAAACAAAGTTGAAAACTTTTCGCATACAGAAGCTTGGTTCAGACGAGTGGAAAGATACCGGATAGACAGGTGACTGCATGTCTGATGAAATTTTAACAGTGACTAAGGCAAACACATCACTTGATAATCGGATAAGAAAACTAAAGTAACTAAAGAGTTTATTAGGAAAGAGAGATTGACACAGTTATTTATCCTCGTTCACTCTTCAAAGCAAAGAGCTACGTCCAGTCCTTGACAGCACCAAGTTTTATCCACTACAACCGATCGGGATTCTGAGACTCCAAGTATTGTTTGCACACCTAGCCTCTTCAGGCTCCAAGACAAGTATTCTTTGCACACCTAGCCTCCAAGACAAGTATTCTTTGCACACCTAGCCTCTTCAGGCTCACTCAGATTTATTTGAAAATTTTGGTTTGTAATAAATACGACTTCAGACAGACAGATCTTTCACTAACACTCAGAAAGTGGTTTAAATGTAAAGCTTAGGAAAGTCTGTGTAATAACTTCAAATGATTGAAGAATACATAATGAAGATATTAATGCGCAAAGTAATGGCTTTTTAACGCTATAAGTATTCTCTATAGCTTCATCTTCAATGACTTCTATTTATAGTCTTCAAGCATTTAAGATCCGTTAGAGACATTCCCTCAGATGTTGGCTTCAAGCAGAACTTCATTAAATGCAATACAGTCGTTCTGGGCAGCCATTAATGCAATAGGAACGTTGGTTGTACTCTAACTTGAAGATCATGACTTTATGCATCGTGAAACAGCATATCAGAGTTGTGCAGAGAGCTTTTTGTACTTTGCTGAGTACAATTCCCTTTTCGTATAAAGGACCAGAGGTACTAGGGAATAAAGCACGTTGGAAGCATTCTTTAACTGGTATTTGCTCCTGATAACTGAGGTTGCTTGAGAGAGTAACTTTTGACTTTTCTTGATAAGCGTGAGACTGAGTAGGAGAGATCGAAGGCTTCAAGTCTCTTTTCGATGGGACAGACCAACAAAAACTTGTTAGGTCCTTGGTTCTTCAACGAGTAACCTCAAACGAGTGTAGGAACTCGTGGAGAGACAGGTTGAAAACTTTTCTTGAAAGAAGTCAATAATCCTAATTAGCGAGACGGGTTGACTTTCGCTTATCCGCACGGGTAGTCAGCTATATGGGCAGACAGATGATTCTTACTGTTTTAATCTGCACACTAGATAGACAGGTTGGCAACCAATATAAAGGTTAATTAAATCATTAACCAATGTTTAGTTCTCATCAAAACTTAGGGAAATGCACATCAGACATTATAGAGACTTAACAATCTCCCACTTTTTGATGATGACAAACATTGAGATGATTTAATGAACCTTAGAAAATATCAACAAATGAAAGGTAGCATATATCAGACAGGTTGAAATTTTCTTAAGCGGACAGGTTATGCTTGATCAGACATTAAGATTAATCTTATAATCCAGTTAACTTAGTCACACAAAAATTTGAATTGTCTTTTACCTAGAAATTATCAGAGCAATCTTACTTAAGATTTATCTGAGCAATTATAGCAACTATCAGAACATACTTTGATCAACATACTTTGCTCATATCAGAACATACTTATGTCCATATATTACTTTCTCATGAATATCATATCATATTAATTTCTCCCCCTTTTGTCAACAGCAAAAAGAATTAATAAAAAAAAATAAAGAAATAAGGAAAGTAAGGAAGAAATATATTTTATTCAACATGAGCTTTGATAAGTACATGGCAGTTTACAACAAAGAAACAAAACTACCTAGATTGACTAAGTAACAAATATAAAGCAGCAACCCTTTGCTCTAAGAGCAGCCTAGCTCGCCTTTCATCATCCAGCTGTCTTCTTAAGTCTTCTACTTGTCCTTGAAGCAGATGAAAGTCTTGTAAGGCCACTGTCTGAGAAGTGGAGGCTTCTGTAGACAGGCTAGAGGAAGAGACAGACAGAGAAGAGTGTCAGGGTAAGGCTAAAACCGGGGGTGCCTTAGGTATGAAAGGGGAGAGGTGATGGAAGAGAAGAAGAGCCCATGGAGAGTTTGTAGAGCATCAAAAGGAAGAAAGATGAATTTGAAAATAAGACTGATTTTGACAAAGTCAGTATCAAGTGAAGGAAACACACAGGAATGTCTCTCGGACAGAGACAGTCTGGTGATGGTTATTTGGATAGGTGGGGGAAGAGGTGTTTGAGCTAAAACAGAGGGAGGGATATGCAATAAAGAATCAATATGACAAAAGAAAGAATTTGATCCAGTAATTAACATAAAGAAATACCTAGACCTACGAGGTAGTATTACAACAGAAGCAGGATAGTGGGTTCCAGCTAATGTTCTAATGAAGACAACAACATGTGGGTAGAAGAAGAGTTCTCTACAGGGGTTAAGAATATGAGGTGGAGGAGAAGGAATGACAGAGACATGTGAGATGCTTGCAAGTAAAAGAGATTGCAGATCAGACACAAAGAGTCTCGATGATATGCCAGTTTGTTCTTTGGGAGCAGAGTCCCTGTGAACAAGCGTGTTCGTTGATCATCGTGTACAACAGTGTGAAAGAAGATTTTTGAGTTTGAAAGGAGTGGACAGGTGAAGAAAGAGGAGATGCAACAGAGAGAGGTTGAACAAAAAGGACAGATGGAGAAGAGATAGATGGGGTGATGATACCTTGATGTAAGGGGAAGGGAATGAAGGAGATTTTACGCTTCTTGAGATATCTTCAACTTCTTGTGAGAAGGAGACACTTGGTCATCCTCAGGTACAACTGTCTAAGCTCTTCCAGACAGGTCTTCTGCAGTGTTAACTGCTGCAGGCACTTCAGTCTTTGCAGGTACTGGGTAACCAGATCTTCTCTTTTTAGGAATAATTCCCAAAATGAAAGTCTTCTTTGGTTCTTCCAGAACTTGCTCTGTCTGCTCCCCATGAGCAGATGCTTCCTCTTTGCAAGGCTCAGACTCAACTTGTCTGATATTGGAAAAGGTCTTCACCAGCTTCCTCTTCTTGCTGGGATGAGCAGGAACATTTACTAATTCCTCAGCTTCACTAGTCTTCCTTTTGGGAGAGGGTCTCCTTATCCTGAACCTCAAGGGCTCAACTGTCTCAATAGAATCTTCAGACAGTGAAGGTTGTAGCTCTGGAATTTGGTCTTCTCTGGCCACCTTTCCAGACGATTTGAATAATCTCTCAGTGGAAACCACTGGTTCTTCATCCTTCTGCTCAACAAAGAAGCTTCTTCTTCTTCTTCCTCTTCTTCTTCTCGCTTCTTCTTATCATCCGCCTCCTCATCGGCACAAGAGGGATTACCTTGATGTTCATCATAGACAGTATCTTTGTCTATATGGCGTGACATGTCCACAAAGTGAACATCTCTCGGGAACAAACAGACTTGTTCCCGAAGACCCTTGTCGACAACATCCCATAAGGATAGGTCTGCATGTTGGTTCTCTTGATCAGAGTCTCAAGGTACATGTAGATAAGGTCGTTGATGTCAAACTTGATTTTGTGGATCAAGTGGTACAGAGCAAATATGTCCATCTTGGTCACACTATCTCGTGAGCCTTTCCTTGGCATCACGCACTCCAATAGCAATTTGTACAGGAATCTGTACTTGACCACCATGTTGGCAGTTTTAGGGTTCACGGGTTTGGGAACACCATAGATAGAAATGTTGATATTGTCAACTCCCACTTCATCTTCCCAGTTGGGTGTGAAGCCAGCTCCGATTCTCGGACATTTTGTGACAAGCTCCAGAGAGCTAATGGGGAAGAGAAGGGTTTTATCCCCCATTTCAGCCTTAAAGCACTTGATTTCGTTGAGTTTGTTGGTGACAACCACAACATTTCTTCAAAATGTTTGAACGAGCTTAGGGTGAACAAGCTCCTTGATGTCGAAGAAAGGAGTCCATTTGGAATACTCCAACTCTTCAGTGACATCCATACCTAGCTTCTTCATCTGTTGAAGATCAACAGTCTTTCCCGGAATAATCTTCTTAATCTCAGTAACTTTGAGATTGTATTTCTCAGTGATTTCTTTTGCAGAGAGACGCTTAGATGATGCCATTTTTAAGAGAAAACGGTTCTAGGGTTTCGAGAGAGAAGAGGGTTTCAGAGACGAAAAGACAAAGAGATTTTGGAATTTTGAAAACTTAAAGGTTCAACCTTTCTGATCTATTGTCTTTTATAGTCATAAAGGTAGGAGAGAGAAAAATGACATTTTTAATTCAAAACGGCATGATTTGTATGGGGAACCGCAACGCCCACTTAAGACATAATGAAAACATGGTTTCGAGATAAGTAAACTACCGTGTACATGATTAGCTTTAGATAAGGAATGGTATTAAACACTTAATAGCCATTTCAACAAAACTATTGAGTTCTAGCATAGTGACTCAGCAGAGTCAGACAGGTAAGCATAGACAGGTGATAAAGCACAGACAGATTAACACTCAGACATGTCATTCAACAATGCAATGCAGGTTTAGATTATCTCTAATAAATAAAAACCTTTCTTCTGCTAAGGGTTTAGTGAAAATATCAGTCCATTGATTTTCAATTTTAACAAACTTAATATCAAAGATGCCTTCTGAACATAATCCCTAATAAAATGATGTTTAATTTCAATATGCTTAGCCTTAGAATGCTGGATTGGGTTTTTAGTTAAGAATATAACACTGGAATTATCACACCATACAGATATGTTATGTTCATAAATAGAGTAATCCTCAAGTTGATGTTTTACCCATAAGAGTTGAGAGCAGCAACTAGCAACAGAGATGTATTCTGCTTCAGCAGTAAACAGTGCAATAGTTGTCTGCCTCTTGTTTGACCATGAGACTAAACTTGCTTCAATGAAGTGACATCCTCCACTAGTGCTTTTTCTTTCAATTCCGTCTCCAGCAAAATCAGCATCACAATATCCCACTAACCTGTATTCTTTTGATCTTAAATAAAGCAAACCAAGATTAATAGTTCCAAGCAAATATCTAAAAATTCTTTTAACAGCCTTAAGATGATATTCTCTAGGATCATATTGGAATCTAGCACACATACAGACACTAAATTGAATGTCAGGTCTGCTTGAAGTTAAGTACAGTATAGAGCCAATCATACCTCTGTAGACAGTTTGATCTACCTTTTTACCTTCATCATCTTTGCTTAGTTTTGCATTGGGTTGCATAGGAGTTTTCATGAGCTTTGAATTTTCCATTTTGTATTTCTTGAGTATCTCCTTGGTATACTTTTGTTGATGGATGTAAATTCCATCACTTGTCTGCTTGATTTGTAATCCAAGGAAGAACTTCAATTCTCCCATCATGCTCATCTCAAATTCAACTTACATTAGATTTGAAAATTCCTTGTACAGCTTTTCATTAGTTTCTCCAAAAATAATATCATCAACATATATTTGAACTATAATAAAGTTCTCTTTAGAGCATTTCTTGAACAGAGTAGTGTCTACTTGTCCTCTAGTAAAACCATTATGCATGAGAAAAGAACTGAGTCTATCATACCATGCTCTAGGTGCTTGTTTCAAATCATATAACGCCTTTTAAGTTTGAAAACGTGATTTGGTTTATCAGTATCCTCAAAACCAAGGGATTGTTTAACATACACTTCTTCTTCAATTATACCATTTAGAAAAACACTTTTTACATCCATTTGAAACAAGGTGATTTGGTATTGTGCAGCATATGATATTAAATTTTCATATGGCTTCTATTCTAGCTATAGGTACAAAGGTTTCAGTATAATCAATACCTTCTTGTTGGTTATAGCCTTGAGCTACTAACCTTGCCTTATTTCTGACAACTTTACCATCTTCATCCAATTTGTTTCTGAAGACCCATCTTGTTCCAATAACATATTTGTTTTTAGGCTTAGAGACAAGAGTCCAGACATCATTTCTAATGAACTGGTTGAGTTCTTCTTGCATAGCAAGAATCCAGCTTTCATCCTCAAGAGCTTCTTCAATGCGTTTTGGCTCCAATTCTGATATAAAGGCCACATTGCTTGATTCTCTTAGTATGGATCCGGTTCTTCCTCCTTTAGAAGGATTTCCAATAATAAGATCCTTAGGATGATGAGCGTTGAACTTCCAATCCCTTTTGAGATCATCATGAAGATCTTGACTTGTCTGCTGACTCTTTTGTTGACTTGTCTGCTGACTTGTCTGCTCCACTTATCTGTCAGCCTCAAGCACAGGTTTTGTCTTGGTTAGATCGGGTTGTTGACTTTCTGTCTTGTTTATATCAAAACCTGCAAGATCATCTTCTAGATCTGATAGTTCTTTATCAGTCTTTAATCCATCATTGAATTTAACATGAACAGATTCTTCAATAAGGCAAGTTCTTGAATTATAAACTCTAAAAGCTTTAGACATTTCAGAATATCCTACGAAAATACCTTTATCTACCTTAGAATCAAATTTTCCAAGATTATCTTTGGTATTCAGAATAAAACATTCACATCCAAAATCATGAAAATAAGATATGTTGGGGCTTTTTCCTTTCCACAATTCATAAGGAGTCTTTTTTACAAAAGGCCGAATAAGTATTTTGTTTTGTAGATAACAAGCAGTATTTATAGCTCCTGCCCAGAAGTACTTAGGGAGATTATTTTCATTGAGCATAGATCTAGCCATCTCTTGCAGAGATCTGTTCTTTCTCTCAACCACTCCATTTTGCTGTGGAGTTCTAGGTGTAGAGAAATTGTGAGAGATCCCATTCTCCTAACAGAATTGTCTAAACTGCTCATTTTCAAATTCTCCCCCATGATCACTTATAAGGGTAGAAATACAGAAACCCTGCTCATTTTGTGCTCTTTTACAGAATACTGAGAAAGCCTTAAAAGACGCATCCTTGTGTGTTAGGAATAGTACCCATGTGTATCTAGAATAGTCATCAACTATGACAAATCCATATTTTCTTCCAGCCAGGCTGGCAACACTAACTAGTCTAAACAGATCCATGTGTAACAACTGAAGAGGTCTAGAGGTTGATACTTGGTTTTTAGATTTGAAACTTGATTTTATCTGTTTACCTCTCTGACATGCATCACACAAGACATCTTTCTTAAAACTAATATCAGGCAATCCTCTCACAAGGTTATTCCTTTTTAATTTAGAAATTAGTTTCATACTAGTATGTCCTAGTTTCTTATGCCATAACCATCTTTCATCCTCTTTAGACATCAGACAGGTTACACTTTGATCTGAGAGATCAGACAGTTCAATCTTATAAAGATTTTGTTGCCTTTTAGTTGAAAAGAGGGTTTTGCCACAACAGTCTTTAACTATGCATACATCCTTGGTAAAGGAAACCTCAAATCCACTGTCACATAATTGACTTATGCTAAGCAAACTGTATCTTAATCATTTAACCATAAGAACATTAGATATAGAGGGAAGAGGGGGTTTACCACCAATAGCACCAATTCCTATAACTTTTCCTTTTTGATTCCCTCCAAAGGCAACGTGTCCTTGATAATTAACAAGAAGGGTAGTCAATTTAGTAGCATGAGTAGTCTTGTTGGTAACCCAATTCCTGGAAATCTCTTTTAATTTGAAAATCCAAAAATATTTTATTTCTTTTACTGTTTCTTTTATTTTCTTGAAATCTTTTCACACCTATTTTCCAGTCTAAATAGTTGTTAAGTGACACTTGGTTTCCCAATCGCTGAGTTCGATACTCGGTTTCTCACCATTTTATTATTACTTGTTTCGATCTCGTACGCTTGCTGGAGCCTATCAAGTTTTTGGCACCGTTGCCGGGGATTGGCATTACCAATATCATTAGTAACAAAGAAAACATCTACTTTAGACATTTCTTTTTGGTATATATTTGATCTTTTCTTTTGAGTTTTGTTTGTGTTAGGTGGATGCCACACATGGACCATTGTTTCTATCTAAACAGGGAATCTCAAATTGATTGGATCGTGCTTGATTGTATTGTTGATAAGCATGTGAAGATATACTCAAAGGAGGAATGGAGATCCTATTTGTCATCCTTGCAACCACCACCAGACATTATCCCGAGGTGCTGAAATCACTTTGGGATATATGCGACACCCCTTCTAGGGTCATCACATAGTTACCCAAATAAAGAAAATTAAATTTATAAACGCTGGTTACTTTCGGAAAATATATTTTAGAGTGACTGTTTCTTTACGAAAATAGTGCTGATTTTTTTTTTCTTTGAACATAGAACCATTATAAACATAAACAAACATATATGTATATCCATATACATATACATATATATATATATATATATATATATATATATATATATATATATATATATATATTACCTCTTTACATACACCCTACCTATAATAGGAGATAACAAAAGAGCCCTCATAAGTGTAGGTTATTCTCCATCAAACTAAGCAAAGAAAAGAAAGACATATACATATAAGTAACGAGTGGTCTAGAACCATACCAAAACTCATGGCTCTCAGTAGCCAGATCAAAAACTGACAAGACTCGCTACCCCAAAACTACACCTATAGCTGGTCAAGCTAATGTAACCCATTGGGGAGATCCTGATGATCAACCCCACCTACACCAGATGTATCTGATGAAGATGCCTCCGCTCCTGCTTCGTCACCGGAAGAATCCTCATCATCCACCGTAGGAGGTTGAAACTCAAGATCGTCCTCAATATATTCCTCTGGATCCTCCTCCACTTCAACAGGAGGTTCGTCAGATCCTACTATCTGAAGAGGATTTGGCTGAGGTGGCGGATCCATTAATCCGTGCTCATCCAAGTACTGCAGGTATAGCCAAACTGGAGGTAGAGATACCTCGACAGTCTCTACGACATGAATTCTCTGCTGTGGTCCTTGTTCCACTGTGCCGATGACTTCTCTGCTGGGACCGTGATAGGTGACGCTGAGCGCCCCAAGGTTAATCTCCCAGGCACCACCATATTGCGCTCGATCAAAAACGATCGACCGGACCCTCGATTGTACCAATGGTATATCCGGGTCCATCTGAACACGTAAGAGTGAGAAACCAATACATGGATCTTACTCAATAACTACATACTAGCCACCACATAAACACATCAGCATTTACCAAATACAAACATATATAAACAAATAGTTTATCAGTGGGTTCAACACCCCAAACATCATCGATTTAAAATTGTGCATGACACTTCATATTCATCATCTAATTTTCGTCCTAATCTCATGAGATATCCCAACACATTGTGAGTTGATCAGGCTCCCTTGCCACACAGGCACACAGCCACACAGCCTCTTCCCATCCAAACAAGCACACAAAGCCACAGGCACACAGCCAAAACACACATTGCATACTGTCCACACTCAGGGCACCAGTAGCAACGAAGATGGGGTCTCAAATGTCCTCCCTAGGCACATGAGAAAAACACAGTAAGAACTACCTGACGCCGCATGTAATTAATACATGGAACCGCGGGCACGTCTGCCAAATGCATGCAAAACATTTTTGCTTATAACTCTTTTCTTTGTGTTCAATCTTTCTTGGCCGAAGCTCAAAATGGCTCACGACTCACATAGTTTTAAACATCTTTTAAACTTTCATTACAACACAGGACCTCACAGTCCGAGTGCTCAATCACGACACCTCTCAACCGATGCACCAGTCTTAGGTTCATGCTACTAGAAAACATCTTCAATGTTTAAATACGGTATACACCACGTATACAGTACAGGACCTCAAAGTCCAAAGGACCCCAAGTCCATAACAACACAGAACCTTAGTACCCCGACGTCTCGGTTACTAAGTTCAACAACACTTTCAACACGGTTGAAATAACTTTTGTTTTCAAAAATTCTTTTCAAATTGAAAATTCATCAATAAAATCTTTAATTATTAAAACTTAGTTTTTCACAAACCAATGAGTCACTTGAGGTTTTAACTTCCTCAAAATATGCACTGCCGTTTCAAAATACTTGTCGTCTACACTATTCCAAATTTGCCGTCAAATATTATTTTTAAGGCTTTTTAAGCCAAGATTTTGCTTTTTCCCCTTAAATAATTTTCTAAAATCATAATTAACTTATTTTCACCAATTAATTTCATAAAATAATATTTTACAATATTTCGTAATTTCTTTCGTAAAGATTAGCAGTGCGAAAATATTTTCACGGTTTCGTGCTCATTGTGACTCATAATTCACTTTTTCAGTAATAAATTATTAAAATAATAATATTTTCCAAAATTTCTTATTTTTCCCAAATAAAAATTTCCATTAAGATTATTTATCAATATTTTACCGTTAAAACATTGAATATAATTTGCGAAGCTTCTTAAAGCTTTTATCCCATTAATTTAATTGGGCACTGACCACTGTCAGGCTTCTCACACATCAACCAACAATTATATCACAGATATTTCCCAGGAAGATCATGCATCACAGTAGGATAAGATAATTACAGATAAACAATTAAACGCAATTAAAACCACACAGATACAAATAATGCAACATTAACAACTTAAATAAATACTAACAGACAAATAATTACAAACAAACATGGGATAGCAGATAGCCATCGAATAAATCCTCAGGTGTTCCCCTCTTACCTTTCGGAGACTTTCTTGTGAATTACTGAATTCCTTCTGAAGTTCGGATATCGCTTATACGTCACACTCACTCAACCTTCAACCATAACAATCAAATAATTACAAATCAAGAAACTAAAAGATTCTAAACCCTAATACATAGTCACGGCCTCTAGGGTTTTTGAATGACTAAGATTTCTAATCATGATTAAGTCATGGATTTATGATTCTTAATCAACTAAGATCATGGATTAGTGACCAAACAACAAAACTTGAAACTCAAAACTTCGTAACTCTTATATACTAAGATTCGGACTCAACATGTTCATAGGGTTAGGGTTTTTTAGTTTAATAAACCAACTTGGATTTATTAAGCATACATACTAATAGCTTGATTACTAAGATCATTTATCAAAACTTTGAACAAAACTCATCAAATCTCACCCATCTAGGGTTCGGCGAACATAGAGATTTTTGAGTAAAGATTTTCATTTTAACAAACTAACATGGATTAGAGTGTGTAGACATACATGTCATATGAAATACATGATCATACATGACAACACATGAACAAAACTCTACCAAACCTATTCTAATAGATTCGGCCAAGGCTAGGTTTTTAGGAAAGAAATTTTTTATTACATCATGCTCTTGGATTTAGATAATATGCATGATATCAAGAATATAGAAAGTGGTTTCAACATCATGAGATTTTTTTCTAGAATTTATTATGACTTTTCAAAGTTTTAGGTTTGGAAACTTAAAAGTGATGAACAATTATGAAACAAACTTTGAATCAAGAAACTTATTAAAGAACATAGACATGATTAAGGAAGAAGATTAGGATTCACCTCTTGAAGATCAAAGACAAAGGAAATCCAAGAACTTGCTTTACAAGGTAATGCTAAAAGACTTATAACTTAAGAGTTTTTTTTGAAGAAAAGGCAATAGAAACTAAATGAAATGTGAGAGCAAGATATTTATAGGCATGTTGTGCGCCACTTTTGAGGACCAAGTAGAAAGGAGGTGATTTCTCAAAGGGATAAAGTGAAATTAATTCCTAAGGACCATTTTGCAAAGATGCCAAAAGTATAAGGACTATTTTGCAAATTGCCAATAAATTGTAATGATGACCATTTGCCAAATTAAATGTGGTCTTATCTTGACTATATTGGGCTGATTTTCTTCATAAGATATTTTAGGAAAAACCTAGAACATTTGAGAAGAGTTGAGAAGATTGTAGAATGTAGTAGAATAATGTAGAACTTTGTGGAACATTCTAGAACATTCTTGAATCATCCAAAAATGATGAGGGCAGCCCCTTCTCCCTCATGGGCTTGCGCATGGGCCTCATAAATTTGGGCTTGGATTCATCTTTGTGGGGTGATGAGTGTGATTTCACCTCATTTTTCATGTACATTTCTGCATGCATTTGCATATAGTTAGGCCAATTTAGTGTTGATTTTGTATAGTTTTTCCTTTGGAACGGATGAGGTGGTTTCTGTGTGTTGTTTTGCAGGATTTAATGGAAAAATGCTCAGAAATTAGCCTTGATGGAGCTTGGATGAAAAAGAGCCTAAAAAGATAAGAAATTGAGCCAAGCAGAATTCTGGTGATTCGCCCCGCGAGCATGGATTCGCCCCGCGACCCTGAAAGCTGACTGTTGGAGAAAATGCAAGCCTTTCTGGTTCGCCTCGCGAACCCATTTCTCGCCTCGCGAGTCTGCAAACAGAAACCATCACGCCCAGGCCCTGATACTCCTCACGGGCGTATTGAAGAAAAACCTTTCGGTCTCGCGTCGCGAAGAAACTCTCGCCTCGCGAGAGTTCAATTCTCTGAAGCAGATTTTTAATATTCGCCTCGCGAGACATGTCTCGCCTCGCGAATGCGCGCAGCACTGACTGGTATAAGTGGCTGTTTTAGGGCAGAAAAGAAGAGCTTTTGGTGGAGAGAGCACTTGGGGACTTGGAGGCTGCGGCTGAGATAGGGTTCCAGCCCTAGAAGGGGAGATTTCCTTGCTCTGGGAATGGAGGAAGCTTGTCTATGAGTGTTCTCCATCCCTTTTCTCATTCTCTTTTGTATTTCCTTTTGTCATGAGTAGTTAAATCCCCATTGTTGGGGTTAGATGTAACTTTTCTGAACTTGTTGTATTTGATTTGGTGTTTTAATGCAAGTCTCTATTTCTTTATGAGTATGTGATTCTGTGCTTAATGCTTTCCTTGGATTAGCTACCCATAGGAATGATATGTTGCTTTGATAGATGACTGGAAGGTTGGTGTTAAGGCATGCTCATGAATCATATGCCAAGTAGTTCAAGAATCTAGGAATAGGTGTTGAATGCTTGCAATCTTATAAGTCTTGACTTAATGCAAAATCTCAGGTTATTCCACCTAAGGAATTAGGGTTTAATTTGGGGTTTTAGGCTCAATGCACCTAAGGAATTAGGCTTGAGTATTTTAGAAAAGGCTTGATTGCCATAATTGAATTAGGACTTGTGTTGATAACCATTTCATTGCAATTAAGGGAGGATTAGTGTAGTCTAACCCTAACAATCTTAGCCACATCTCTGTTTGCCTTCCAAGTGTTCGATAAAATTCCCAAAAGACCAAAAATATTGTTTTGCTTTCTTTATTTTCTGTTTTAATCTCTCATACTTTATTTTAGTCTAAATAGTTGTTAAGTTTGCGAATTGGTAATTGACAACCAATCCCTGTGGATACGATAACCGGTCTCACCACCGTATTACTTGATTGCGACGAGGTGCACTTGCCTTTATATCTTAAAAATAACGCATCAAGTTTTTGGCGCCGTTGCCGGGGATTGGCTTTGTCAATATCATTAGTAACAAATGAGACAACTAGTTTAGACATTTTTTTTATTTTTTATTTTTCTGTATATAACTGATATTTTTCTTTTGTTAGTTTTGTATATATTTGAATTTTTGTTTCGTTGATCTTGGGCTTAATTGTCTGTGAGGTGAAAATTGGTTTGGCAGGATCATGGACTATAATTATTATCAGCCATCTGATGCAGAATTGGAGATATCTGAGTTGCAGCTGCGGGTAGATATGCTGCAATTAGCCGTAAACATCCAACAAGTGAGTAATGAGCTGTCAAGGGCAACTGTCTCTCCTCCACCAGTGGTAGGTTATGCTGAATGGGGAAATCAATTTCCCAACACTTCCACTCCATGGTGGGGGAACCCTCCAAACAATACTTTGATGGATGAAGGGGAACATTGGGAATCTTCCACACCTTCATATCAAGATGAGCCATCCCCATTGGAAGTTGCTTGGGAGAACTTCAAATCCGCATTCCCAGTCGAGGTTGAGCAACCTATCCCGGATAGTCGACCTCACTTAGAGGCTGTTTTGGAGAACTTCATGGCAACAACAATGGAAGAATTAAAGAATCAAGAAGACACCATCCGAAGTTTAGGGGTACTTATTGAGAAAATCTCTAACCAACTATCCGGAATGTCAAAAGGGAACTTGATGGATGATGATGAAGGTGAAGCAATAACGTATGATGATGAAGATGATGCCAAAATGGATGATGAGGAAGAAGAAGAAGTGGGAGCAGCCGAGTCAAGAAGTGAAGAACCTGTTTGTGAGAACATGGTTGCCCCATTCCCCATTGAACCCTTGACTAAAGAGCCTGAAAGGAAGAGGCAATTGGAGGACATCTATTTCACCATGCTTGGAGATGATGAAAAACTGTTGGAATTAGATGATGCTATTGTTTCTAATGCATGTGTGGAATGTGATGGGAGAAACACTTGTGTGGTTTGTGCGGAGATTTCTGCATATTTGGAAGGTGATGGATTTGGCAATGCTGAGAGTGAAGATTGTACAGAAGCCAGAACAGCACCAATGATCCTCTCGAATTGTTTGCCACCTCACATTTTAAAGCAGTCAACAATGGAGTTCATGCCTCTACCTGAGGTTGAACCCCATTTTTATTGGGAAGATTTTGTGGATGAAGGGGTCAATTTTGACCCAAGAGGGAGTGAGAAATTCAACACATTTGGTGAGGTCACCATGATTTTCAAGAGCTCACTCCCATATTTATGCTGCAAACCGTGGGATCCGATTGAAGGATCTTACATGGTTAGCATTCCTTGGTCCTTATACCACAGGTTATGGGATCCAGGTGGATGCTTCTTAATAAGTCAAGCTAGTGACGTTAAAGAAGCGCTTATTGGGAGGCAACCCAACTTTTCTTAACCCTTCTCTTTAGTTAATTTTGTTTTTGCTTTAACCTCTTGAATAATTTGAGAAGCTCAAGAGGTTTGTTAATAATTTTGTTAAGTGTCTTCAGATTTTGAATAAAGGAAGTAGAAAAAGAGCAGGGAGAAACAAAGCCAACAAGCATGTGAGCCAACACCCGCTACCGCCTCGGTAAGCCGTTCCAATTTTTTTTTTTTTTTGCTTTATTTTATTTTTCTTCTCCTCTCTCCAACTTGATTGTTTACATTGGGGACAATGTAAATCTTTAAGCTTGGGGTAGGGGTAATTTTTTTTTTTTGCTTGCATTGTAAATATTGCATTCATATAGGCTTAAGTTTGCATGATCACATGATTCGGTTACCCCTGCTTAGATTGAGCTTATGATTGTGAGAACTAAGTGCCAATTAAATTGTGATAGTGGATTTTTGAACCCAATTCTGTTTATTCTTGTGATATGGCTGCAAATGAATATGCTTGAGATGATCTTGGATAGTTGATGATTAGCATATGTTTCTATAGACTTGTGTTTTTCACTGGTTCTTGAACTGATAAATGTGAGCTTTTGAGCCATTAGGGGGTACTCACTAAATCTGCCCCCATTCTTTGTGTAGAGTGTTATTCCTCTTGGTTTGTTTTCTCTAGAACTTGACTTAAAACCATTTTAAAGCTTAAAATTTTTTTGGAAACATTTTTGAAAATGATTGAGGCAATAGGTATTCTTCGGGCCTTCTGAGCTTTGAATGTGTAAATGCTACCCTCAGTTGCCCAATTTTGAGCCTGAATGAATAAAATGCTTTTCTTGGTACCCTGAAATGTTTTGATAAATATGTTTGATAAGGGACCTTCTAAAGTATTACAAAAGGGTAAAAAGGTAGTTGAAAGTTTGGGATAAGAATCAAAAAAAAAAAAAAAATCTTCCCTTCTCCAAATAAAATAGAAAAATAAATAAATAGAGAAGGGGATGACAAAAAGAAAAGTGAGAAATAAAAAGAAAAAGAAAGAAAAGAAAGGTGGAAAAATGTATTGAAAAACCCAAGAAGGTATTTTAGAAGGTGTCTTGTGTTGAAATGTTGATACTTGGTTTAGCCTTTTGAAATATCCCTTTTTTGTTATCCCCACCTAAAGATTAATCCCATGGCCACGTTACAACCAAATAAAGACCTCTTGATTCTTAGGTGTTTTCATAAATAAAGTGGAGATTTGGTTGATAGTCAAGCATATGGTAGGAATCATTCCTTGAGGAAAATGGAGCGAATTGTATGTATACTTGAACACTTGAGTGAGTGAGGCAAGAAAGAGAGCCAAGCAAATAAACAAGCTTGGGGTGAGCTTCAAGTGAGCAAGAGTGCCCGAATCGGTGAGAATGTGAGTCTAGGAAACTTAAGCCCCTAATTGGACTTGAATTGATTGTCTCTTGCTGAATTGTTTGAATTGCACATTACTTGGATCATTTTACTCGGGTTCTTGGTTCACTATCCATGCTTTGACTGGTTATCTCTTCCGGCCTTAGTTTTTGCTTGAGGACAAGCAAAGTCTTAAGCTTGGGGTAATTTGATGAGTGTGATTTCACCTCATTTTTCATGTACATTTCTGCATGCATTTGCATATAGTTAGGCCAATTTAGTGTTGATTTTGTATAGTTTTTCCTTTGGAACGGATGAGGTGGTTTTCGTGTGTGTTGTTTTGCAGGATTTAATGGAAAAATGCTCGGAAATTAGCCTTGATGGAGCTTGGATGAAAAAGAGCCTAAAAAGAGAAGAAATTGAGCCAAGCGAGTGCAGTGATTCGCCCGCGAGCATGGATTCGCCCGCGACCCGAAAGCCGATTGTTGGAGAAAATGCAAGCCTTTTCTCGGTTCGCCTCGCGAACCCATTTCTCGCCTCGCGAGTCCGCAAACAGAAACCATCACGCCAGTGCCCCGATACTCCTCACGGGCGTATTGAAGAAAAACCTTTCGGTCTCGCGTCGCGAAGAAACTCTCGCCTCGCGAGAGTTCAATTCTCTGAAGCAGATTTTTAATATTCGCCTCGCGAGACATGTCTCGCCTCGCGAATGCGCGCAGCACTGACTGGTATAAGTGGCTGTTTTAGGGCAGAAAAGAAGAGCTTTTGGTGGAGAGAGCACTTGGGGACTTGGAGGCTGCGGGGTGAGATAGGGTTCCAGCCCTAGAAGGGGAGATTTCCTTGCTCTCGGGAATGGAGGAAGCTTGTCTATGAGTGTTCTCCATCCCTTTTCTCATTCTCTTTTGTATTTCCTTTTGTCATGAGTAGTTAAATCCCCGTTGTTGGGGTTAGATGTAACTTTTCTGAACTTGTTGTATTTGATTTGGTGTTTTAATGCAAGTCTCTATTTCTTTATGAGTATGTGATTCTGTGCTTAATGCTTTCCTTGGATTAGCTACCCATAGGAATGATATGTTGCTTTGATAGATGACTGGAAGGTTGGTGTTAAGGCATGCTCATGAATCATATGCCAAGTAGTTCAAGAATCTAGGAATAGGTGTTGAATGCTTGCAATCTTATAAGTCTTGACTTAATGCAAAATCTCAGGTTATTCCACCTAAGGAATTAGGGTTTAATTTGGGGTTTTAGGCTCAATGCACCTAAGGAATTAGGCTTGAGTATTTTAGAAAAGGCTTGATTGTCATAATTGAATTAGGACTTGTGTTGATAACCATTTCATTGCAATTAAGGGAGGATTAGTGTAGTCTAACCCTAACAATCTTAGCCACATCTCTGTTTGCCTTCCAAGTGTTCGATAAAATTCCCAAAAGACCAAAAATATTGTTTTGCTTTCTTTATTTTCTGTTTTAATCTCTCATACTTTATTTTAGTCTAAATAGTTGTTAAGTTTGCGAATTGGTAATTGACAACCAATCCCTGTGGATACGATAACCGGTCTCACCACCGTATTACTTGATTGCGACGAGGTGCACTTGCCTTTATATCTTAAAAATAACGCATCATGGGGCCCACTAAAAGATTTAAGCTTAAGCATGACATAGGAAACTTGTATACTTCCTAATGGGCTTTATGGAATTAATCCATGGACTAGGATTTTGGGCTTCATAGCCACGGTCCAATAAGAGATTGGGAGCAAGGATTCTGGCCCAATTCACTTGAAAAACTTAGAAACTAACTTAGGGACCAAAGTGTGATTAATAGAAAGTTTAGGGACTTAAGCGTAAAATTCCTAAATTGACACTTTAACCCTGTAGAACCTTCCAAACTTAAAAGTATGATTCATCCTCATGAATCATCTCAAAATCCTAAGATAAACGCTTCATCTGCTCTTGGAAACTCCGAAATTCATTCCGCCGCTCACCCGATTACGTATTTCGTCCGTAAAACATAAATTATTCTATTTTTTTTCTGAAATAATTCTAAAAATGCATAATTGTAGGAAATAAAATAAAAACCTTAAGTCTTTCGTTCACGAATTAAAATTAGGTCTTTTGAGTAGTATTATAATACTGTCAATGGAATTCGCGGGCCGGGTTTCGCCTGACTTTCTAACCTAAATTTTAATCGTAGCTTCCTACATTCAAGTAGGATTGAGTGGTAAACTCCGTTTATTTGAAATAATTTTCTAAAACTCCAATAAACTTATAAACATATTTATAGGTATTACTGTTA
The DNA here is from genome assembly GCA_030762895.1 of Sophora flavescens. NCBI lineage: Eukaryota > Viridiplantae > Streptophyta > Magnoliopsida > Fabales > Fabaceae > Sophora > Sophora flavescens. The sequence continues at coordinate 100,601,231 of CM061063.1, forward strand.
TTTAAAGCAGTAAAATACAGGGTGTTACAATATAGATGCTTAATGTTTGATCCAGAGCATAGAGCGTAGCAAGGAGGAATTTAGTGCCATGATTCAAAGGCATAAAATGCTTAAGAAACGTTCTCAATTGATAGCGTAGATGCTAAGTAACAACTTTCAGAGGTTAGAAGAGCAAGCTGGCGAATTTTCTAAATTGCTAGCAGAAAAGCCACACGAGACTCAAATTGAAGAGAATGTTGTTGCCAATATGGACTTAAATTAAGATGAAGTGGTGGTGGAAGATGATTCAAGAAGAGATGATCATGAAGAGGAGTGCAAGGAAGAAATAACTCCTATTGTTCCTTTGCAAGGGACAAATGAGACAAATCATGTGGAAAATACTTCTCTCACCAATCTTATTGAGGAGCCTCAAAATCCTGAGTTGGATAAATATGTTGGTTTGCATGCATGTGTGGATGTTACAAAGTTGGTCCCTTCAATTTGTCTATCACATTACTTGGTAAAAATACCAACTTTGGAGTTCAAGTCATTGCATAAGCATTGGGAGTTTTCATCAATAGTGGCAAAAGCTCTAAGGTCGCCTCAAAAATTTATGGTTCTAGTGCTTCATGGAGAAATTAATTACATAAAAGCTATTCTTGGAGTAGGTGACTTACCATTTGACCCGGGAGGAAGGTCTTACATCTTGAGCATCTCTTGGTCTTTTTACCATAGGCTATGGGATCCGGGGTGGAAGTGTCTTCAATGAGTTTTTCTAAACCCTTCTCTTTTTAATTATTTTGCTTTGCTTTTCTTTGCTTCGAGTCATATGTGTGTTGAGTCTTGTGTCGGTGAGCTTGAATGAATTTAATTGAATTTAGCATAGATGGATTGCATGATATATGTTGATTTTTGGTGATGTCCCCCTAGGTTTTGAAAATTTGAAAATTGATCCCCATGAAAAATTGAAAATTGAACTTTGAAAATTTTGTTGTGGATGCATGATTTATGACAAGTTTGGAGTGAAGGGGTGCACACACTAGGGATTGTATCTCGGTTAAATAATTTGCTAAAAATGTCCAGGTGAGGAAGTTGAGCCTCCAACATTGTTTTTAAATTATGTGAATCACTTTTAAGTTGCACTTTTCTGGATTTGCTTGAATCTCTTCATGGTTTGCATGATTATATGTTTGCATCAAATGATTTAGGAAATTTTCTTTGAAATAGCTACTTGACCTTAAAAGAACCATCCCTAATGCATGTTCCCTAGTTAGCCACATTGAGCCTAATAAGCATGTTGTTTCTTGATGACCTTATGTTATAAGCCAAAAATCCGGAAAAACCATGTTAACCAAATCTTAGGATTTAGGAGAGCATGGAAGTTTAGCAAGACAAGGGTTGTAAGAAACTAAGTTTGGGGTGGCTATAAGGATTTGATATGTTATTTTAGGATGAGAAAAAGAAAAAAATAAAGGTTGAAGCCAAAGGCAAAAAGAAAAATACGAAAAAGTTCAAAAATATAAAAAAAGTGTTAAGTCTCTAAAATGTCTGATGTGCATTTCCCTAAGTTTTGATTAGAACTGAACATTGGTTATTGATTTAATTAACCTTCATATTGGTTGCTAACCTGTCTATCTAGTGTGCAGATTAAAACCGTAAGAATCATCTATCTGCTCGTCCACTAAAGTAGCAAAAGAGCTCGTCCACTAAAGTGACAGAAGAGCTCGTCCACTAAAGTAGCATAAGCGCTCGTCCATTGGAGTGATAGAAGCGCTCGTCCACTAAAGTGACAGAAGTGCTCGTCTACTAAAGTGACAGAAGCACACGTCCAACACTGAAGTGATTGAAGCACACGTCTAACACTGAAGTGATTGAAGCACACGTCCAACACTGAAGTAATTGAAGCGCACGTCCAACACAAGTGACAGAAGCGCTCGTCCACACAAGTCTTTGGACTTGCTAAGTCCTTAATGAGAAGCTCCGTCCAATGACACGGTATATGGAGCTCGTCTACTAGCCCGTCCGAATGTAAAATCTTAAATGGCTAGATGGACGCGGTTATTTTCAAGATGGGCGCGCTTATTTTATGGATGCGAATTCTTTAAGAATTATCCGAATCTCATTTCAAGAACCAGAATCAAGAAAAGTCAGAAGTTACTCTTTCAAGTAACCTCGGTTATCAAAACCAAAGACCAGTTAAAGAATGCTTCCAACATGTTTTATTCCCTAGTACCTCTGGTCTTTACACGAAAAGGGAATTGTACTCAGCAAAGTACAAAAATCTCTCTGCACAACTCTGATATGGCTGTATCGCGATGCATAAAGTCATGATCCTTCATGTTAGAGTACAACCAACGTTCCTATTCCATTAATGGTTGCCCATAATGACTCTCTTGCATTTAATGAAGTTATGCTTGAAGCCAACATCTGAGGGAATGTCTCTAAAGGATCCTAAATACTTGAAGACTATAAATACAGAAGTCATTGAAGATGAAGAACAAGAGAATACACATAACATTAAAGAGCCATTACTCTGTGCATTAAATTCTTCATTCTTTCATTCTGTATTATTCAATCATTTGAAGTTATTACGCAGACTTTCCTAACCTTTACATTTAAATCACTCTTTGAGTGTTAGTGAAAGATCTGTTTATCTGACGTTGTATTTATTACAAACCAAATCTTTCAAACAAACCCGAGTGAGCCTGAAGAGGTTAAGTGTGCAAAGAATACTTGTCTTGAGCCTGAAGAAGCTAGGTGTGTAAAGAATACTTGTCTTGGAGCCTGAAGAGGCTAGGTGTGCAAACAATACTTGAGTTTGTAACCTGATCAGTTATAGTGGATAAATCTTGGTGCTGCCAAGGACTGGACGTAGCTCTTTGCTTTGAAGAGTGAACCAGGATAAATAACTGTGTCAATCTCTCTTTCCCTAAACTCTTTAGTTGCTTTAGTTTTCTTTATGCCTATCAAGTGGTGTGTTTGCCAAAGTCACTGTTAATATTTCATTAGACGAGCCACCCGTCTGTCCTGTATCTTTCCACTCGTCTGAACTAAGCTTCTGTTTGCGAAAAGATTTCGACTTTGTTTAAATTCTGATAAACACAATTCAACCCCCCTTCTCGTGTTTCTAGTTGTCTTTTTCAAAAAGGGTATTAAAAGGAAAAGGTTGTAGCCACCCAAAGTGAAAGAATGAAAAAAAAAATTGAAAAAGGAATAAGAGTGGAAAGTCGAGGTAAAAAGTTTCATGCTCTCTTAATTCCTAGGGATGTAAAGCCTAGCACCTTTGTATATCCTACCTTTAGACAGGCCCCATTACAACCTTTAAAAGACATTTTGATGATGTATGCATGTTTTCGTGGGAACCATATTTGAGATGAAAATCAAATTCATGGAAAGTGTGCTTAAAATGTGAAATTGAGTGAAAAGTTGATAACCTAGACACTTGAGTGAATGAGTGAAATACTAAATGCCCTTTTGAGGAAGGCAATTGTTTGAAATTGCTGATCTCCCTTGTGTGTATCTTGGATCCTTTGCTTATACTGATTATTGCATGAATGATGAAAATCTCTTTGTTTGAAGTAAATGAATGTGGGGATTACTATAATGAAAAGGGAAAACATTGAATAAAAATTGAATTGATAGAATTGCATGAAATTTGTGCGAAATTGATTGAATCCTTTGAGCTTGCCAAGTTTTGAGTCTATTTGATTTTTAGTTTGCTTGAGGACAAGCAAAGTTTAAGTTTGTGGTATTTTGATAATCCGCTGGCTTATCATGTTTTATCTATTATTTTAGAGTGGATTTAATCAATTAAGTTGATGATTTAACACAAATTAGACTTTGTTTTCCTATTTTAATTATTTTAGATTCAATGCGTGCATTTAATTGATTTTCTCAAGATTTTCTTATTTTTAGTTTTAGGAAAGGACAAAGAAGAAGGATTGCAATTAAATTGAAGATTGCCAAGTAAATTGAGAGGGCCCACATGATGGATTTGAATCCAAATCAATTTGGATTTGGATTATTATGATTAAAAGATAATTCAATTGGCATTGAGATAAAAGATTGAATCCAAATCAATTTGGATTTGAATAATAATTGCCTATCACAACAATAAAGGTATGATAAGATTTGACAATTAATTTGGAGATATTGATTTGACAATTAAATACGAAGATTAAAATGCTCAGGACCAGTTATGTTGGAGTTTGCATGAAGGCGGAGCTTTAAATACAAGAAAAATGAGTCAAACAGAGCCCATTACGGCCTGGCCGTGACAGGCATCACGGTCATGATCGAGCAGGGCTGAAAAAGAAATAAAAACACAAAGTCGAACTGTCACGGTCGGTAGTGATGGCCTTCACGACCATGACAGGACAACCAGTGTCAAGTTCTCCGGGACAGAATCTGTCATGACCTGACCGTAAAAATCTAGAATTTTGATTTACTGATTTGATTTGATTTGGTTTTGAATGGTTTCAAATCCAAATTAACCTGCTCTATAAATAGGACAATTAGGCTCGAAAATAGGGATCTCTTGGCTGCTACCTTAGGTAAAAATTAGGATTTCTCTTCTTTTCAATTTCTTATTTTCTCTTAGAATTTTTATGCTTTTGTTATTCAAAGGTTGTTATGAATATGACAATGCTTGAGTAGTCTTTTTATTTCTAGGAATTGGGGCTATGCCCAAGACTTGTTTTATGTTATGAATTGATGTTTTACCTTTGTTAATTCCAATTTGCTTATGATTTAATTCCTATTGCATGAATTACTTGTGAATTTGGTGCGCAGTTATTTGCAAGTCATAGATACTCTGAGGATGAACCTAGCGGTGAACTTAGATATTAGATCTATAGGGATTAAACTTAGGACTTAAATCACGAGAGTTAGAAGCGGTCCTTCGAGGGTTCAATGAATTGTCATGAATCTTAATGGGTCCAATTTAAATACAATTACCACGAGAGTAGGGTTGGTTTAATTGGGCACTGTTCTTGTATCTCGAGAGGGAATATTAACTTATTTAAGATAAATTCACCTTCAAAACATTTTGATAATTAACAAGAGGGGAGTCAATTTAGTAGCTTGAGCGATCTTGTTGATAACCCAATTCCTGAAAATCTCTTTTAATTTGAAAACCCAAAAATATTTTATTTATTTTATTGTTTCTTTTATTTTCTTGAAATCTTTTCACACCTATTTTTCAGTCTAAATAGTTGTTTAATTTGTGAAGCGACACTTAGTTTCACAATCCCTGAGTTCGATACTCGGTTCCTCACCGTTTTATTATTACTTGCTTCGATCCGGTATGTAGGCTCTGGCGATGTTTGCTGAAAAACGATTTTAAGATAATCAATTTCGTTTGGATTGTGCAAAAATAATCACTTTTATATAAAAAATTACGAAAAAGGATATGAAAATATGTTTATTAATATTAGATTTTTTATATCTTGTCATCAAAATTTTATCTAGTTTATAAAAAAAAATAAAATTTTAACTTTTTTCCATGATAATGGAAACATGTGAAAACATATTGTTTTTTTACAATAGTCAAATACTCCATTTTTTTTAATATATATTTCTCAATATATATTTTAATATATATTTCTTTTATATACTCATATACACCATTCATTTATGCATAATTTATGACGCTCTCTCGGTCTTTCCCATAAATGCTAAAATTTTCACACATTACAAAACTTGCGTTGGCAACTATAACCCGAAAGGACCGTTATGAGAGAGGAGAATTTTTAATTTTTTTTTTTTGATCAAAAGAGAGAGGAGAAGGTTATCTTGTGAATAATCTGGAAAATTTGGGCTTTTGACCAAATTGGGTTCCTTTTAAAAACTATTTACCAGTTTAGGATTATTCTGAAACTATTTATCAATGGGGGGTCGTTTTGAATATTTTATTATTTTTCGGTCTGACGGGTCAAAGGCGCCACTGCAGATGGCGCCTTCAAGTAGTTGGCGCCTACACTTTTATTAAAAAAAAAAAATCAAAAGGGGAGGCGCATTTGGCAGTGGCGTCCTCCCCCTGCTAGCTATAGTAGCGCTTCAGTGCGCTACTGTAGCAGTACTTTTTTTTTTTTTAATTTTGATTTTTTTAAAAAAATAAAAATTTTATTTTTAAAAAAACCCATTCACCAGATAATGAATTGAATTCACCAGATATTTGTATCCGATTCATCAGATATTTACACATACTTAACCAAAAAAATTTATTTCTAAAAAAAAAACCCATTCACCAGATAATGAACTGAATTCACCAGATATTTGTACCTGATTCACTTGATATTTACACATACTTAACCAAAAAAATTTATTTGACTTTTTTAAAAAAATAAAAATTTTATTTCTAAAAAACCCATCCACCAGATAATGAACTGAATTCACAAGATATTTGTACCCGATTCACCAGATATTTACACATACTTAACCAAAAAAATTTATTTGACTTTTTTAAAAAAATAAAAATGTTATTTCTAAAAAAACCCATTCACCAGATAATGAACTGAATTCACCAGATAATACAAGAGAAACCGCGGTGTCTCCATAATCAGGTCAGGTATGTACAAATATCTGGTGAATTCAGTTCATTATCTGGTGAATGAGTTTTTTTAGAAATAAAATTTTTATTTTTTTAAAAAAGTCAAATAATTTTTTTTGGTTAAGTATGTGTAAATATCTGGTGAATCGGGTACAAATATCTGGTGAATTCAGTTCATTATCTGGTGAATGGGTTTTTTTTAGAGAAATAAATTTTTTTGGTTAAGCATGTGTAAATATCTGGTGAATCGGGTACAAATATCTGATGAATTCAATTCATTATCTGGTGAATGAGTTTTTTTTTTAAAAAAATTTATTTTTTAAAAAAAATCAAAATTTTTTTTAAAAAAAGGTGCTGCTACAGTAGCGCACTGTAGCTAATAGGGGGAGGACACCACTCCCAAATGCGCCTCCCCTTTTGATTTTTTTTTTTTTATAAAAGTGCAGGCGCCAACTGCAGTTGCGCCTTCAAAGGCGCCATCTGCAGTGGCGCCTTTGACCCGTCAGACCGAAAAATAATAAAATATTCAAAACGAACCCCCATTGGTAAATAGTTTCAGAATAACCCTAAACTGGTAAATAGTTTCTAAAAGGAACCCAGTTTGATCAAAAAGCCGAAAAATTTTAATCAAACAGCTGGGGATATAAGTTACAAAGATCAAATATCGTTCTGTTTCAAAAAAAACAAGATCAACTATCGTCCCTCACCGCCACCGATCCGGACCGGATCATTGGTACTATCGTTTCATACTAAGGTGGTGTTTGGAATAGTTTATTTAAGCTCCTTTTGACTTATCTGATGACATAAGTTCTTATGCAGTGTATTTGACAGAACTTATAAAAATAACTTATGCCATCCCATAAGGAGTTTTTGACTTATTTTCATAAGTCACTGGGAGAAGCTTATGTACCAAACACCCTCTTCGTATTTTTCATTATTCGAATCCTCTCATGTCCCTTTATTTTTTTTTTCTTTTTTTAAGCGCTTATGGCATAAGCTCTCATACGATAAGGTCTTATGTGATAAGCTCTTAATTAAGTTATTTACCCAAACGTATCCTAGATTGTGCGTTTCTTTTTTCGGTGAACAGTGCCTCTCTTTTTATTATGCTCTGAATTCATTGAAAAAAAAATGGGATAACGATGATCAAAATCTGTATCTCTAACTAAACTAACTTTGACACTATCTTAAAAAAAAAAAAAGCTATCTGCAGCTCTGCACAAAAAATGCACCACAGCGCGCATTCACATTGCTAGTAACACCCATAGACTATATACCAACAAATTATTCAGAAAGAAGAGAAAGGCATGTACACAACACCAAAATCGATTTTTAATGGCAATTATTTAGTGACCATAAAATAATTACCACTAATTCATCTTATAAACTGAATATTGTGTGACTAATAGATATTAGTCACTAATAATTGCAGTAGAAATTTAATCACCCGCCCAAAGTTTTCAAAATTTAGCAACCTCTCATATTCCGAAAACCCCAACCTCATTCTCTCATATTGCCCTTACTCTCCACCGTCTCAACCAACTCTGGCTCCTCTTCTCCACCACCGCCGACGAGTCTTGTACGTCGGAGTCCCTATTCTCCGGCGACAACCTTCGCCTTCTCCTCCGCTGAATCCAAACCGACGGCGAAGATCTCACCGCCTCGCTCTCCAAATCACCCAATTTGCAAAACTCTCCGTCGAGAATAATCGCTTTCTGGTAAACTTTCCCGGCTTCGATTCCGCCATCGTTTGTGCTCTTGCCAGAAGCTGTTCACGAATTGACAAATCGGAGTGCTATCACGATTCTGGATTCTAGAAATGTAACCGTCGCGGGAGAAAGAATCTGACGCTTCGATCATGTTCATTCACGAAAACGGCTCTCTGAAAGCGAAGATGGATTCGGTTAGGGTTTTCGTGCATCAAAATTGGCTGGTTTAACATTCCAAATTGATACTTAGTTTTGATTGGTACATCCTCTTACTAATTATGGTTTTAGTTAGCCACTGATATGATGAATATGTGTTTTAACTTAGGTAGTTAACACCAAGAATAGAATATACAGTCTATTCAAACTTCGTATCAATACAGTAGTGTTTATGAACTCCCTCCCTTTTATGAAGTATCGTTGAAGAAGGCTATGCTGACTTTCCAATATCAATGGGTTTATGACCCAATTAATGAAGATATTTTTCATTTGTCTACTTACTTGATGACAGTGGGGATGAGTTATACTTTTTGGGACCATATATGTATATCTCATGTATGTCTTAGTGATATATTATGATTCCTACTTAAGATTTTGGCTTTATATATTATATCAACAGGTTTGCTATGGTAATTTATGCCTTTAATAAATTCCACCAAAACCATGCCTTATATGTTGATACAACATTACAACTAGGATGTGGCATGCATAGGTGGTTGACACAATCTTTTTCCTGAATTTAGAATGTGTTTGGGAAACCATGGAAAAAAAGATTATCTTGATAATCAATTTTGTATAATCGATTATAATCGAATCTGTTTTTGTTTGGGTATGTTTCTTTGGCGATTATAAGATAATCTATTTCGTTTGGATGATGCAAAAAAAAACATTTTTATATAATAAATTACAAAAAGGGTATGAAGTTATTTGTATAATTTAATAATATTTGTTTAGAAGTTAGTTTTGTAGGGGTAATTAGGGAACAGAGTTTTGAGAATGAAAAATAATCAAATCACAACAATCTTAAGCCAGAAAAAACTAGATGGCATAAAATAGTTTTTTTTTCCTAAAAAAAGCTTTTTTATAAATTTAAGCAAAATGTCAAACACGATAGATTATCTATGAAACAGACTTTTAAGCTAAAAAACAGATTGAAATGAGGGAAAATAATCTTTCAGGCAGTGGTGTTGATGCCTTTCAAGAGAAAACCAGGAAGAGGTATGTAGTTAGTTGCATATATGAAGTTTATATACTGATATGTACTGAGGTGATTGAATTGGGTTCTTGTGGTGGGTGCAACATGTTTATATAAATGTTACAATGGAGAAGGTGTTGCTTTGTTGGCTATTGAGGTGAAATTCGTCATTTATTGGTCAATGTTGCAGGGCTGTTGAACTTTGCTATTGGAATGAGTTGTGCTGGTTTCTTGTACTCACAGTAATACCATTCTTTGTTTATAAAAAAAAGTTAGTTGCATATGAAGCAATAATATCTGAGAATTTGAGGATGGTATTGCTGTCTTGAAAATAGGTGAAAATATGATTTTGGTTGGTTAGAATGCCTGTAGCTTCAATTCAATTCGTTGACAAGAAAATCCTAAACTTCAAATCATGCATAATGGTGGTACATGACTATGTAGTTTCTCAACTTATTCAGTTGAACTTCATATCTAATAGATGGGTTTTTTTTTTTTTTTGGATAAAAATCTAATAGATGGATTTTGGTGACTTGCCTTTTTTGTTATCTATGTGATTAATGGTTGTAAGTCTAGTTGGTAAGCACTAACGTGATTTTTAGAGTTATAATTATAATTCATGGATTGGGATCTTTGGAGTTCACCATTCGATCATGGTTTCTCGGTTTCTCCTATACCATCTTTAGAGTTATTACTTAGCTTTAGTTTCATTTTTGTTCTTATTTCAACAGTGTTTATGAACATTAAATAGTGTATCCCATTTTGTTTGCATCCAAAAGTGGTGATGTGAGCAGTAGGTTCTTTCAGTTTGTGTTTGGTTAAACTACAAGGAGGGGCAGGGGCTTATGTTTTTGTCCTCAGAGTTTACCAAAATAAAAACCCTATTTTCAACTTGCAAACTCTAAATTGGAACTTGGGGAGTCAATTTATTTCTGTTATGCTTGTCATTGCAGGCATTGCCATTGCCAACCCTGAGTACAAGGCCCATGGAAAGCAAAGGTTTGTAGAAATTGATCTATGTCAATGTGTTTTAGAGTGGATTTGTTTTCTGACTTTTCTGTTGAGACAGAATGAATAACAAGAGAAGAATATGTGTATTGATTCATAACATCTGCTCTTATAAGAGCCAAAATTACAACAGATCATAACCACCTAAAAGATAACCAACTGCTAAAGCAAAAGAAAAAGCTAAAACAGATTTTGTAACAGACTTTCAGTTCTTAGACTCAAAATAGGACTCACTCAACATTCCCTCCCTTAAACTATTTGTGCATTAAACAGAACACAAACAGTTTATTTATGGCATAACACACACTCCAAGCTGCTTTCGAAACTTCAGAAACGAGTTCAGCTTTCGAAACAGTTTATTTTCAGCAAGTTGATTCTTAGTACCACAATGAATCAGATTAATGGCTCCAGCTTTAGACATATCTCTAAGGAAATGAAAGCGCACATCAATGTGCTTACTTCTGCCATGAAGAACAGAATTCTTAGAAAGTTTAATGGCTGAACTATTGTCACACAAGATAGTGATACACCTATCTTGAAGATGATTAAGTTCCTCCGAGGATTTTCTTCATCCATATCGCTGTGTTGCGGCTCCTCCAGTTGCTACAAACTCTGCTTGATTGTTGACGTGGTCACGATCGGTTGCTTCTTGGAGGACCATGCCACAGCACCTTCACTCATTAGAAACACATATCCTGATGTACTTCTTCTATCCTCCAAATCCTCAGCATAATCACTATCGGAATATGCTAAAAGATCTTTGTTTCCTCCCCTTTTGTACAGAATTCCAAGATCAGTTGTGCCTCTTAAGTACCTCAAGACTCTCTTTCTTTGCAAGTAGGTGCATCTGTGTTGGCACGCTCATATATCGGCGATGATGCTCACAGAATACATTAAGTCGAGTCCGGTTCTTTGTGATATAGATCAAACTTCCTACCAACTGCTTGTACTTAGTCTCATTTACCTTTTCCCCATTCTCATCTCTTGACAATTTGCATCCTGGCACCATAGGAACTTTTCTCGCATTTGATTTACGCCATACCAAATCTGTCAAGGATCTCTATTGCATACTTTCTTTGACTCAAGTATATCCCTTGATCTTCTTGAAGCACTTCAATACCCAGAAAGTATCTCATTTTCCCTAGATCATTCATGTCAAATTCCTTCTTCATAGAGGTTTTGAAATTATTCATCACTTCTTCATCATTGCCAGGATATATAAGATCATCAACATATATGCTAACAATAAGAATCCTTCCATCCTTGTTTGTTTTTAGAAACAAAGTCTCCTCATTCTTACTTCTTTGAAAGCCTTCTCGAATAAAATAAGCTTCTATACGGCTAAACCAAGCTCTTGGAGCTTGTTTTAACCCATACAAAGCTTTATGCAGCTTGTAGACTTTGTGCTCACTTCCTTTCTTTACATAGCCCTTTGGTTGTTCTACATATACATCTTCAGTTAAAGTGCCATATAGGAAAGCTGACTTTACATCTAATTGATACAAAATCCACCCTCTTTGAGCAGCAATTGCAATTACCATCCTCACAGTATCCATCCTACTAACAGGAGCAAAAACTTCATTATAATCAATTCCTTGCTTTTGAGAGTATCCCCTTGCTACAAGCCTAGCTTTGTATTTATCAACTTGTCCATCCTCATTTAGTTTAGTTTTGTAAATCCATTTGACTCCTATCCTCTTAGCTCCAGCAGGTAAGTCAGTTAACTCCCAAGTATTATTCTTCACTATGGAGTTAATTTCTGCATCCATAGCTTTTCTCCATTTTTCACTCTTCTCACTACTTCATATATCTCTCGGATCGGAATTGTCAATTCTGGTTAAGTTTGCCAATTCCTCTTCTTTCGATAATCCTTCTCCACTGACATAATCATTCATCCATCTAGGCTCATTTTGCATTTACGGCTTGATCACCATGCTGAACTTTAGATTCATTTCGGTTTCCGTATTGGTTCCAGAATCTGTTTCTTCATTATTTTCAGTTGAATCACCACTGCCTTGAATTTGTCCTTCAATATCCTGAGCTACTGAAGTTTCATTCTCATCCCATTCCAAATCCATGGCTAGATCTTCCTTATGGCTCTTATTCCATTCCCACTCTGCCTCTTCTTCAAATCTCACATCCCTGCTGATGATAATCCTTTTTGCAATTGGATCATACAATCTATAACCTTTAGACTCATCACTGATTCCAAGCAGCACACATTTGCAACTTTTATTCTCAAGTTTAGTTCTCCTAGCATCGGAACATGCGCATATGCTACACATCCAAACACTCGAAATGAGCCACATTCGGCCTTCTACCACTCCATACCGCTGCGGAGTTTGATACTTTGAGCCAAGGTTGGAGATCTGTTTAAAACATATACTTGCCCAATTGGTCGCCTCGGGCCAAAAAATCTTAGGAACTCCTTTTCCACACAACAAAGATCTCACCATGTTCATTATAGTCCTATTCTTCCTTTCCACCACTCCATTCTGTTGAGGAGTATATGCAGTAGTCAGCTGTCTTTTAATGCCAGATTCTTGACAAAAAACATTGAACTCATTCGATGTGAATTCTCCTCCCCTATCAGTTCTCAAACACTTAATTTCCAACCCAGTTTCTTTCTCCACAAGTTTTTTAAAGCATTTGAAGCTATTGAAAAGCTTTGATTTGTCTACTAAGAAATAAATCCATGCCTTTCTAGAGTAATCATCTATAAAGCATAAGTAATACCTCTTATTGCTATTGGATCTTTGGAGAAATTGGGCCGCATATATCAGCATGAATCAATTCCAGTTTACGTGAAGCTCTCCACCGACTTTTCTTTGGCAATGCATCTCTGTCTTGTTTTCCTTTCATACAAACAGCACACACTCTAGTTGCAAGTGGACAATGATGGAAGACCTCTAACCATTTCTTTGTTCTGCGGCTTGAGCCCCTTGTCACTCAAATGACCATATCTGCGATTACCCACGGATATGTTAGATTTTCAGACCATTGAATGAAAACAAGACTCCTTTTGTTGAAAGTTTTGAGCAATCAAGTACAAACATCCTGTTAGATGTCATCTTGGTCTCAATGATCAACCCCTTTCTCGGATGGTAAACCTTGCACCTTCCTGCTTGAAACATCACAGTGAGACCCTTTTCTTGCAACTGTCCTATGCTCAAGAGATTATTTTTGAGATCTGGCACAAGATATACATCTTCAATCATAAGCATAATTCCACTGATTTTCAACTTGATGTGCCCTTTCCAACAACCTTCATCTTGGAGTTGTTTCCAAGTTTAACAGATTCTTGGAATTCTTCATCAATTTCATTGAACCACCCTTTGTTTCCACACATATGATTTGAGCATCCAGAATCCAAGAACCATGCATCCTCCCTTTTCTTGATTGTGGCTTCTTCTTGTGCCATTAACAGGAGCAATTCTTCATCTGTTTCCTCTGCATAGTTGGCTTCTTTTTCCCATTCAGGACACTCATTCCTGTAATGTCCAAGTTTTCGACATTTGAAGCACTCTATTGTGGCTCGACTCTATCTACCTCTGCCTCTTCCCCTTCCTCTGAAACCTCCTCTGCCTCTGCCTCCAGCATCAGTTCTGTCTTCTGCAACTACCTTTAAGGCATGTTCCTCTCCATGGATCTTGTGAAATTTCTACTCATGAACCACCAATGAGCTTTGAAGTTCATCAATAGAGAGATTCTCAGTATCTTTAGACTCCTCTATTGAACAAACTATGTAATTAAATTTCTCAGATAGGGATCTAAGAATCTTCTCAACAACAGCCACATCAGTCAGGTGTTCACCATGGATTCTCATCTTATTTGCAACACTCATAACTCTAGAAAAGTAATCAGTAATGGTTTCACCTGATTTCATTTCCAGAGTTTCGAAATCCTTCCTCAAAGCTTGAAGCATTGATCTTTTCACCCTTGCATTGCCTTGGTACTTCCTCTTCATGGAATCCCAGATCTGCTTCGAAGTGTTCTTCTGTAAAATCGTCTCCAAGATTGCTCTATCAATTGCTTGGAAGAGATAATTCTTGGTTTTCAGATCTTTCAACTTCAAATCATCAAGTCGTTTCTGCTGAGCCTCATTCAACACAACCCCTTCGGCTGGTTCTGTGTAACCTGTTTCGATTAGGGTCCAATACTCCTTGGACCTCAGAAAGTTTTCCATCAACATGCTCCAATGGTCATAGTGACCATCAAAACGTGGAATAGCAGGTTGCACAAAACTTCCTTCGATTTCTTTCGACATGGATGCTCTTCGACAAAGATCTCTGTTTCTTGATTTCAGATCTTTGACAGGAACCCCCTTTTAGTTCTTGAAAGAACTCCTACGAATCTCCTTCGATTTCAGATCTTGAGAGAACTCACGATCTTCTCTACTCACAATCTTGAAAGGAAGATCTTCAATCTTGTTATATTCTTCTTGTTTATCAAAGGCCCTTGATCAGAGCTCTAGATACCAAATGTTGAGACAGAATGAATAACAAGAGAAGAATATGTGTATTGATTCATAACATCTGCTCTTATAAGAGCCAAAATTACAACAGATCATAACCACCTAAAAGATAACCAACTGCTAAAGCAAAAGAAAAAGCTAAAACAGATTTTGTAACAGACTTTCAGTTCTTAGACTCAAAATAGGACTCACTCAACATTTTCATGATATATCTCTGCAGAAAATTAAGAACCTCAACTACAAAGGAAGTGGAAGGCACCACCTATCGACAACCCAGGATAGTTCTGGACAAGAATCCAGAGTATGGTGAATTTTTGTGGTAAGAAGAGAAAAACTAGAGAGGAATATAATTTTTATTTCTTGGTGTGCTTGATATAAGAGTAGAGTCTTCTATTTATATTAAATTTAGGGAGACCCTTAAGCTATTATCCATAATTGCTTCACTACACTACTAATTGCGTAGTGTTAAATTTTAAAGAACAAAAGACATAGCCTCCATGAAACAAAGAAGTGGTTCATAACAGATAATAATCACTACAAGAAAATGCATTTTTTGTGATGACAAAAATCGCCATTAAAAACTTTAAAAATTATCACTATGACCGTTTTGTGACTATTTTATTTCGTTACCTTTCGTCACTATAACTCAAGCCACTATTTAATTAGTGACGATTTTTTGAATTGTCACTAAAAATAGACATCTATTATGATGAAAACGTCACTAATATTTATAAATAACAGTGACAAACATGAATTTTCACAAATACATATCACATTAGTGATGATTTATCGTCACTATTAAAACTTATAGTGACCAATAAATTGCAAGTTTTTTAACACAATTTATTTTTAGTGATTGTTAATATTTGTCACTAAAAATATTAGAAATTGTGGCCATTGTTTTAGTTGTCACTAAAGCATATTACTATTTTGTTTTGTAAAAAAAAAAAAAAGATTACTATTGTTGTCACTTTAAATTATTATAGTAATACTTTTTTATAAGCAAAATGAATATTCCTAAGATGAGTACAAAGGGTATTAAAACCCAAGTACAAAAGATAAAGTCAACTACACAAAGATAAATACATACAAATTGATCATAGCAAATCGTGTTACTATTAAAAAATATAAGTGACTAAATAGTCTTCTCCAATGCTAAATATTAACAGAAAATTCTGCATTACAGCAAAAGAAACCCCATTTGCAACTTGAAAAACTAGCAACACGAACATACACTACTCTCATGACAATTAGGTAATGTAGACCTGCCCCTAACTTCAACTAGAAAGACATCTAACAATAGCAAGAAGTATCCCATTTGTTACATCACTACCGGCACAACTCTTATCCACCAAAGCCTTCACACACCTGCAACAAGTAAATCCTAATAAAATGGCAAATTCAAAATATCTATTAATCAACTCAATACAAGACTATGAACATTTTAAAATTCTTAAATTAAAATAAACCTTACCTAAGTATCAAACTAAATATCTGAAATGATGGTAAAGAAACACATCTTCATGGATTTTGATCCTGCAATCAAACAAAAGAAATAAAACAATCAATACTAATAAAACTAAAGTAATTTGTAACCTCTGATGTTAACAAATGTAACATAAATGTAACATATGACAAGACATAATAGCATTTTTTTATAAGCAAAATAATTTATTGATCAAGACACAACCAGCAACAGTACAAGGTGTACAAATTGCTGAGCTGGCCGAGAGATTACAAGAAAAACTGCTAAAACAAGGAAAGCAGCAAGCAAAATCATCCTCCCAAGGAACACATAAATAGCTAACCAAACACCAAAACCATAGGAACAATACAAAGACCAATACCACAGGGATATAGATCACCCCAAGAACGAAACCGGAGACAAAATTGATAAACAAGATATAACCAACTCTGATCACCAAAATTTTATTTATTTTTGTTTGAAATAAAGGTGGCGTTTGAAAGAGCTTATTTAAGCTCCTTTTGACTTATCTGATGACATAAGATCTTATGCAGTGTGTTTGCCAGAGCTTATAAAAATAACTTATGACATCCTATAAGGAGTTTTTGACTTATTTTCATAAGTCACTAGAAAAAGCTTATGGAATTATCATAAGAGCTTATGCACTAAACACCCTCTCCGTGTTTTTCACTATTCGAATCCTCTCATGCCCCTTTCTTTCTTTTTATTTCTTTAAGCGCTTATGGAATAAGCTCTCATGCGATAAGGTCTTATGTGATAAGCTCTTAATTAAGTTGTTTACCCAAACGCACCCCAAATGAAAAACCACACATCAAGACTCTAATCTATAACCTATAGTACATTAAACCACTACCACAAAAAAGAATGATCATACTTGAAGGTAGAAAAATACATTAACCCCACATTAAGAAAAACCTTTCCACATAAAAAGCCCAAGGAGATGTGAACAAAGAAGGCATAGGAGACACATCCAGAACTACTTCACTTTAGAGGAGCAGCATTTAGATGATAGAAAGACAAAGCCTCCAATTATTGTACCCTTAGATTCAATAAACCAGCCACCATGGAGAAAAAAACGCAGACCACTCATGACCAACCAGACCATATCTTCACTTGGTCCTTCACAAAAAATATAGGGACATATTTAGTCTCCGAAAAATGAAAAATACATATTTGAGACATTTTAATTCTTAACAATTTTAGGGGGTGTATTGGATTGAGATTTCGTAAGATTTTAATGGACTTTTTTTTATGACAAAAGAATTTTGTAGTATTCAATCAAGACTTTTATCTAATATAAATAAATCCTGTGGTATTCAATCAGGATTTTGAGGAATTTTTTTAAGGATTTCAAATCTATTGGTATTCAATCAAGATTTTTTTTTTGGATAAACTTCAATCAAGACTTTTTATAAATTACTAAATTATGTTTAAGATAGACCCTAATGGGGATTTAAATGTTCCTAAAGTTTATCCTAAAACAGTGTTGTCGAATAGCGGCCATGGCGGAAAGCGGTGGCGGGATTTGAAGGAACCGCCATACGTAGGCGGTGGCGTGACGGATTTCCTGTTGCGGTTCATGGAGGCCGCATGGCGGCTGGCGGGTATGGTGGAAACGGCTGCCATGGTGGAAATGGAGGGTTTTTTGAGAAAAAAAACCAGACCCATCCTTTTGGGTAAGTTGGGCTGTGCGATCCAACCCCGCCCAAAATGGGCGAAAATCCCTAATATCATTTGTGTCAGAGGCTTCCCTCCCTTCATTTCATCTTTCAAATAGAAAGCAGTAGAACCCTTCTCTTCCTCTCATTCCACACTTTCTTCTCCGACCACCCACTCTGGGCGACACCCTTTGTCGGGCGACTACCGTCCGCGACCACCTACCTCCCGTGAGCACCCTTTGGTCGCGACCAGCGACCATTCTCTTCTTTTCTCCTTTTTTCAGTCTTTTTTGAAATACGATCTATGGGGGCTTCATCCCTTTGAAAGCCATGTTCGTTTGAATAATGAGAAGAGTGAAGGTGGCGCGAGTGGGACTTAGGCACTTAGATAGTGAAGGGGGTATCTTGTAATAAGATATTAGGGTATTAGGGTTTCAGGAAAATATTTTTTCTCTCTTTGTTTTTTATTTTGTTGGACCTTTTTTCTTGATTGAACTAATATTGGGCCATAGGGAATAGGGTATTAGGGTATTTTTGTTGGACCTTAAAAACTAAATATTTATCTTTTAAAATAACATATAAATAAGTTAAAAAACTTTCAGACTAATATAATAAACTAAATAGGCATAATGAGACTTATATGATATTTTCTACCAATTTAGTTTATGGTTCTTGATATATGTTGTTAGTGTTTTGGATTTTATATTTATTTCTGCAATTTTTGTTATGTATATATATATATATATATATATATATATATATATATATATATATATATATATATAGTTTTTTTTTATCCGCCATGACATCCAACATATGGCCGCATTGCCATCCGCTATAATGTATGGCGGATTTTTGGCTGGCCGCCATAGGCCGCCTTCCGCCATCGATAACACTGTCCTAAAAAGGACTATTTCGAACGTCATTTAAAATTGTTGAGAACTAAAATATCATAAATCGATATTTTCCATTTCTTAAGGATTAAATATGTCCTTGCATTTTTTGTCAGGGACCGATTTGGATCTTTATTCATAAAAATATAAATTTTTTAGTTTTTTTATTTCATTTTTCAAATATAACATATTATATACAAATAAAATATGATTTTTAAAGTTTTCAAGAGTTGATAAAAGAAGTTAACAGATAGATAGCATATCTTGCAAGGCCTTTTAAAGGATAAAATTGATCTAATCAATCCTTAAATTTGAAATTGATAGAGATAAAATTAATAAGAGCACCCAAAAAATAATAAATAGATTTGTTAATATTGTTATCTTGATAAAGATACATACTTGTAGATCTCATCAGAAAATTTGAAAATACAATAGCAATAATCTTAAAAGAAAACGGAGTCAAATATGGATTGGATAAAGAAGAATAGTAACAACTTCTATTAAGATGGCTATTATATTATAACTCAAACTCTACTATCCTAAGCAAATAAGTAAGCTTTTGCCTAAAAAAAAAAAAAAAGCAAATAAGTAAGCTTTGAGGGAATTGTCAAAAGAAAAAGAAAAAAAAGATCTAGAGAGAAGTGGGCATTAAGGATTTTCAAAAAGAGATACTTTGAACTTTGTTGCTCTTCAATATTTATTTATGAAAGTGTTTTCATCTGTAACTCGTTAGCAGGTAAGTGGACTTTTACTATAATTCATATTTTGAAATCTGGAGATAGTTTTTAAACATTTCTTAGGTGATTTTTGCCATATAGTCTTATAAATGTGAATTTATGCGAATAATTTTTTTTTTTTGCTTTTAAATTGTTTAGTTTTATGATTTGCTATGGTCAAATGAGTAACTCTTTGTTCATTGGTTAACATATTTAATGATGATCATATGTAACCATTTATAGAATACTATTTTTTTTTGATCTGGCTAACGAGTGTCCTAAGGACATTGGTTAAAGAATCCACAAAGAGAAAAACTGTATTGGAAAACTCAGTGTTACACTTTTCGAAATGCTAAATACACCATTTTCACTACAAATTTTCCTTTTTTGGTTTCTTAAACAATGTCCTAAGGACACTTGTTAGCATTCTCCATTTTTTTTATGACAGACATGGGTTTAGATAAAATTGGATACAGATTACTGATAGGACGCATCCTCTATATGATAAAGGAGTTTGTGAATTTCTTGACATAATGGTTTTGTATGAAGGTAAATTGCTTCGTTGTCTATGCAAAAAATGCAATAATAATCTTCATTGATCTCGTAAAATCATTTATGAGCACTTGACTACTATTGGGATAAGAAGAGATTATGTAATATGGGAACATCATGGTGAAATAGTAAGTGAATCTGATGATGGTGGTGGTGGTGATGATGAGCATAATGATGAGCTTCATGATATGCTACATGATATTGAGAGTGCTTACAATATTGGAAATAATATCCCAAAAATCGATGGACAAACAGGTGAGGAAAAAACTTCTGATACTTTCCCAAATAATGATAGAATGAATGAGGAAGCTGATAAGTTTTATCAATTACTCGAGGATGTCCAAGAGGAACTTTATCCTGGTTGTGAGAACTTTTCCAAGTTATCTTTTATTGTTCAACTATTAAATATCAAATGTCTCTTTGGCTTGAGCGCAAAATCAATTGATGCTTTATTTTCTCTATTGACAAATGCATTTCCGAAAAAGAATAAAGTTCCTACATCATATTTTGAGGCTCGAAAAGTTGTTCGTGAGCTTGGACTAGATTATACAAAAATAGATGCTTGCTTGAATGATTGCATTCTCTATCGAGATGATTATATTGAATATAAATTTTGTCCAATTTGTGGTGCTCCTTGGGATAAGTCTTGGTTGTTGTTGTGGTGCTCCTTGATGTAAAAATCCAGATAAAAAATTGTCTCAAAAGGTTTTACGCTATTTCCCTTTAGCACCAAGATTACAAAGGTTGTATGTCTTCAAACAGTGTTACACAAATGTGGTGGCATAAGGATAGACCATTTGAAGATGGGCAAATGATGCATCCAACTGATTCCATTGCTTGGAAGAGTTTTGACTCCGAATATCCATCTTTTGCAATAGATCCACATAATGTTAGGCTTGGACTAGCTAGTGACGGTTTCAATCCATATGGAAATATGAGCACTTCATATAGTGTGTGGCCTGTAGTTTTAATTACTTATAACTTGCCGCCTTGGATGTGTATGAGAGATCCTTATTTCATAATGGCACTGCTTATTCTGGGTCCTAGAGCTCCTGGAAATGATATTGATGTATATTTGGAGCCTTTAATTGATGAATTGAAAGAGTTATGGGAGAAAGGAGTAGAGATATATGATGTAAGTCTATTTTTGAAGTTGTGACCTGAAATGCATTAAGAAATGTTTTATTACACATTATCTATTTCCAGATATTTACATTTATGACTTGCGAAAGCGAAAAATTTCTCAATTATATTACAACGAATTTTAAATTACTCTATTTTCAACCTTAAAACGTTATGGATAATGTAGCACTCGAGAAGGGTGTTACAAAGAATGATCGAGACAATTACTTCATCGGTTTTCCACAAAAGTGCTAAATTGCATCTCGCAAAACATTGTCAACGTCTTGTGTGGTTGTTTGTTCAAGTAATAGCCCATTGTCCTAGTGTTATCCTTTTTTTCCTATCAAGCAATAAATCTTAAAAATTTTGTATAAAAAAACTTATTGCTAGAATAAGATATAATTTATATTATATAAGATGAAACAATTTGTGATTAATAATTTATAGTGGCAAATTGTCGTTAGTCATTATTTTGAATAATATTAGCGATAAATTTTTGTGACGCATATTTTGGTCACTAATATTAAATTTATAGTGACGAATTGTTGCTTAGCCACTACTCTAAATAATATTAGTGGCGAATTATTTGTGACACATATATTTGTCACCTATAATAAAATTGAGTGACGAATTGTCACTTAGTCACAATTATGAATAATATTAGTGACAAATTAGTTGTAACGCTTATATTTTGGTCATTAATAATAAACTTATAGTGATGATTGTCGCTTGGTCACTATTATGAGTTATATTAGTGACGGTTTATTTGTGATTCATATATTTTGGTCATTAAAGACAAATTTAATGACGAATTGCCGTTTAGTCATTATTGTGGATGATATTAGTGACGAAGTAATACATAATCACAAATAATATAGAATTAGTGACCAATTTTATATTTGTCACTAAATTTTGGTCACTAAAAATCACATTTCTTGTAGTGAATATTGTTCCGTCCAAATATCTCAAGCAAGAGATACTCGTCAGGGTGAAACCCTGTGGGAGTGTTTATGGAATAGCTTGACAGAATTGATATTCTGCTCCTACGTATCCCAAGTGGGAATCAAAGCAACGTAGTTCTAAGTGAGGGGGTTGATCCCCTATTTATACAGATTTTTAGGTATAACAGTTTTAGTTGGTGCATTATTGAGATTGTATCTATCCGATAAGGTTATGTTGTTATCATAACTAGATAAAGATAAGGCTCAGAGTTATACGGAGAGATAAGGATAAGGCTCGAGTTATACGGAGAGATATTTGAATAAGATGTTTGACCAAGTCAGTTGTGACTGGATTGCACGGGACCGAGATGTCTTCATCCGCGGTCTATGATGGGGTAGGTCCGAGTATTTATCCTCGTCTAACAAGTGTATTAGAAAGTCCTCGGCTTTGGAGGAGTTTGGGCCTAGGCCCATTTACAGGGGGAAGCTTGGTCGACCCGGCCTTATATTCTCGGTCAGTAAACAAGCCCCCCGAGCTCCGAGCTTAAAAAAGCGAAAGAGCTGACAAGTATCAAACCGAGCTTATACTTGCCACGTGGACTTTCTTCCTTCCGTGTTTCAAATCTGTCATTTCAACTGACAATGTTCCTTCTCCCTTTTTTTTGTCAGAGAAGGCAATCATTCCCCTTCATCCTTCTATTGCACGTTATAGGTGAGTAGCCCTAGAACTCCGCGCTCATTTAATGAGGGAGGAAAACTAAAAGTCGCGCCTTTTTCCTTTTTTTACTTAGAGGGACGTGAACCGTTGATTGCGTCTCTTCATCAACGGTTGGCATCTTTCTTTTATAAATACCTCTTCTAATTCCACCTTGTTCTCCCTCGTCCATTACCTTCTTTCGCTCTTCAACTCTGTTTTTCGAGTTTCTGCAATCTCTCGTTCTTCAGGTACGCCCAGCCTTATTCCTTCTTTCGTGTTTCCAAGTTTTATTTCTTGCTTCCGGATATGAGTTCATCTGAGTCTACCGAGTCAAACACTTCGCCTCTGGTCGAGATTTCTCCCATTGGGGGTTCTCCTTCCAACTCTTCTGTTCCTTCACAGGAACTAAACGTCGTCCAGGTAAGGCTGTCCTCCTCCGGGTCGTCTTCTTCTTTCGGGTCGGGTTCTTCTGGGTCTAGTTCTTCTGGGTATGGTTCTCCCTCCCCCAAATTTCCAAACCTAGAGCACGCAAACGACCCCAAAGGGTTCCTAAGGACCCTATTCCCGATATTACCCTTCCTGGGTATACCCGGGTTAAGGGCGAAGTTGGGGTTTATTTTTCTAGCTACCAATCTTCGGATTCAATCACTCGTCTTCGGTCCGAGATTACTATCTCGGCATCTGGAGACGAGTCCGAGTTCATCTGTTCTCTTTGCTCGGGTAACGAGTATGTTTTCCGCAGGGCCCATCCTTCCGAGCCTCCTTTTACATATATGTATAAAACACTTTTTTCTCATCTACGTGTGTCTCTCCCCTTTACCGAGTTTGAGTGTGACGTTCTGAGGACTATGAATGTCGCACCTACTCAACTTCATCCAAACAGTTGGGCTTCTTTAAAAGCCTTTCAAATTCTCTGTCAATACATCGGGATGGAGCCTACCACCCCCAAATTTCTGTACTTTTACCAAACAAGGTTTGGTGAGAAAACTGGGTGGATCTCCCTCAATGGGCTGAACCAAATAGGGTTGATTGGTTTGTATACATCATCGTATAAAAACTTCAAAGTTGACTTCTTCCGAGTTCACCCCTCGGATTCTCACCTTTCCTTCTTTTTTGATGAAAACGGATGTGCCAGGTTCCCTTTGTACTGGCAATCGTCCCCCACCAAATTTGTTGGTTTTGAGTATGAATCCCTTCCTGCCGAGGATAAACAGGATGTAGATATCTTAGAAAAACTTCCTCGGCCTCTCCATCGTGGACGTCTTCTGAAACTCCCCTTTTCATCCACTCAGAGCCGATTTTAAAAGTAAGTGTTCGGCTTTTTAGTTTTTAAATCGTTTTTGTATGTGTTCCTGTACTAACAGCTTTCCTTTTCGGCAGTTATTATGGGGAAATTTGACTTTTCAAATCTTTTGAAATCCGCCCCGAAGGAGGGTCCTTCAGCGACCGAGAAGCAGAAGAAGGAAAGAGTTTCTTCGGCCGCTGCTAAGGGGACTTCGTCGTCTGCCCCTCACAAAAGAAAAAGGGTGGAGATAGCAATTGATGCTGAAGATTCTTCCCCTCCTCGCCCGAGTCCCAAACGTCCTACCACACATGAGACGGGTACTAAGGAGCTAGAGGAGTAACTTCCTCTTTCTGCCGACTCGAAGTGGTATAACACTTCTTTGAAGGCAGGGACCTCGTCCCTGTTGTGAGTTGTCTTCAATCCCTTCCCTTCTTTTGTCTCACTTTTCGAAGGATTGTCGATCTCCGCTAATTAAGCGGCATGGGGCTCGAGTCTAGTATGGAGGCCCTCTCGCCCTCTTGTCTCCGAGCCGCTGCTCCGCCCGTTTCGTAGCCGAGAATTAACAGAGAGCGAGAGAAAGTCTCAAGCACTTGGAGGCTGAGTTTGCTTCGATTGAGAAGTCAAGGGGATTTCGCCCGGATTTCCTCGGAGCTCGATGAGCTGGCTCAAGCCAATAATCTTCTGAATACTACCATCGCCGAGCTTAATGGTCAGAATTCCGAGTTGAACTCTCAAGCAAAATTAGATGAGGAGGATAAATCTTGTGCTGAAGAGGAGCTCAAGGAGGCTCGAGTTGTGATTGAACAACTTAAAGCCGACTTGAATGCCGAGACTAAGGCCAAGATGGAGATCCAGGAAGATTTGAAAGAGGCCACCGATTGCATCCTTGAGGAGCATTAGGCAGGTTTCGCAAAGGCCATCGCTCAGATTCAAATTCTCGTTCTGGGGATTGATATCTCGGGTGCCGACGTAAATAAAGAGGTACAAAATGGGGAACTTGTTCCCATTATTCCTGAAGAGGAGGAAGAGGAGGAAGGGGGGGGGGGGGGAAGATTCTCCCGAGGACCACGTCGGTACGGAAGATAGCCATAGGGATAAATAATTGTATTTTTTGTTTTTCATACCCTTGTAATGGATTTTCCCTTTGTAATCCTTGTTGATTTAATGAAAAACTCTTCCAGCATTTTGATGACTTCCTCTTACTCTTATAGCATTTATTCGGCCGAGATATTCTTTGGATACTTTGAGTAAGACCGAAATATTTCTATATTCCGACGTTGTTTGTATTGCATGCTCGGCTATTTAAACGAGACTTCGACCAAGGCCGAGGTATTTTGTTATTCATATAAAAAACGAATAGTTGTTATCAAATGCGAAATGCATGATTCACGTTTCATATATGTGTTCACACGTTATGTGCCTTGGAAATCCCGGTGGGTTCATGCAATTCTTGCTTTTTGTTGAGTTTCGAGATTTATTTTTTCAATAAACCTTTTCCCAGCGCATATTTCCCCTTTCCAACGCCTCTTCCCCCTTATAAATAGGACTGTTTGTTTGCTTCACTTCTTCATTCTTCATCTTTTCGACCAGCAAAGTTCGTCCTCTTTTGACCCGAGTAATTCTTTTCATAATATTGCTAGGGGTTTACGTTCCTCTCTCCCAGTTAACATCCTTTTTTGAACTTTATAGCTGCCAAAAAGGGTGTAATTGGGAGATGGGATCCAGAATCCCTTTCGTGATTTAATCCTTTTAAAAAGGATGTTAACTGGGAGAATAGCAGTTTTCGGGATTGGAGAATGGGGTAACAACCATCTTCTCCCGAAGCTGGCCGAGCGCCTCACCATCCAGCTTTCTCAGGGGGAAGTGATTACTTCCTTGACCCGGAATGTTCTGGCCACTTGGTATTGCTCTAGTTCCGAGGATTTTGAGGTCGGCTCGGCCTTATTTTCTATTTCAGATTTGTATTTTTAAGGCTCGAATTTGGCCTTATTTTTGATCTCAGCATTGTAACTAAGTTGTAGTACTTTTTAATACTTGAATTCTGCCTTGTTTTCAATTTCAGCATTGTACTCGGTTTCCTTAACAATTTCATGGCTCATATTTGGCCTTTGGATTCAAACTTTGTTCCTTTTTTAATTGATGCTCGTACTCGATTTTCGAACTCGACTTCCATAATTTAATAGCTCAAACTCGGCTTGTAGGCTCAAACTTGGTCTTGAACAATTTAGTGGTTCGTACTCGGCTTTTAGGCTCAAACTTGGCCTTAAACAATTTAGTGGCTCGTACTCGGCCTTTAGGCTCAAACTTGGCCTTAAACAATTCAATGGCTCGTACTCGGCCTTTAGGCTCAAACTTGGCCTTAAACAATTTAATGGCTCGTACTCGGCCTTTAGGCTCAAACTTGGCCTTAAACCATTTAATGGCTCGTACTCAGCCTTTAGGCTCAAACTTGACCTTAAACAATTTAATGGCTCGTACTCGGCCTTTAGGCTCAAACTTGGCCTTAAACAATTTAAATATTCACGGAATAATAGTAAGTACATCGGCAAAATAAGAGAATGTACCAATGTTCATAATAAATTCTTTATTGGATAGAAGAAAAGTTTGCGGTGTGCCTCGTTAAAACCTTCTCGGTCAAAACCCTTTTTTTGGGGGGATAAAATACCGAGGTAGGAAAAAGAGTACATCACCAGACTATATACATCAACTGTAATAAAATTTCAAATGGGAAGCATTCCAAGTTCTCGGGATAGGTTTCCCTGACAATTCTTCTAATCTGTATGCTCCGTTTCCTAAGCTTTCTACTACTCGGAATGGTCCTCCCCAATTCGCTGCTAGCTTGCCTTCCGTATGATCTCTTCTTGCTTCTCCTTGCATTCTTAGCACCAAGTCCCCGTGCACGAAACTTCTCGATTTTAGCTTTGAATTATATCTCCGAATAGCTCTTCGTCTGCAGGCTTCCTCTATGATTTTAGCCTCCTCTCTGATCTCCTCCACCAAGTCAAGTTCGACCCTTAAGTTGCTTTCATTCTCATTCTGCTCATGTTGCATTCGTCGAAAAGACGGCTCACCAACCTCAACTGGGATCATGGCATCTGTTCCGTATGTTAGCCTGAAGGGTGTTTCTTGAGTAGTGGATTGTGGTGTACAGTGGTAGGCCCAAAGAATACTCGGCAATTCTTCTGCCCAAGCTCCTTTAGCCTTTCCCACTCTTTTCTTCAGCTCTCCGAGAATGACTTTGTTGGCTGCCTCGGCTTGTCCATTGGTCTGGGGATGTTCCACTGATGTGACATGATGTTTAATACCAAGATTGACATAGAATTCTCGCAATGATTTATCTGTAAACTGCCTTCCATTATCGGTGACAATTGCGAAGGGAATTCCGTACTGCAGATGATATTTTTCCAAACAAACTTTTGTACCTTACAGGCGTAATTTTTGCCAAATGTTCTCGCTTCAATCCATTTTGTAAAGTAGTCTACCGCTACCAAAAGAAATTTGACTTGACCTTTGGCTATGGGGAATGGTCCGAGTATATCCATCCCCCACATAGTAAAGGGCCAAGGCGAGTTCAATGTGTGAAGTTCTTCAGGCGGGGTACGACTTACATTGGCAAATCTTTGACATTCATCACATTGTTTCGTCCACTCGATGCAATCTGCTCGGATGGTAGGCCAATAGTATCATGCTCGGACTACCTTGGAGGCCATCGATCTGCCCCATGATGAAAACCCACAGATTCCTTTGTGAACCTCTTCCATTACATATTTTGGTGGGCTTTAGTCAGACACTTTAACATCGGTACCGAGAATCCTCTTTTATACAACTCTCCGGAAATAATAGCAAAATGACTTGCTCTGAGTCTGATTTTTTTGGCCTCGGCGTGGTCTGGGGGCAAAGTACCTGAGTATAAATATTCCCATATGGGTGTCATCCATTCTCGGTCAGCTGGTTCATTAGCCATTACCACTCCAAGCGTAATACTCGGTTCATTGAGAGTTTCCTGAATAACTGTCCTATGCTGCCCTGGCCTCTTCGTGCTGGCCAATTTTGACAGTAGATCGGCCCGAGTATTTTCTTCTCTGGGAATGTGTTCAATAGTAAATTTCTCAAAATTGGAAATTAACTGATTTACTTTACATAAATACCTGGTAAGTTGAGGCTCTTTTGTTTGGTATTCTCCAGAGATTTGTCCTGTGACCAGCTGTGAATCACTTCGGCATCTAACAGCTTTTGCTCCCATTTCCCTAGCCAGCATTAACCCTGCTATCAAGGCTTCGTATTCAGCTTGGTTGTTTGAGGTTTTGAACTCAAACTTTAATGATTGCTCTAGGATTAGCTCTCCCGGACCATCCAGTATTACCCCAGCTCCACTGCCTTTGACATTCGAGGATCCATCCACGTATAAATTCCACCATAAATCTTCAGTAATCAGCAGCGGGTGGAGCTCGGCTACGAAGTCAGAGATACATTGAGCTTTCAGGAGACCTCTCAACTCGTACTTGAGGCCAAACTCGGATAATTCCACCGACCAAGCAATCATGCGGCCTGCCAACTCAGGCTTTTTGAGAATTTGCTTAATAGGGTGATCAGTTTTGACAATCACCTGGTGACTCTGGAAATATGGACGCAATTGCCGAGCTGCCGTTATAAGAGCTAAAACTAGTTTTTCTATAACTTGGTACCGAGTTTCAGCGTCATGAAGAACTCTGCTGATGAAATACACCGGCATTTGTGTTTTCTCTACTTCTTGAACAATGACTGCACTGATGGCATACTCGGTGGCCGACAAGTATAGATACAATTCTTTCCCTTGGATAGGTCGAGTTAATATTGGCGGTGAAGACAGAAAGGTCTTAAAGTCAACAAAGGCCTTCTCGCATTCCTCAGTCCACGCGAAAGTTTGAGGTTTCTTCAACAATTTAATGAAAGGCCGAGCTTTCTCTGCAAATCTAGGGAGAAACCGAGATAATGATGCTAGTCGCCCTGCAAGCCGTTGCACTTCTTTAACATTTTGTGGACTTCGCATCTCAATCACGGCTCGACATTTGTCCGGATTGGCTTCGATTCCCCGGTGTGTCAACATAAAGCCGAGGAATTTTCCGCCTTGGACACCAAAAATACATTTTTCTAGATTTAGTCTCATATTGTACTTTCTTAATTGCCGAAAAATTTCTTCCAAATCTCTCGGATGATTGTTGTGGTCATCGGATTTTACAACCATATCATCCACGTAAACCTCCATATTCTTCCCGATCTGTTTTTCAAACAGTTTGTCCATGAGCCTTTGATAGGTTGCCCCAGCATTTTTTAATCCGAATGGCATTACCTGGTAACAATAGTTTGAGCCTTCGGTTATAAAAGCTATTTTTTCCTCGTCCGGGGGATACATTCGTATCTGATTGTACCCCGAGTATGCATCCAAGAAGCTCAAAATTATGTACCCGGACGCACCATCTACCAACCTGTCAATACTTGGTAAAGGATAAGAATCCTTTGGACAAGCTTTGTTTAAGTATGTATAATCGGTGCCCATACGCCACTTGCCGTTTACTTTTTTAACCAGAACCACGTTGGCCAGCCAAGTAGTGTATTCTATTTCTCGAATAAAGTTGGCTTTAACCAATTTTGCTGTTTCTTCTTTTACCACTTTTCTTCTTTCCTCACCGAGTCTCCTTTTTCATTTGAGCTACGGTTTTGCTTTCGGAATGATTGCCAGTTTGTGACATAAGAAATTGGGGTCAATTCACGGCATATATGATGTTACCCAAAGCGAACAAATCGGCGTTGCTCGGGAGTACTTCCATTATTTTTTCTTTTAAATCGGCTCAAGTTGACCTCCTAGTTTAGTGCAATCGACGGTTTGTGATCGGGCGGAACTTTTCCAACTCCTCGATGGGTTGTGACCGTTGTTCTTGCATGTCAATCCTCGGGTCCAGTTCGACAGAACTAACTGAGTTTACAGACTCGTCTTTTCCTCTTTCTAGTGTTTCTGCAGGTGTAGGTTTGAGTTTGCTTACACACAAAGTATCGGCATAGCACTTTCTGGCCATTTTTTGATCAGCCGGATAGCAACTATGTCTCCCGAGTTGGAAGGGATCTTTATAGTAAGATGGGGAGTAGAGACCACGGCTCCCAACTCGTTCAAGGATGGTCTTCCGATCAAGATATTGTACGATGTTACTGCATTAACCAACACGTACCTGACCAGAATAGTTTTGGACGTTTTGCTATCTCCAAAAGTAGTTAGGAGGTATATGTATCCTCGGGTATCCACCTGCACTCCACAGAAAAAAAGCGAGTTCTTGTCGTATGGCTGAATAGATTTTTCTGGGATCCCGAGCTTCTGAAATGTTGAATAATATAGGATATCAGTTGAGCTTCCCTGGTCGACGAGAGTTCTCTTGACAGAGAAGTTGGCCAATTGCACAGTGATTACCATTGGGTCGTCCTGATTAGGATCCACACCCAAGAAGTCTTCATCGGAGAAAATAATCGGCGGGAAATCATAGGGGGTTTGCTAGCTACCGAGGGTTCTCGGCTCGAATAGCCCGCAGGTGTTTTCTCCGAGCTGAACTCGTTGTGCCTCCTCCCGCAAATCCACCTGAAATAGTGTTTATTACACCTCGGATAGTATTATCCTCCTCCCTCCTTTCACTCTGATCCTCCCTATTTTCTCTTCTTTCATTATTTTGCCGACCGCCACCCCTTCCCGGGCTTTGGCCGCCTCCTCTTCTTCTACCTTTGCCACGCCCTTCGCCATTGTTGTGACTTCTCTGAACGAAATTATTCAGATGACCAGCTTGCACTAGCTCTTCAATCTTGTCGCGCAAGACCCAACACTCCTCGGTGGTATGCCCGTAGTTACGATGGTACCGACAATGCTTCTAGCGATCAGCATTTCGGGGCATGTGACCACGGTTGGGGAGTGGCAAAAGCTCTGCGTTGTAGGCTTCCTCAAACACCCGAGCTCGATTGGTGTTGAGGGGGGTATAGTGCTCATACTTTGGCCCCGTATATAAATGCTCGGATGTCTTTTTAAATTTCTGCTTGTCGCCTCCAGCTCTCCTCTTCTCTTTCCCCTCTCGTCTATCAGAATCATCGGTTCTTTCTCTCTTCTTAGACTCTTCTATTTCCTCCATATTAATGAATCCAGCATCTTTTCTCCTCAACTCATCCATGCTGGATGGAGGCTTCCGAGCTAGGTGTCTGGCGAAAGGGCCAGGTCGTAATCCGGTCAAGATAGTATGTAGTGCAACATCAGCACCGAGATTCCGGATCAGGACAGTCTCTTTGCTGAACCTGGCCATAAAATCACGCAGAGACTCGTTTTTTTCTTGCTTAAAATTTACCAACGAGGCCGAGGTTTTTTGATGAACTCGGCTCGTTGCAAACTGAGCATTGAATTTAATCATAAACGTGTCAAAGGAGTCAATTGATGCTGGCGGTAGCTGGGTATACCAGCTTAACGCAACGCCTTTCAGAGTAGTAGGGAAGACTTTACACATAACAGCATCATCATTGGTAAAGAGATATATTTGGGTGGTAAAAGCATCTAAATGAAGTTCTGGATCCGTGGTGCCATCATACCTGTCAATGTTTATTGATTTGTAATTGGCTGGTAGAGGAACTTCCATGATGGCGTCAGTGAAGGGATGTCTCGGCTTCCGTACGATAGCCCTTTCATTGGGCCTATTCACCTGAAGTGAAAGTTCAGTGGCCTGTTTAGGAAGTTGCTCCTCGTCTCTTCGGTCAACATGATGAGAAACACGGGGTTGTGAGATTCCTTCTTCTCTGCGCGTGTTCCAGGATCCTTCATTTCCAGCTGTCCGGGGCTCTCTCACGATGAGAAGAGGCAGATCTTTCTCTGCTTTGTTCTCGTTCACGACAGCTGTTCTGCCGACGAATCTCTTCATTCTCCCTTCTCAGCATTGCCACCTGTGCGAGAAGTTCTTGAATAATGGGATTGTCGGTCATCGCCGCTGGGTTTGTGGATCGTTCTCCATTATCCCCATTGTTGGCATTCTCCAGCCCTTTTCTCCTGCCGTTCTCGCTCCTTGTCCTCACCATTGTATGTGGAATGGGAAAATTTTGCTTCGAGTCCCACAGACGGCGCCAATGTTCCGTCCAAATATCTCAAGCAAGAGATACTCGTCCGGTGAAACCCTGTGGGAGTGTTTATGGAATAGCTTGACAGAATTGATATTACGCTCCTACGTATCCCAAGTGGGAATCAAAGCAACGTAGTTCTAAGTGAGGGGTTGATCCCCTATTTATAGAGATTTTTAGGTATAACAGTTTTAGTTGAACTGTTATTGAGATTGTATCCATCTGATAAGGTTATGTTGTTATCATAACTAGATAAAGATAAGGCTCCGAGTTATATGGAGAGATAATGATAAGGCTCTGAGTTATACGGATAGATATTTGAATAAGATGTTTGACCAAGTCAGTTGTGACTGGATTGCACGGGACCGAGATGTCTTCATCCGCGGTCTATGATGGGGTAGGTCCGAGTATTTATCCTCGGCTAACAAGTGTATTAGCAAGTCCTCGGCTTTGGAGGAGTTTGGGCCTAGGCCCATTTACAGGGGGAAGCTTGGTCGACCCGGCCTTATATTCTCGGTCAGTACAAATATATACCTTAGTGGCAAGTACATGACAATCGAATTTTCTAGTTATTAGCAATTAAATAGTATATTGTTGAATAATTAGATCTTTTAATGAAAATATATTCATGCAGGCTAAGAAGGCAACATTTGAAGAGGCCTAGAAGATGAGAGAAGAGATGGTGTTGATTAGGAATATTAATAATATACAAGGTTCAATCAAGGAACTTTTGTTACTATTAATCTCAGTTTGCATAATTAATGATCATTGTTGTTGGAATACTGGTTCAGTGGTTGTAAAATGGGTTTGTGTGTTTATTTGGCTACTATGATGTAAAAGTTTCATATTGAATATTACATTGTAATGCCTAGAAAGCATGTTTTTATCTATTTATGAAAATTCACTTTTTGAAATAGAGGTCTAAAGGATCCAAGCTTATACATTGGAATGTTTTTATAGCTTCTCTACTTTTAGTCAATTCAAATGGGGATGTTTTACATTTGTTTTATTAAATGAATTTAGTATGGTTTATTTGAAATGTTTATATATTATTATTAAATTTTTAAGGAGCAAATATTATTTACACTAAAACTTTTGTCAATCAAGGCATGACTAATTTGATTGACAAATAATCTTAACATTTCTTGGCAATAGTAATTGTCGAGAAAAGTAACTAGAACTTTTAGCGGCAATAAAAAAAACTGGTAAATGAGTTTGGGAGGCAATTCAACAATCACATTTAGCGGCAATTAAAATTGTCGGTAATAATTACCGCTATAACTTTCAACTTTTCGCGGTAATTAATTGAGTCTTTACCAATATTTTCTACAATTGCCGGGAAAGCTTTTAACGACACGGATATGCCGGTAAAAATTTTAGTGACCATTATTATTGCCACTAAAGGCCATAATAATTGATGCTAAAAATACATTTGTGTTGTAGTGTGTATCACAAAAAAAAGAAAAGAAAAAAAGAAGAGAAGGTTTCTTATTCTTCTAGAATCCAAGCTCAAATGGAAACAACATACAGTTTCTTCTGAATATGATAAGCTAATGACCCATATATGAACACAACAAATCTTTACAAAATTAAACCAAAAATAAAAGAAAAAGGTATATTTTAATAATTTTGAAAGCTGATCGAAGAACATGTTGAATCATAACAGTTTTTCCCACACTCACCCAACAAATTAAATTACATGCATTAAAAGATTAAAAAAAATTACCTTAATGGTATATAGTAATAAGCTATAATATGTACATCACCAACTAAAAAAACAAAAACTGAGTACAATATCCAAAATTCCATAAACATATTCATATAATAATCCTTAACATGTACATAGCTTTTTTTTTTTATAAGTTATGTACATAACATATTTTATAAGCATTACTACATTAAGACGAATACTCGGGATAATCTAACCATTTACAAGAAGCACAATTAAATGGGGGAGAATGTCAAATCAACCAAAAGGAAAAAATTCAGCCCGGTTGAACAGCTAACAAGCACCCAAAAAAGTCGTACATAACTAATGAACACAAAAAAAATAAAAAAAAATCATGTGAACCATCCCAAAAGCTCCCTAGTTATTATAAGGGTTTAACTTGATCACAATACCAGGGAAGACATCATCCGGGTCTTGGATATGAGGGTTCCGCTCCGCGATAAACGGGTCGCCGCACTTCTCGGCAATGCTGTAGAAGGTCTCCCCTTCTCCGACGAGGTAATATACATCACACGGTGGTTCCTGGTGGTTGTTCCCTCCAACAATTGGCTGAGCCTCAGGTTGATCAATAGGACGTGAATTCTCGTTCATGTGGTTTAGCAATATTAACACCACAGCCACTAACAATATGGCACAACGCAATAACACTGATTCTTGGCCAAACATACTTGATCTCATGATTCTCAATAATGCTATTGCTGAAAAAAAAAAGAAGCAAAAACAATTAGGAAATTGTGTTACATTATATTACGAGTCTTCTAAAAAAAAAATAACTGAATAGAAATTAATAATTAAAAAGGGTAATTACTTGGCATCTTTAAGTAGTAGTCTTTTCTGCAGAGCTTGTAGTTTAATTGGTGAAGTTTGAGGGCTGATCTCTATGCACTCGTTCTTGTTTCTACGATTAGTGTATGATGGTACATGCAGATATAGAGGATATCTTCGCATGAGAAACTACGTACTTATCAACTCCTCTTAAAATTATCTAAACTCCTCACAAAACCCACGCTACGCGTTTTATAGTATGAGATACTCTAGTTACTAGTTAGTGATATTATTCTTTTGAAATTGTAACTGGTTTAGAACTCTACCGATTTTCTGTTGCTTAGTTGTTAATTTGTATTAGATAGTTATTGATGTGTAGTTATCATGATTATAACTAAACTCGTATAGTTATCAAAAATGCGTTTTAGTCTTTTTGATATGCCAAAAAATGTTTCATTATAAAAATGTTCATATAATCGATATCAACTATTGATTTGGTTCTGTAAAAAAAAAAAACTATTGATTTGGCCAAAATTATTATTTTTTGATTATATCCATACTTATTAATAAAAGAGAATATTACAAAAATGCGGGGATTATCACATAAAAAACGGGAGGATTTTGATAAAAAAATAAGGAGGATTACCTCATCTCGATCACATTTTGATTACACTCAAAGTAATTTATTCATTAATAGATTAAAAGAAAAAAGATAATAAAACAACTAAATTATCATTTCAATTTATCAACTCTAATTTTGATATTTGAAGATAACTAGTATTTTGATAATTAATGGTAAATCTTTACCTACGGAGTGTTAATCAAGTGGAAACAATTTCCCCCATAAGAAGGAGGACATGGGGAACCCTTGTTCGAATCCTTATGGAGTCACTCAATCGGGAGGCTGAGAATCAAGGGGTGAACCACTGCTCAATCAGTCGCACCAAAGATTAGTCCCATAGAGGACCCGAAGGGCCTAAATCGTGTGGATACTTCTGTTAGACCCGTTTGGTCCAAAGGGTTAAACCAAAAAATAATAAAAATATAAAGGAAAATCTTTGAATAATTGAACAGAATATTTAATAAAGCTAAGTACTACCTCCGGACTCAATTATAAGCCCCCCAAAAAAAAAAACTAATTTCAAACTTTTAAAGGAAGTTGGTTAATTTAGTTTAATTATCTTGATTTATGTAAAATAACTAGTTATAAATACTAAACTTCCATTTAATTGTCTCGGGAATATGCAATGTTCTTGAAAAAGTAAAGGGGGAATTGGTTTGATATATAATTTTTGTGATTTTTGGAATACTTACATTAAATAGAGTTAAGTTGGTTGAATTTTTCTTACATTAAAGTCCACAAAATTTAAATACTTTTTTGCTTATAATTGAGTCCAGAGGAAGGATATACCTCTTTAAGAAAATTGGCGTATCTCATAAAGGAAAATTTTAACGGTGGTATTCAATTTTTTATTCTTTTAAAATCATTATTATTAATTTATCATCTAATTAATTAAAGATAAATATAAAAATAATAAAATTGAAATTAAGTACCTTATTTTTTTAAAAAAAATTAAGTACCTATTGTTCTATAATTTCTAATCCATTCAAATAGTTTTTCAGCATCTTACTATATAACTACTCACTTTTAAAAACTTTTATTATTATTATTATTATTATATTATTATTATTATTATTATTATTATTATTATTATTATTATTATTATTATTATTATTATTATTATTACCACCGAAAATACAAAAATGTACATAGCGAATAGAATATAACATTTTTTGCTAGTTTATAGCGGATAGATCATAACATTTTTTCATATATTATTTGAAGTATCACTTGAACTTATATAGCTTATTATTTTTCTCTCAATTTTACACTTACTATTTGTTGTTGCGTGAATTTGATGCTTAGTCAACTGGCCAACTGATTAGATAGTCATCAGCTGATAAGCTGTTAGCTAACTCACATAGTTGATTCCAGTAAAGATAAATGTAAAGGCTTGTATTTGATTGATTAGTGTGTTGTAAAAATAACTATACAATTGGTATTTGTAGCCTTAAACTACCCTGTTAACCTACATTAACATTGTCTACCACGTTTTTAACCCACTAAGCCACGTTTTACATCATGTAAAATCATCGCTAACAATAATATTGTAGGTAACTGCTTTGTAAGCTAAGATACAGACCAAAACTTGTTTCCTCAGCTAACCGACTAAAACTTCATCAACTGACCACGTCCTACACAACCTTATTTTTAAGGAACACTAGTGGAAAATATACATTAGACGGGAAAGGTTTACGTCAGTTAACCAAAAGCTAGACGTTAAAAAGAGGTGGTGGCAATTTTGTAAATATCAGACTTCATTAATTCAATTTTAACTCCAGTTGTTGTAAGGACTGACGATAAAAGTTAAGTGACTCACTTTTAACGTCGATTCGATGAAACAATCGGCGTTAATGATGAACCTTTTAACGTCAGTTCTTTATTGAACTGACGTTAAAAGTGAGTCACTTCACTTTTAATGTCAGTCCTTACATCAACAGACGTTAAAGGTTATTTTAATAATTTTTTAATCTAGTATATATACCCTTCCGCATTGCCTTCCTCAAAGTTTCAGTTTCACAATTGCTTTGATGTTTTGTGTTTCTGTTTTGAAAACTAAAATATATGTGCGAAGTATAAGTTGAATCAATAACCCAAACCAGATCTCATTCATGAAGTGTAATACAGACTGATACAGAAGATTGAAAGGGTTTAAAATCCTATAAAAAGTTACATTGAAAGGGTTTAAAATCCTAAACATTTGTTGAGACTTCGTTCCCTTCACGGGTGAGTGAGTAAGAGAGGAGAGTCGAGCGACTGAGTTTTTCAGAATTCAATGAGGAGGTTGTGTGTCAAAGCATAAGGCCACTTTTGGAACCCCTTATCACACCCGAAACATTAAAGCTACATCCCATCGGAGAGTTTTATGAAATATGCCAAAGGGAAAACTATACTCCGAATGTGACCATGTCTAGCAGTGATGGTGTTACTCATGTTGGAATCGAGGTACATGCTGATAATGTGGTCATTCATAAGCTGAGGTTTTGGAACTGTAGCATCCGATTCTCCGGAAGGATGATAAGGTGAGCAACTCACATTATGTGATTTACAGAACCTTATCACCCATGTTATGTGATTTACACAACCTCAGAAGTTGTTTGACCATTAAGACAAAGATCTTTGAGTCTAGGAATAGGAAGAAAGAGTGATGAAGTTAATCTCGATGGCAGAGCCATATTGTGAAGCAGAAAAATAAAAGGAAGGAAGGAAGCTATTTATTGGAGCAGAGGATGAAGTTACTAGGCGTGGTAAGTTGCTAAAAAATCAAGTTGATCATTAAGAGAATTAGGTCCCAAGGTGAATGGGTAAGTAGCACAGTAGTCAAAGGAATGAATATTTTTGCAGAAACTTATATACCTTTAACGTCAGTTGTTTAATACAACTGACGTTAAAAGTGTTTTTAAAATAAAAAATATTTATTTTTAACGTCAGTTTTTTATACAACTGACGTTAAAAGTGTGATTTTTACTTCAGTTAAATAAATAGCTGACGTAAATAATCCTATATCCCTATCTGAAATGCCCTGTTGTCACTCTTAACACAGGTCACTCCATATATATAGTGCATTTTATTTCTAAACTTTTTTTAAACAAGTTTATTTTTAATCTTCATTAATTAGCTTGAATTAGTAAACAAATTCTTGTGCAAATTAAAATAAATAAACACTAAACATAAAAACAAGTTATATGTATAATCAAATTGTATCTCATTGAAGTGATTCATAAGTTACAATTAAATGATTAAAAGATAAAAAATTTCTGCAACATAGCCCTAAAATATAAAAAAGTTTTGCTTCAACATCATTTTCTTCTCAGTCCTGTCCTCAGAAACTCCAAAGGATGCATCTCCTCCCTCACTTGAATTCCATGATGCAAAAGTGAATCCACATTGAAATGGATCTTTGCATCTTCTCCTTCATTGGAATTCCTTGATGCATCGTCTTGAATCCACAGTCACTTGCTTCCAAAGCAAAGTGAAAGGGATGACGGGGATAAAATAAAGTGAGGGAATCACATTATGTGATTCACCCAACCTTACCATCCATGTTATGTGATTTACTCAACCTCAGAAGTTTTTTTACCATTAAGACAGAGACCTTTAAGTCTAGGAATAGGAAGAAATAACAACACCTCAAATATGATAGAGGCATATTGTGAAGGAAAAAGCACGAAATATAGAGGAAAAGAGGGGGGGTGTAATACAGATCGACGATCTGAGAAGAATATGGTTCTTTATATAGAGAAGAGAGACTACCTGAATTTCTTGAAAACTGATCTAAAAACTTAATGCTCATTAAGAGGATTAGGTTATAAGGTGAATGGGTAAGTAGCACAGTAGTCAAAGGAATGAATGTTTTTGCAGAAACTAATAAACTTTTAACGTCAGTTGTTTAATACAACTGACGTTAAAAGTGTTTTTTAAAAAAAATATTTATTTTTAACGTCAGTTTTTTAAACAACTGACGTTAAAAGTGTGATTTTCAGTTAAATAACTAGTTGACGTAAATAATCCTATATCCTATATAGAGAAGAGAGACTGATTTTCTTGAAAACTGATCTATAAACTTAATGCTCAAGGGTAGGTAGCACAGTAGTCAAATGAATTAATGTTTTTGCAGAACACTTTTAACGTCAGTTGTCTTCAACAGCGGACGTTAAAAGTTTTTTTATTTTTAACGTCAGTTTCTTAATACAACTGATTTTAATTAAATGTCCTTTAACGTCAGTTTTTACAAACAACTGACGTAAAATGTTGTTTTATTTTGATTATAACGTTTACACCCGTGCGCCT
This sequence comes from Sophora flavescens, assembly GCA_030762895.1. Lineage (NCBI taxonomy): Eukaryota > Viridiplantae > Streptophyta > Magnoliopsida > Fabales > Fabaceae > Sophora > Sophora flavescens. The sequence goes on from CM061063.1 coordinate 100,641,008, forward strand.
TCTGCACTTCGCTCTGTACGTCTCTTTTCTCTTTTCATCACGCTCAACCCTCACTCTCAACCCTCACTCTCACTCTCACTCTCACTCTGCCCTAATCGCGAGCTTATCTCCACCACAACCACCGCGAGAGCTTCTTCGCCACCACCGTGAGGTACACTCTTAACCCCTAACTCTGTCTTTCCCGCTCATTCTTTGCAATAACTTGACATCTCTTTTTCCCCTTCCCGCGCACTAACTCTCCTTGTCCTTCTGCTCTCAGTAACCACATCGAACGTTGGCCACCACTCGAGCTCCCCTCCCCACCACCACGTGAGCACCTATTTCTGGTGAGTCTTTAGGGCACATTTTTTTATTTTTGGTTTTGAGTGTATGTTGAAACTTTAGTCTCAGTAGTTGAAACTTGAAACTGTGAGTTTGAGTTGTTTGGAATGTCTCTATTTTTGGTTTTGAGTGTATGTTGAAACTGTAGTCTCAGTAGTTGAAACTTGAAACCGTGAGTTTGAGTTGTTTGGAATGTCTCTATTTTTGGTTTTGAGTGCATGTTGCTCTGCTGGTTGATCTGTCACGGCCGTGATGCTCATCACGGCTAGGCCGTGATTAGTTCTGCATGTGAGGGTCTAGTTCAATTGGCACGTTACGGCCGTGATGGACATCACTGCCAGGCCATGACCAGTGCTTGGCAATCTTCAAAAACTATAGTTTTCAATCTCCTGTATTGTCCTTATATTGGATATATGTTTTGTATATATACAGGACCTATCTAGTTATTTTTATTTATACTTCTGTATTTATTTTGAGTTATAACCTATGTTAATACATATATATTGTTTTTGAACAGGCATACATATGGATCAGTCGGATAGCCCACATGCACGGGAGGACACTGTGGGGGCTACGCGGGACCCGATCACGCCTACGCCTGATTCTAGTGTAAGTTTACATGTTATATACTATCTTTAGTCCTTCTTTTTAATGTAAGTTTATAATGTTAGAACCCTCTATTTTATCATTTTTTTGTCCATACAGACATCACAGGCTCATAGGAAACGGGGTAGAGGAGCCACCTCGTTGAAGAAACTAGAGAAGGACAGGCAAAGCGGACAGAAGGCTTGAGGTGTCCTTCGATGCTATTCTAAATTCCCAGGGACCCCGTGCTAAAGAATTTAATAAGTGGGTGTTTCTACAAGTGAAGCAGCACGTAAGCATCAACTACAACCACTGGAATGACGTTCCACAGAACTTTAAGGATCAGATTTGGGAGGCTATCGCGGTATTTTACCTTTACATTCGTTTGATTTACATTATTAGATAATTATCCGAGTTATAATCCATCCAGTTGTTATGTATTTAATGTGTAGGTAGCTTGGACTGTGCCAAATGACGAGGACCATCGTCATAAATGTATGAAAATGGCATCAAAGCGTTGGAATGGGTTCAAGCATGATCTTACCAGGTACTATGTATCTGGGAAGAAGCGGCTTGATAAAATGTTCTCGGATTATCCCTGGATTGATCAGGATACTTGGGATATGTTTGCCAGGAATCGACAGGATGGAGAATTTCAGGTTGGTTGATTAAGTTAATTTTGTATGCTTCTTATAGATCATTTAACTGTATTTAATTATGTGTTTTTGTTTGAATAGGCTAAGGCAAATAAGGGTCGGCAGAATCAGGCGAAGAACGTCCACCGCCACACCATGTCTCAGGGTGGGTACCAGACTCGGATCGAGCAGATGATGGCGGATAGGCTGAGGGCGAAGTAGGAAGAGCACTCTGCTAGGATTGAAAGAGGAGAGGTGCCTGAGGGCACACCATTAAGTCCTCCATCGGACATCGACCGCGAGGATGTCTGGTTAGCCGACCGTATGACAAAGACGGGATCTTTTAAAGTTGATGCCACTCGCGATGTGGCAGATAAGATTGTAAGTAAATAATTAACTTGATTTCAATTGATATTTGTATAGATATTTGCAACACTTTTCACTTGCACGTTTTTTCATTTTTTTCATTGTAGATGGATCTTAAAGCACAATCCTCCCAGGGCTCATTCGTCCCTTCTGGACGGCGGGACGTCTTGATGACTGCTCTAGGCAAGAAAGACCATCTTGGTCGGGTTCTCGGTGTCCTTGAGAACGTGACCATAAAAGAATATTATGGCAAGTCTGCTTCACGAAAGCAGGTGGTCGATGAAGCATCAATTTTGGATGACATTACTCAGCACCTCATGTCCAACCCAGCTATTACAACACATCTGATGCAAAGCTTAATATCTAACCCAGAATTCAAGCAGGCGCTTGCCAGAGAGCTTTCCTCTGTCGGTACATCCCAGGACATCGCAGGGCATGCCAACCCTTCACATGTGAGCAAAAAAGAGAGTTATAGTAGGGCACATGTGGAGGACGATGAGTTGGCAGCTAGGGAGTGGGAGTTCGAAGTCCAACGCCATGAGCATGAGTTGGAAATGAAAAGGCGTGAGCTTAAGTTGGACTCCAAACGACGTGAGCTCGAAATGTTAACAAAGGTATGTATTCATTATTAATGTCCAAATTAGTCAAATAATTACTTGTGTTTTTTTTTAATTATCAACAACTTATCTATTTTATTTTCCCTAAACTGAAGGCTAAGTCGACGTCGGTGTCGCTGTCACCCATCACTCGTTTGTTCTCACTTGGTGAGGATTATGCGTTTGAGATTTTTGAATGTCCATTGGAGCACGATGGATGGGTGGCACGCCTAGATCAACGGAGGATATTTTCCTTCTGTGGTGACGATCTCGGGAACGCCTGCAGAAATAACGTCTGGATGGCCAGCACAGTTTTGAGTCTCTGGTGCACGTAAGTTAATTTTAATTTTATAACTTATTTATTTTTGGTATTTTTCCATTTAATAATTTATATTAATTTCAATATATATATTATGTAATTAACATCCACACCTTTTCATATCTTAGGTATCTCCATCGTCTTCAGCTTGATAAGGGCGTTGCATCAGTTTCCGGCTTCTTAGATCCGTCAATCCTTCTGCCCGATTTCTTTGCTTTGCATTGAGTAAATACTGAGGGAACTTGTTGGGAGACAATCTGAAAGAATTATATCTGGCTCCCTACTGTATGAAAAACCATTGGCAGTTGTTCGTACTTCACCCGTCTAGGCATACTGTCATATTCTTTTGCTCTCTCCACCAACAGCCGCCACAGGTGGTGTTGGAAGATGTAAATAAGTAAGTAACTAATCTTAAATTTAATTTAAGTTTTAATATCAGTTGTTTTTAGTTTATTACACACATGATATATGAATTTGTTAATTGATCGACATGATTATTTGTTTATGATAGCGCGTTGAAGGCGAGTAGCATAAGTTGCGCCAACGGGAGAAGTAGGGCTTCTAAGGCTAAAGCAAATCCTGTATGGAACATCCTCAAGGTTTGGTAGTTTATTTATCAAATAATTAATATTATAATTACTAATTTATATGTATATTCAACTGACGTTGAAATTAATTTTGTTGGTTGTCTCGATTTCAAATTGACGGGTGGTCGTGCGGCTATTATGTGATGCTTCATATGCTGAACATAGTCTTCGTATCTATTACGGATGGATGGAATAAGGTAATATTTAAACAACTTGTTAAATTATATATTATAGTTTTGAAGATGACTTTCATTGATGTTATTGTTATTATTTGAACGTGTGTAGGCATTTAACGACCAATCGCCTATTAAAGAATATGAGTTAAGAGACTTGAGGATGCGCTTCGCTGAATTCTTCTTCAAGTATGCGACTGAAAAAGGAATTGACAAGATACCTCCGCACTACTTAGATGAATAGTTTTTTTGTTAGACTTTAGAAACTAATTAATAACATGTATATATATATATATATATATCCTTAGATTGGTAGTTTTGTTTTTAGACATTGGAGACTAAAATTTATATATATATACTTGTAGATAGTTATGTTTCTCCTATACATGGGTTTTGGTTTTAAGTCCCCCCATTGTTCCATTTTTCCTTTGCAATTCTGTAATGTGTGTGATATTCTGTGTTACTGGGATATTTACTGCGTGCAGGGATAGCTGAGGGGAGTGATATTTTAAAACTGAATTTAAAAAAAAAACTATTAACGTCAGTTGTATCAAACAACTGACGTTAATAGTATTTTATAAAATATACAGTACACTATTAACGTCAGTTGTAATAAACAACTGACGTTAAAATTAAAACCTTTAACGTCAGTTCTTTATAACAACTGACGTTAGTTTTAACAAAATTAACGTCCGTTGTCTTAAAGAACTGACGTTAATAGTTTTATGTTTAACGTCAGTTGTTTAAACAACTGACGTTAATTTTTACAAAATTAACGTCAGTTGTGTTAAAGAACTGACATTAATAGTTTTATATTTAACGCCAGTTCTCAACTGACGTTAAAATATTAACTATTAACGTCAGTTGTATTTACGTCAGTCAGTATTTTGACGTAAAAAATCAATTTTAACTAACGTAAAAAGCACTTATTGCACTAGTGGAAGGTGGTCTTTAATCATACTCCTTGACTTAGTCAACTCACGAAATGCCTTCGATTCCAGAAGATCACCAAAGTTATAAACCAAAATCCACTATCTCAGCTCATTGTCCCATCAGTTGACCATGTCCTCCACCTCCCTATTTTTAAGGGGATGATTCTTCAACCACGCCCGTGACTTGGCCAACTTATGAAATGTCAATAATAATATAGATAACTGCACAATCAACTAAGTTATGGAGCAAAATCCACTTTCCGATCAGCTAACTGCCTTATCAGCTGACATATCTTCCATATCCCTAATTTTAAGGGAGTGGGTGTTGATACACGTTTTTGACTTGGTCAACTCATAAACCATCATTGATTACAACTAGTCAGCTTTTATTTTTCTTTTCTCTCTCCAAAACCACCTCCAACTTTATCCAAAAATCTAGGAAAGTAGGTAAATGGGTGAAACTACTTTTGACTTCTTCCTTTTCTGAATATTATTAACGTCTTAGACCCATTTCATCAACATCCACACGAGCCCATTAAGGCCCAACAATGGCCTATAAGCCCATCTCAACTTAGAAACTTGTTTATCTGATTCTGCATCATCTGATTTTATATCAGTTATGCCTCCTCAACTAAACCTCGACTTACTGGCCGCTTCTCGGCTACCAAATATCTCAGATCATCAGTTGTGTTCAAATCATCCTAGTTCAGACAGTCTTGGTTCAACTAATCTCGATTCAGTTGATCTTGCTTCACCTAATCTTCTAAACTAAATTCGGCAAATCACATTAGGCAATTTTATCACCTTTTTTTTTTACAGTTGGATCGTATATCTATAATTAATAAAGCATATTTGATACATTTGAAGCCCAATATCCACTAACAAGCTGTCTTAGCTGTTCGTTGTCTCAACTGACTTAATTAGTCAACTGTTTGTCAACTTAGTCAGTCAGCTGTCTGTCGGCTAACTTAATTAGTCAATCATCTGTTATTTGATTCCTTAACAGCTAATGAGCAATTGTAGCCAGATGAATCTATCTTTTTCCAATCAGCTATTAACATCATTGGATACTAAAATCAGCTAAGTAAATAAATCGGCTATTTTTCGCAATCGGCTAACAACTAATTTATTTTTTGGTGTTACCACCATTATAATTAAACTAGTAACTGAACCCGTGCAATGCATGGGAATAATTTTTATAAAAGTGAAAATTAGTTATATAGGTGCTTTTAATATCTAAAATATAGAAATAGTTAATTAAATTTAGAACAACAAGTGGTTGATAAATGGATAACATAAAATTCTATGGAATAAACATAAAAAATGTCTATAATATAAATTTTTTAGAGGAAATTTAATATAATTAACAAATAAGAAAATTACAACATCAATTAATAAATGAAAATTCTGTTAACGTAGAGATTGATCCTTGTATGGAAGTTAGTAACTACGAACTAAGGTGAATGAGTACTTGATTTTACGTAAATAAATAATCATAGAAGATTTTGATATATGATAAAGAGATTTAATGGTTTAATTAAATTTGAATGATTGATTTACTCTTTTTATCGGAATAAGTTCCTAATTTTATGGCAATTAAAAAGTACTGAATGAGTCAAATTTTGAACCAAAAACAACTTTGTTAAGCCTTTGTGTTTTTATTGTTTGTATAAATACATTAAAATATATAAGATAAAAAAGGTTAAATAACAGTTTAAAAGTGAAAAGGATATATTGAATTATTCAAGACAAAAGTTTTTGGAGTGTCGACTTCATTAGAGGTAATTTCTACAAATTTTCAAAAATTTCTTTGTATACAACATTTTGTGTAACACCAAGCACATTTTCATCTTCATCCAAAATTAGTATCTTCAACCCCTTCCTCGATCTGACTCTAGAAAGTGCAACATAAAGTTGTCCATGAGAGAAAACTGGTTTAGGAAGAAACAATCCAACATGAGATAAAGATTGTCCTTGACTTTTGTTTATTGTCATGGCAAAATAGGGAGATATAGGAAATTTCTTCTTTGAAACTTGAAAGGCATTTCAATATCTGAAGGTATTAGATTCATCATTGAAATGTAAATCTTCTCTCCAATAATTATTACATTAATACATTATTAACATATTTTAATTGCCTTTTTTTAATCAAACCATTTAATTGCCTTAATTGTTACTTATTACGTAGTATATACTGATATATGATATAATTTTTTATTAAAATAATATGATATGATATGATATATAATAAATATGAATAAACACATGCTGATATACAAATATGAATTGATTGAGCTAATTAATACATAAATATGAATTAATGTACTATGAGTAATTAAGGAGCAATTAAGAAATTGTCTTCATAAAATTTTAAAACTTTAAATTCGAAATTTTAAAAATAAAATAAAAGAATGTGTTAGAATATTATATGAGAAGCTATTGCACCAGAATAATTTAAATAAATAAAAATTTGAAATTTGAAACTGAGAAGGTATTGCACAAGAATAATATAAACCAATAAAAATTTTAAATTTGAAACTCTTCAAAATAAAAGAGAATAATGGGAATCTAGTACATAACTAATAAAAGCATATAAATAAAAATAGATATTGAAAATCAATCAAAATAAATTCATATTAATTTGATATTGAAAATCGGTTTCAAAACATATATTGATAGCATTGATAGCATACAATAATATGAGTAAATAATGAGCAATTAGTATATATTCTCACATTTTAAGACTTGAAATTCGAAATTAAGAAATAAAATAAATTAAAAGGATGAGTTCGATTTTAACCCAAAAAAAAAAAAAGAGTTAGAATAGTATATGAGAAGTTATTGCACTAGAATAATCTAAATGAATACAAATGTTTTAATTTGAAACTCTTTAGAATAAAATAGAATAGAATGAGAATCTACAAAATTTTTATTTGAATTATTTGAGTAATTAAAACAATTATTTCGAAATTTAAATAAAATTAAAATAAAAGATTGGATTAAAATATTATATGAAAAGCTATTGCACCAGAATAATTTAAACAAATAAAAGTTTGAACTTTGAAACTCTTTAAAGTTAAAGAGAATAGAATGAGAATCTACAAAATTTTATTTGAATTATTTGAGTAATTAAAAAAAATTATTTCGAAATTTAAATAAAATTAAAATGAAAGATTGGAACAAAATATTATACGAGAAGCTATTTCACCAGATTAATTTAAACAAATTAAATTTTGAAATTCAAAACACTTTAAAATAAAAGAAAATTGAATGATAATTAGGTATATACTAATAAAATCACCGACCCTCAAAATAGATATTAAAAATCAATCAAAATAAAATCAGATTGATATGATATTGAAAATCAATCAAAATAGGTTTTGATTTGATAGCATTGATAGCATACATTAATATGAATAATTAATGAGCAATTAGTGTATATTAACTTTTCAAAACTTGAAAATCGAAATTTAAAATTTTTAAAGAAATAAAATAAAAAATGAGTTAGAATAGTATATGAGTAAATAATGAGCAATTAGTATATACTAACATCTTAAGACTTGAAATGTCGAAATTTATAAATAAAATAAAATAAAAGGATGATTTAGAACTTTGTAACTCTTTAAAATAAAAGATAATAGAATGGGAATCTATAAAATTTTTATTTGACTTATTTGAGTAATTAAAAAAAATATTTCAAAATTTAAATAAAATTTAAATAAAAGATTGGATTAAAGTAAAAGAGAATATAACGGCAATATACAAAATTTGTTTTTGAATTATATGAGTAGTTAATGAGAAATTAAGAAAATGTCTTGAAAACATTTTAAAACTTGATGAGTAATTAAGAAAACGACTGTGAATTATATGAGTGAAAATGTCCTGAAAACAATTTAAAACTTGATATTCCAAATTTTAAAGAGTAGTAATAGAAATAACAAACAACAAATATTATCAATTTGAGGGTTGCAAATATATTGAAAATGATAAAACCAACATCCATTATATAATCCCAAAAGACTAAACACAAGGAAACATTGAAAGATAAAACATAACTTTAAAAAGTGTTTAAAATTAAAATAAATAGAGCATGCGACACTACTGAGATGAAACATCTTTGCTTAAATCATTCCTTCTCTTGCTTGATTCTCTTCGATACTTTGTTGGTGGTACTGCCATCAAGTCGACAAATCTTCAAGGTCAACATCTGATATCCTCTTTGATGGAGTTTCAGTTCCCACCCCAACATCGCCAAACTGAGTCATAAGATCAACACCAATAATGGACGTATCTTCGTTATCAAAGTAAAAACAAAAGAAAATAGCAAGTTGTCATATATATAAGCAAATATCAATAAACAAATATTTAAAGGCTAAACAGAAAGGAAAAACGATCTCACAGAAATCGGTTTCAATTCTTTGAAATTCTGAATGATGATCAGATCATTAGTTAGCCTCCTAACTCTGTAAGAATTCAGAAACCGAGAGCTAGATACATTTTTTACCTCAACCTTGAATAAAAAATCCTTGTTGAGCTGGTTACGAATCTCTTTAGGAAAGCTGCAAGCACCAGATAGCTGGCCAATTTATAATTAATATAGTTAGTATGAGTATCAATATTAGTAATATGCATGATAATAGATTTATATTGAAGTACGCTAGGATGTATGTTTTTTAGTTTTTATGGCAACAACCTTCCTGTAAAGTTGTACCAAATTTGGACATTCCTTTCCTAAGAGATATGTGGCATCACGATCAAAGATTATAAAGGTAGCAGAATCAGACTCATCAACGACCCTAACCTTTATTTGGTATCTGTATTATTTATTCATTGAATTTAGATGCATATATAAAAAAAATAAAAAAACATAGACACGGCAAGTGATAAAATTTAGAGGAATTTGTACTTCTCTCCAACATCAGTGACATGACGATTACAATTTTCACAGAAATACTTTGATTCGTCTGATCTTCGTTCTCAACAAATTTGCCACATTTGCATGCCGTATACCACCAAATTTCAGCCTCATTCAAATGTTTAATAATGGCAAACACAACAGAAAACGATGCTGAAATAGCAACAAAAATAAAGATTATACATGAAATAAGTAGGGTTGAAAAATAGAGGATTAAATATAGGAAATAGCGATACGAAGTTATGGACCTCTAGGCAGTCATTGATCTGTTGAATATTCTTTTTATCAGACACATTCAATAGTTTTTGCTCAACATTCATTTTTGGAGACTCGGTTATTTGGTTGAGGACTTGAGAACCAGATTGAATAGTGTCAACCATTCTAGGAAGGAAAAAGGGAACAAAAGCTATTAGTTTAGTTCTTCATCATAAAGCTGAATAACAATTTTTGAATTATGAATGTTGAAGAAAAAACCTTAGTTTTAGATCCACAGCCTCTGGTATCTCTGGATCGAAAAACAGCTTGGTTGAATACATAATAGTTTGAAATACGGTTTACACCTGACAACAGAATATATCAAATACATGATTCTAAAAGATGTTAACTATTATGCCATGAAAAAGCCAAAATATACAACAAACCTTTCCAAAGAAAGCACATTCAATTTTATTGCTGCTTAAAAAAATTACACGTTAAAAGACATGTAATAAGAAACGAAACCACAAAATAGGGAAAAATAATTTAGATGAGTAAAAACTAACCCATCATTATCCAATTCGATAACCTTCAATGTAGATTTTTTCCCATCCTTTACATATTCCTTTTCGGAGCCAACACCAGTAAGTAGACCATTTACATCTAAAAGCATCCCATTGAGGAGTAAAAATGAAGAAATAACGTGGAAAGTACATCACTGAAAATTAATAAATGAAACAGCAAGTACATTACTAAAAAAAAGTACCAAACAAGTAACATGCATTAAAATTGAGATCCAATATTTCGGTGAAGGGCACAAAAGAGTAAGGAGTTGGAAAATTTTGGGTCTGTTGCAAAGGCTGCACTTCAGTATCGATCATACAGAAAATTCAACTTGCAGTCATGTCTTGAGGTCCTGTAATCACCTCCATTAGATCCAACACCAACAAAAGTTATAAGAATGACTTTGCCCTCAAACAATAGACGCTGAAACCTATAGATAAAAGACTTTCGAATAGACGCTTGTATTTTTTCACTCCGAAACATAGAAAAATAACATTTAGAGTTTGAAAAATTGATCATGGTTAATACTAAATTAACTAGAGAACACTAAAAATTTACCTACTCATCCATGACTACCAACTCCAATGAATATGGTATTCTAGAACCATTTAAACTCGCAATAGACCACATTCTGACGATTTCAACTTTGAGGTTCCAAGTAGACTTTGCAGCTGTTACAGCAGACACCAATTCATAGGATGCATCCATGATGAATAATTAGCACAAGAATATGAGAGTGTAGACAATTGCTATAGTATGAGAAGTAAGATAATTGGAGAGATAGTGATTTTGGTCCTTAATTTATACACTTGCGTTTTATATATTAATGTATATGTCATCAATATCTATTTTAATTGATAATCAATATATCGATCTGCTTTTCAATAACCAAATTTTATTTTAATTATTTGATTAATTAATGTGCATTTAAAAAATATGCTGATAACATTTTAAAAAATTTATTTAATTTTAAAAAATGAATTCCGAAATAAAATAAATAATTTAAATAAAAAAAAAATAAAATTAAAAATAAAATCAAAGAAAATAGAATGGGAATCTACAAACCTAATCTAAAATGTAAAATATCTAAAATGTAAAATATTAAAATCAAAGAAGGGAATTCGAAATACTAAAAATAAAATAAAATTAAAATCAAAGAATGATTTCTATGCTTATCAATCAAAATAAAAGCAGATTAATATGATATTGAAAATCAATCAAAATCCTTTTGTTTTTATATGAATGATTATGAGTAAACAGATGTTGATATCAATTTGAATTATATGAATCAATTTGAATAAACACATGTTGATATACAAATATGAATTGATTGAGCTAATATATACTATATATGAATTAATGTATTGTTCCTAATTAAAAAATTGGATTTCGAATTATACTCCTCATTTAAAACTTGATTGAGCTAACTAATACATAAATATGATTTAATATATTATGAGTAATTAAAAATCTGGAAGTCACCCCGTCAAAAATAATATGTTGACAACATTTTAAAAATTTTATTTCATTTTAAAAAATGAATTCCAAAATAAAAAAACGGAAGAATGAAATTTGAAATAAAATAAGTAAATTAAATTAAATATTGGAAATCAAAGAATGATTTCTATGCTCATCAATCAAAATAAAATCAGATTAAAATGATACTAAAAATACGACACCCCATTCCCAAGGTATCACATTTACGTAACATGTTGCAACAATCAAACTTAGCGAAAATATTAATTTGCTGGTTTCCTTCGAAAAACAAAATAAATAATTTTTCAACTCCCTTAGTCTTTGCAAAATGGTGATGTATTTTTTTTATCCTTTTTCTTTACCGTACACACACCCAAACACCATCACATAATATGCATCTCTATATATCATACATATGCATCATCAAAGTTTTACATAAGACCTTTTTCCTACCCGGTTATCATCTACTGACAAACATATATCACATTAAAATGAAACAACATAACTATATCACAGTGGGAGTCTGAAAACACTACTAAAAAAGATGGCTCTCAGTAGCCAATAAGTCAGACTATCTAAAAATCCCACTCTACCCAAAAAGAACTACATCCTACAGCCGGTCACCACTATAGAAACCCATTGGAGAGTCCAGTATAGACACCCCCACCTCCAGGAGGTGTATCTGGAGAGGATACATCAACCCCCTCTCCAACATCCTGGTCTACACCATCCTCAAAAGGAACATAGTCTGGATCAACCATCGGATCCTCCTCAGGATCCTTCTCCATCTCCACTTGTGCCTCCTCCGGTATCAAGACTATAGGCCCAGGAGGTGACTCCGGGGCTACCTGATGAAAAGGCTGAACGTGCGGAGGTGGTTGATGCTCTAAGTCCCTGTGTTGTACCAAATACCGCAGGATCATCCAAATGGGAGGCAGTGAAACCTCGATCGTCTCCCTGCTATGAATGAGCTGTTGTGGTCCCTCTGCTACAGTCCCTCGGAGTGTCCTCATCGGACCCGTGTAGGTAGCACTCCGAGCCCCTGGGTTGACCACCCAGGCGTTACCTTGATCAGGGTTGTCAAACATCATGGCTCAGACCCCCGAGTAGTTCTGATCCACTGCGTCCGAATCCATCTGAACGCAGATATATATATATTCCACATAAAAGAGGAAACAACAAACAGATATACAAGGGCGAGATACCAATATATGAGTTTTGATAAGACAATCGTATGCACGACACACAAAACAACATATACCAGATATTCACAGCATACAAAAATTATCTAAACAGTAGAATAATTTTATCCAAAGGGTTTCATACTCGACAGTCATTGTCATTTTATAAAAATGCATGACACTTCAATATCCAGGCTCTATTTTGATACCTAATCTCCAGAGATCCCACAACTTTCTGTATCGTTTTGAGCGGATCAAGCTCTTTACATGGCCCATTATAAAAACGAAATAAAACAATGTCCAAAAGAACACATAACACACTGGTAATCACTCAGTACACCAAGGTTGTTGTTCAAAAATGTAACTCATTGGTCCACACAGAACACAATAGTTACTGCGACCAATGGAGTTTATTGTCCATAACCTATTGCATCACTTTAAACCTCAATAGTCATCGCATTAAATTGGAAACAAAGTCCAGTAAAGATACATTAGCTCACTTAGAATCCAATGATCAAATGGAAACATAGTCCATAAAAGATACATTGATCCATGTTGTGACGCCGGCAAGTGTACCGGATCGTTGTAAGTAATAAAAGAAACACGGTAAGTATTTACCGAGGTCGAACTCAGGGATTGGGCTACCAATTCGACTAATCCGCGGGAAATCCGATACGTTGGTCAAGCTACAGAAGGTGGTTGAGAGAGAGAAAATAGGATTGTAATCTAAATTAACAAATCTAAATAAAACTAAACTATTAAAATCTGAAATTAAACTATCCAAGGTCTCAATTCCACCTACCCAATCATGCAAACCCAAGTGACGATGAATTCCTCCCTAAGTTCAATTACAATGTCAACCGGGACCCCTAAATTCTCCTATATCCACTGTCGTGCTCAATAGGACGTATTCGACGATTGGATTAATTACTTACTAGGTCTCATAATCCTAATCTCGAATTTGATTAATTCTTGTTCCCTATAAGGTTGCACTAATCTCCTAAATCCACTGTCGTGCTCATTATTCGATTAGCGATCCCGATTCAAGTTCTAAAACGCGAATCGCCGTTCGGCCTCAAACACGTTTAACTGATTAATCACGCAATACATATGATCGAGCATTCAAATCAGAATCGGAAAACATCAATTAAAAGAAGGGGAGAAAGACATACATCACATGAACACTACACTACCATGGGTGGCTTCATTGATCCCTCGGACGAGGGGATTAGTTCCTCATGCTCATAGACAAACAATCGGAATTCATCCTAAGAATAAGAATAAGAAAAGAGAAGAGGAGACGCAGCCCCATAATAAGGATTCTAAAATATCTCTAAAAAGTTCTGATCCAAAAGTCCTCCAAATCTGATCTGCACTGTCTTATTTATAGGGAGGCCACGCGTCACGGCCGTGATGGTCATCACGGCTAGGCCGTGACGGCAACGCCCGCTTTTGGCGCACTACGAATTTAAACCCTCGCGACGCGAAGGATGTCTCGCGACGCGAGCCTTCTTTTCACGGCCCGTGATGTGAATCACGGCTAGGCCGTGATGGTCTCTGACTTGTGTGGATTTTAGGTCACGGCCGTGATATACATCACGGCTAGGCCGTGATGGTCTCTGTCTTCCCGGGTCTTCAAACTCTCGCGAGGCGAGCTTCCTCTCGCGGGGCGAGAATCTCCAGAATAGCAATCTCCACTATTTCTTGACTTTCCTTAATTCTCAGAGCTTCACTTATTGACCTGAAAACTACACAAGCAACCACAAGCGTAATTCTATCCAAAAGAGGCTAAAAACTACACAAAAGACACAAAACGAGTCAAAGTCCAACTTAGGAACAAAACAAGGCAAATTTGGGCGAAAACGAGAGTGAACTCGAATAAATTGGCACATAAAAATCCTCTTTACAAAAATTCTTTTCTGTTAAAACGTTGATAAAACGTGAAAATCATTGATAAAATCTTTTTTTTTCCAATTACTTCATTTCTGAAAATCGTTCTCAATAAACATCAACTTTTAAAAAGTCATTTCTAAATAAAATCTATAATAATAAAATAAAACATTTTTATCAAAAATTTTCATAAAAAACTTTATATAACTAAAATGACGTTTGTCATAAGTAATTGTTCTGATGGCTATATTACGTTATTTTCATAACTTAATCACTTTAATTAACATTTTATAATAAAATTAAATTTATTTTGGAAAAACTAGCGCCTCTGAAAAATTTTCACAGTTTCGACCTTACTGTCACTTATTGACACTGTTTCTGCAAAAATATTATTAAAATAATATTTTTCCACTTTTTCTCAAATTCCCATAAATTAATCACTTTGATTAATTATTCAAGCTTATTAAGCTTTTATCCTTAAATTAATTTAAACACTAACCAATGTCAGGTTTCTCAATCTATCACGCAACAGCAGATAATTTCATCATATAATAGCATAACATACATCCAATTCATGGCATGCATCACAATTATAATTTAACAATTTAATCATAATCATGTAAATCCACATATCACAAAAACTCAATTAAACACCCAATCAAATCAATAATTAACAACTAACAGTTTCAATCACAGGAAAATATTATGGATAATATACAGACAACTCAAACAACTAGCATGCGATTATCTTAAACTCCTCATGCAAATTCCACTTACCTCTTGGAGATTCAAGCTAATGTTCTCAAACAACCTTTCGATTTTGAACCGGTTTCCTCCGTCGGCATAGATCAACTCAATCCGATTGGTTCCTTCATAACGAATTGCAACCAAACTAAATTAAAATCAAATAAAAACACACTTATTCAAGAGGGTTAGGGTTCGGCCTCTTATAGATTACCAGGTTAGGAAAGTTATAAATTTTATAACTTATGGATTTATGGTCCTTAAGCAACCTAAACATGATTTAGCACTTAATCCAAGATCATGAACCAAGAACTTTGAATGAAACCCATCTAGCTCTATGAACTGTGGTTTTGGCCTCATCACAAAAGTGAGATTACAAATTTCACTTGATTCTCATCTCTTGGATTTAACAAATATACGTAGTATAGAGTTGGATTTAAATGTCACAAGACAACTTTGAATCAAAAATCCATCCAAGAAATGAAATTAGGGTTTCGGCCCTTTTGAAGAAAATAGGCTAGGGTTTGATTTTTGGTTTTCTAATCACTTATATAAATAGCTATCATGGTCTTAAGAGATTAAATCATGAATCATAACTCAAAGTTGAAACAAAACCCATTTACACCCAACCTACATTGGTTCGGCCTTGCTTAGAAAAATAAAGAAGAAATTTATTTTGAGTTCATGCTTCTAGATGATGAATATAGATATCAAGATGAGTTCATAGAAATTGTTTCAAGTCAAAAGGATTTTTATACAATTCCTTTTGAATTTTTGAAGAAAGCTTCATAAACTTTGAATCATATGAAGAACGTGAGGATTAAACGCATAAACTCATAAAATTTGTGAAGAGAAAGAGTTAAATGATCAAGGAGAGAAGAAATCACCTCTTGATGATCAAAGAAATGGATGATTTGGTTGATGTTCTTCACAAAATCTCTAAGTTGTTCTTATGATGTTCTTGAAGAAATGATGAATTTTGGAGAGATGAAGTCATGAAAGTGATATGAAATTTGCTAAGTGTGGTTATGTGAAGGGGGAGCCGTGGGTTATTTTGGGGGACATTTTGGTCCAAAATCACAATGGCAAGGCTTGTAATTATCAAGTGAAACTAGGGGTAAAATGGTCTTTTCCACATAAAAATATCTAATGTCATTAATGTATCATTATGGCCATTATGACTCAGATTGGATCGTCATAAATGCTTGTCATCTCAGTCCCATCAGTCATCTCAACTCTGTTGCTGACCCCCTGATTCTTCTGACTTAGGTTTTCCTAGAGATATCTCGTCTTTTTCGCCCGCAGCAAATATAATATTATATTTTTATGCTAAAATTTTCAAAACTTCTAGTATCGTAGAAAATACGATAAAACATTATTCGTCTCGTTCATGAATTAAAATTAGGTTTTTCGAGTAGTAAACTTTTACTGTCAGTGAAAACGTAGACCGGGTTCCGTCTGAATTTTCGACCTAAAATTTCATCATAACCCTATGATATAAAGCATGACATGAGAATGCCAGTGGTTTACCCAAAATCATTTTTTGAGCCTCAGATAAAAATATAAGCATTTATATATTTATTACCGACATTAGAAAGCAGCGAAAAATCGGGGTGTTAAATTACTACCCCACTAAAAAAAAATCCTCCTCGAAATTACGCACCTGTAAAAAGTTCAAGATATTGTAATCTCATCTTGTCCTCGACTTCCCACGTTGCTTCTCCAGTCATTTCATCCCAAATAACATTGAATAAGGAAATTTTCTTACCCCTGAGTTGCTTGATCAACTTATCTTCGATTCGTACAGGAGAAGTATCGTAAGACAAGTTTTCTTTTAATTGTACTTCATCGAGCTCGATTACGTGTGATGGATGAGGAATATACTTCCTTAGTTGTGAGACATGGAATACATCTTGAATGTTTGAAAGAAAAGGCGGCAAAGAAATGTGATAATCTATTGTACCAATACGACAAAGAATTTGGTAAGGTCCAATGAATTTAGGAGTGAGTTTTCTGGACTTCATAACCCTACTTACCCCAGTCATGGGTGTGACTCTGAGAAATACATGTTCACCTTCTTGAAATTCAAGAGGTCGTCTTCTACGATCCGAATAACTCTTCTGCCTACTTTGTGTTGTTTTCTTCTTTTCATGGATTTGTTTAACCTTTTCCGTCGTCTGTTGCACGATTTCAGGACCTAAAATCATGCTTTCTCCATCCTGATACTAACACACAGGTGTTTGACACTTTCTTCCGTACAAAGCCTCATAGGGAGTCATCTCTATACTCGAATGGAAACTATTGTAATACATGAATTCGATAAGCCGTAATAGGTCATCCCAACTTCCACGATGGTCTAAGACACATGCTCTCAACAAATCTTCTAACGATTGAATCGTTCTCTCTGTTTGTCCATCAGTATGAGGATGATATACTGAACTTAATCTTAACTTGGTTCCTAAACCTTCATGCAAGCTTCCCCAGAAACGTGAAGTAAACTTCGGATCTCGATCTGACACGATACTCGATGGTACTCCATGAAGTCTGATCACTTCCTTGATATAAACATAAGTAAATTTTTCCACGGTATAATTGATCTTAACAGGTAAGAAATGTGCCGATTTCGTTAGCCTGTTGACAATCACCCAAATGGAATCAAAGCCTTTGGAAGTTCGCGGTAAACTCACCACAAAATCCATTGATATGCTATACCACTTCCATTCTGGTATATCTAATGATGTAAGCATACCACAGGGTCTTTGATGTTCTATCTTCGCTTTTTGACATGTCAGACATGATGCAATGTACTCTGCTACTTGCTTTTTCATGCCTGGCCACCAAAATCTTTGTTTCAGATCTTGATACATATTTTTTGATCCAGGATGAATACTTAGCTTACTCTTGTGTGATTCCTCTAAAATCATCTTTTTCATCTCAATATTATCAGGTACACACACTCGTCCATTGCACCTCAAGATTTGATCTGGTCCCAAACTAAATTCCGCCACTCTTCCTTGTTTCATTAAGTCATTATTTTCTTGAAGATAAGCATCCATAACTTGTTGTTCTCTGATTTCTTCCATTAATCCACTTGAAATTTTGATAATTCCCACACCGATCTTTTCCTTATTTAATTCCCTAATCAAATTGAGATCATGTAACTTCTCAATCAACTCTAGTTCCCTCACCATCATAGCTGAGATATGAATCACTTTCTAGCTAAGTGCATCAGCTACAACGTTAGCTTTTCCAGGATGATACTGTCACTTAAAATCGTAATCTTTCAGAAATTCCATCCAACGTCTCTGTCTCATGTTGAGTTCCTTCTAATCAAACATGTACTTTAAACTTTTGTGGTCACTAAAGACATCGAACTTTACTCCGTACAAGTAATGTCTCCATATCTTTAGTGCAAAAACCACTGCACCTAGCTAACTCCAGATCATGTGTAGGATAATTTCTTTCATGAGTCTTTAACTGACGTGATGCGTAAGCTACGACTTTCCGATGTTGCATTTACACACATCCTAAACCTTGATGAGAAGCATCACAATATACCTCATAAGGTTCATTTGGTTCAGGTAGTATTAACACTGGCAAGGATGTCAACTACTCTTTAATCTTCTGAAAGCTCTCTTCGCACTTGTCTGTCCATACAAAAGGTTGATATTTCTTTGTAAGTAAAGTGAACGGCGCAACTATCTTGGAAAATCCTTCAATAAATCTTCTACAGTAACCAGCTAGACCGACAAAACTTCTGATCTCCGTTACCGTCCTTCGTCTTTCCCAAGAAAGTACCGCTTCTAATTTTGCAGGATCGACAACAATACCTTCTTCGGTAATCACATGTCCCAAAAATTTTACTTCCTCTAGCCAAAATTCACACTTAGATAGTTTTTCATACAAAACTTTCTCACGCAGGATTTGTAAAACTTGTCGTAAGTGTTCTTCATGTTCCTCATTACTCTTAGAGTAAATAAGAATATCATCAATGAACACAACTAAGAACTTATCAAGAAACGGACAAAAAATCCGATTCATGTAGTCCATAAAGATAGCAGGTGCATTCGTCACTCCAAACGGCATTATGAGATATTCATAATGTCCATAACGAGTTCTGAATGCAGTCTTTGGTATATCTTCAGTTTTTACCCTAATCTGATGATAACCTGTCCTCATGTCAATATTTGAGAACACAACAGCTCCTCGCAGTTGATCCATCAGGTCATCTATACGCGGTAAAGGGTACTTATTCTTAATTGTCACTTTGTTAAGTTGTCAGAAATCCACGTAAAGCCTTGAACCTCGGTCTTTCTTTCTCACTAGAAGAACTGGTGCTCCCCCATGGAGAAACACTTGGTCGAATGAACTTTTTTGACAAAAGGTCCTCCAGTTGAGTTTTCAATTCAACAAGCTCTGTAGGTGACATCCGATATGGAGCAATAGAAATTGGTCCAGCTCCTGGTACTAAATCGATGGAGAATTCTATCTCTCTTACTGGCGGCAAACCGGGAAAGTCATTAGGAAACATATCCGGAAATTCTCTAACTACAGGCATCGTACTCAAATCGATCTCCCTCTCGACTTCTAAGTTAGTTAAAAGCATGTATCCATGATCTCTTTCTTTCAAAAAATTAAAGTCTTATGAGCACAATCTAACAGGATATGGTTGGAAGATAACCAATCAATGCCTAAAATCACATCTAACTGTATTAAAGGCAGGCATATCAGATCAACAAGAAAATGTCTATCCTAAATGATAATAGGACAGTTCAGACATATAGAATTTACGGTAACCGGCTCAGTAGTTGGGGTTGAAACAATCAAGTCATAGGATAAAGAAGAAACATGTAATTTCAAATATCTCATAGAATCCATCACAATAAAGGAGTGCGTTGAAACCGAATCAAAAAGTACAGTTAAGAGATTACCAGCTATGTCGCAACTACCTTGTATGAGATCGTCAGACTCAGAAGCCTCAGGGGCTTATTGGTCTTTACGATGTTGACAACTGGTGCAGTCCTTGGCATACCACAGTCTCTAGCTAAATGCCCCATCTGACCACAATTGAAACATTTTGGTCCTCTAACTGGATAATTATTTGATAAATGATTTGGATCTCCACACTTGTAACACTTCCTGCTTGGGCCTTGATTTTGATTCCTCTGACCTCCAACACCTGATGCAGCAGCTACAGGATGGTATGATTGTTGATTTCGATTATTCCTTAGTGCTCGGTAATAAGGTTTGTTTTGGACTTGCTTTCCCTTCTGGTTCTAAAATTGACTCTTAGATTTTGATGGTCCTCCCACATTTCCTCTGTTATCTCTTCCCTTCCTCATTTGTTCTATTTTCCTACACTTTTCAACCAAAGCTTGGAAATTCCTGATTTCCAATGGTAATACAGGCTCCGTAATCTCAAATCGCAATCCTGCTTCAAAACGCTCACACTTCCAATATTCATCTGGATTGTTTTGGAAAAAGCGGAAGTACTTGGAAAGTGACTCAAACTTGGCTGCATACTCCCCTATAGATAAATCCCTCTGATATAGACGTAAGAATTCTTGCTCCTTTTCTGCTCGAGCACTTTGTGGGAAATACTTGCTCAAAAACATGTTCTTAAATATCACCCAAGTAATCACCTGATTTTCTGCTTCCAGTAGTTGCCTAGTGCCTCTCCACCAATACTCAGCACCCCTAACAGCAGATGAGTAGCATAAGGCACCTTCGCTCCTTCTGGACTATTGATTAACTCAAAGATCTTCTCCACTTCCTGAATCCATAAGTCAGCTTTTATAGGATCCACATCTCCATGAAATTGTGGAGGATTCTGGCGTCTAAAATCAGTAAGACTTCTGCCTTCAGCAGCCTGTTCAGCTCGAAGTTGTTCTTGTAAATTCTGGACAGCCATTGTAGCATTTGCTGTGTAATAGCAGCAGCAACATCCGCCATTGCTTGTGCAGCAAAATCCATACCTCCCTCTTCCTCAAAATTTTCCTCAAAATTTCCTCAACCATCAACATGACCACCTCTACGACCTCATCCACGGCCTGGTCCACGTCCACGTCCAAGTGCACCTTCTAGTTCCATAACTGACCTACAAGACACAATCAGTTAAATGGTAACCAGATAATGAAACTTAAGTTTACTAACTATCACACATTACTTCTAAGAAGTAATTCTAAGAAGTAATTCAAACAATCTCTTTCAGAGGTCACACAACATCAACACAACAGACCTATTCCCAAAGATTTCCCGAAAGACTCGACCAGCTCTGATACCACTAACGCGACACCCCATTCCCAAGGTATCATAATTACGTAATATGTTGCAACAATCAAACTTAACGAAAATATTAATTTGCTGGTTTTCTTCGGAAAATAAAATAAATAAGTTTTCAAATCACTTATTCTTCGCAAAATAGTGATGAATTTTTTTTACCTTTTTCTTTACTGTACACACACCCAAACACCATCACATAATATACATCTCTATATATCATACATATGCATCATCAAAGTTTTACATAAGACCTTTTTCCTACCAGGTCATCATCTACTGACAAACATATATCACATTAAACTGAAACAACATAACTATATCACAGTGGGAGTCTGAAAACATTACTCAAAAAGATGGCTCTCAGTAGCCAATAAGTCAGACTATCTAAAAATCCCACTCTACCCAAAAAGAACTACATCCTACAGCTGGTTGCCACTACAGAAACCCATTGGAGAGTCCAGTATAGACACCCCCACCTCCAGGAGGTGTATCTGGAGAGGATACATCAACCCCCTCTCCAACATCCTGGTCTACAACATCCTTAAGAGGAACATAGTTCGGATCAACCATCGGATCCTCCTTAGGATCCTCCTCCATCTCCACCTGTGCCTCCTCCGGTATCAAGACTATATGCCCAGGAGGTGACTCCGGGGCTACCTGCTATAAAGGCTAAAAGTGCGGAAGTGGTTGATGCTCTAAGTCCCAGTATTGTACCAAATACCGCAGGATCATCCAAATGAGAGGTAGTGAAACCTCAATCGTCTCCCTGCTATGAATGAGCTGTTGTGGTCCGTCTGCTACAGTCCCTTGGAGTGTCCTCATCGGACCAGTGTAGGTAACACTCCGAGCCCTTGGGTTGATCACCCAGGCATTCCCTTGATCAGTGTTGTCAAACATCAGGGCTCGAACCCCCGAGTAGTTCAGATCCACTGCGTCCGGATCCATCTGGACACAGATATATATATATATATATATATATATATATATATATATTCCACATAGAAGACGAAACAACAGACAAATATGCAAGGGTGAGATACCAATATATGAGTTTTGATAAGATAACCGTATGCACGACACACAAAACAACATATACCAGATATTCATAGCATACAAAAATTATCTAAACAGTAGAATAATTTTATCCAAAGGGTTTCATACGTGACAATTATCGTCATTTTATAAAAATGCATGACACTTCAATATTCAGGCTCTATTTTGATACCTAATCTTCGGAGACCCAACAACTTTCTATTTTGTTTTGAGCAGATCAAGCTCTTTACATGGCCCATTGTAAAAACAAATAAAACAATGTTCAAAAGAACACATAACACACTGGTCATCATTCAATACACCAAGGTTATTGTTCAAAAATGTAACTCATTGGTCCACACAGAACACAATAGTTACTGCGATCAATGGAGTTTATTGTCCATAACCTATTGCATCACTCAGAACCTCAATAGTCATCGCATTAAATTGGAAACAAAATCCAGTAAAGATACATTGGCTAACTCATAATCCAATGATCAAATGGAAACACAATCCATAAAAGATACATTGATCCACTTAGGACTCAATGATCAAAACACATGGCACATCTGCCAAAAATGCCTGAGAAATTTTTTTATTCTTGTTTCGTTTTCTTTGTCGTAATAATCTTTCCTTGTTGAAGCCCAAAGCTCACGACCATGCTTAATTTTATATTAAGACTTTTCACTTAAAAGCAAACACAAGACATACAGTCCAAATGTTTCAAACTCAACACAGGACACATAGTCAGAGTGCTCAATCGCAAAGCCCTAAACCGATGCACCAATATTAGGCTCGCGGTTATGGAATTCACATTTTCCACATCAAATTTAGGACACACGATCCACAAAACCTTTGTAGGACACTCAGTCAATGACACAGATCCCTGATCTACATGTCCATAGAACATTAGAACCCCGACGTCTCGGTCACTAGGTTCGTTCATCCTTTTTAAAACATTTCGCTCAGTGAAAAACAAATACAAAAACCAAACCTCTGAAAACTTATCCAAGTTTAACGGAATAATTTCACTGAATAAAAATCCTCTTTACAGAAATTCTTTTCTGTTAAAACGTTGATAAAACGTGAAAATCATTGATAAATTCTTTTTTTTTTTCCAATTACTTCATTTTTTAAAATCATTCTCAATAAACGTCAACTTTTAAAAAGTCATTTCTAAATAAAATCTATAATAATAAAATAAAACATTTTTCTCAAAAATTTTCATAAAAAAACTTTTTATAACTAAATTGCCTTTTCTGTCTTAAGTAATTGTTCTGATAGCTATATTACGTTATTTTCGTAACTTAATCACTTTAAATAATATTTTATAATAAAATTAAATTTATTTTGGAAAAACTAGCGCCTCTGAAAAAATTTCACAGTTTTGCCCTTACTGTCACTTATTGACACAGTTTCTGCAAAAATATTATTAAAATAATATTTTTCCACTTTTTCTCAAATTCCCACAAATTAATCACTTTGATTAATTATTCAAGCTTATTAAGCTTTTATTCTCAAATTAATTTAAACACTGACCAATGTTAGGTTTCTCAATCCATTACTCAACAACAGATAATTTCATCATAGAAAAACATAACATACATCCAATTCATGGCATGCATCACAATTATAATTTAACAATTTAATCATAATCATGTAAACCCACATATCACAAAAACTCAATTAAACACATAATCAAATCAATAATTAACAACTAACGGTTTCAATCACAGGAAATTATTATGGATAATATACAGACAACTCAAACAACTAGCATATGATTATCTTAAACTCCTCAGGGAAACTCCCCTTACCTCTTGCAGATTCAAACTAACGTTCTCAAACAACCTTCTGATTTTGATCCGGTTTCCTCCGTCGGCTTAGATCAACTCAATCCGATTGGTACCTTCATAACGAATTGCAACCAAAATAAATCAAAATCAAACAAAAACACACTTGTTCAAGAGGGTTAGGGTTCAGCCTCTTCTAGATTACTATTAGGAAAGTTAAAAATTTTCTAACTTCTGGATTTATGATCCTTAAGCAACCTAAACGTGATTAAGAACTTAATCCAAGATCATGAACTAAGAACTTTGAATGAAACTCATCTAGCTCCATGAACTATGGTTTCGGCCTCATCACTAAAGTGAGATTACAAATTTCACTTGATTCTCATATCTTTGATTTAAACAAATATACATTTTATAGAGTTGGATTTAAGTGTCACAAGACAACTTTGAATCCAAAATCCATCCAACAAATGAAATTAGGATTTCGGCCCTTTTGAAGAAAATAGGCTAGGGTTTGATTTTTGGCTTTCTAATCACTTATATACAATAGCTATCATGGTCTTAAGAGATGAAATCATGAATCATAACCCAAAATTGAAACAAAACCCATTTACACCCAACCTACTTAGGTTCGGCCTTGCTTAGAAAAATAAGGAAGAAATTTCTTTTGAGTTCATACTTCTAGATGATGAATATAGGTATCAAGATGAGTTCATAGAAATTGGTTTCAAGTCAAAAGGATTTTTCTACAATTTATTATGAATTTTTGAAGAAAGCTTCATGAACTTTGAATCATATGAAGAACATGATGATTAAAGGCATAAATGATAATCTTCTAGATTATGTGATTTTTGTGTGTTTATTAAATGGATTTTTGCCCCCAATTGTGTCGATTGATTGAGTTTTGTCCCTAAGTTTAGCTAACTTAGTTTTTAATAATATTTTGAATATTTTAGTTTAATTTTATGTTTTTAGAGTTAATCTAATAGTATTTTTATTTGTTTACATTTGTAGGAAATAATAAAGATAAGATGGAAAATTGAAGAGATTGATAGATTTGGCTTCTAACGAAAATTGCAAAAAGAAGATAGAAAAGTGGCAGCAGCATGAGAATTGGGCAAATTGATATTGTGATTTGGAGCAAGTGGGGCTCTAAGTCATTAAATTGATGATAATTGATATGAAGAATTGCAATTGCCATTAATTGATGTGGCCCGTGATCACAAATTTAGGAGATTTAGTTTTCATCCAAATTAAATCAAATCATGAATTGCAATTTGCAATAAGTGCAGTAACGTGATACAAGAATTGCCAGGGGCCCATGCAAATTGAAGATTTGGAGGCTTGCATCTATATATAGCCACAACGTCACAAGGAAAAGGGAAGGAGGGGCAGGACCGGAGCGCCGCAACAGAGAAAAAAAGGTGCAAAAACAGAACGAGAAAGAATTATACAATTTTGAGGGGGAGAAAAGGGAACAATCAAGAGAGTTGAAGCTGACGAGTAGAGACTCATGATGACTACCTTGCCTTCATCTTCTCCCGGAGTTTTTTCTATTTCTATTATGTTTAGCTAATTTTCTTTTGTTAGAGGTAGATGGAACTGCCTAGATAACTTGTTTTGATTCTGGATAATTACTTGTTCTGGTTTGTTTAATTTCAAGAGTTTATTCACTGTTTGTATGTTTATCTACTATATGAATTTGAAATTGAGAAATTCGAGTTCATAATCGCTGTTTGTGAATAAATGATTTGCACGCGTTACTTAGGAATAAGAACACAACCAAATTAATTCTTTTTGAGTGGAAATATTTCTTAATGCTTCTGCTATTTATCTAATACTCAAGGAATTGAATTAGTAACTTAGACAGAAAGGTTTATTCACCTAAGGAATTAGGGGATAAATTACAAAACTCAGTTTCTTGAAATTGGATAAACTGTTCAAGTTAATTTCCAGGATTGAATAGGTAGGACAGGCATGGAAATCGATCCTCTAACAATTTGTTCTTTGATTATTAAAAACCAATTCTTCTGTTCTTTGTTAAGTTGTTGTTCTTACTTATTGGCGAAAGCCAATTTCAAACCATTCAGTTGCTCAAACAAAATTGAGTTGGTACATTAGTAGTTAACGGTTCAATCCCTGAGGACGATATTTTTTATTACTACAAATCGCACTTGCCAATTTTGCTCAACAATAAACTCATAAAAGTTGTGAAGAGAAAGAGTTAAATGATCAAAGAGAGAAGAAATTACCTCTTGATGATCAAAGAAATGGATGATTTGGATGATGTTCTTCACAAAATCTCTAAGTTGTTCTTGAAGAAATGATGAACTTTGGAGAGATGAAGTCATGAAAGTGATATGAAATTTGCATAAGTGTGGTTATGTGAAGGGGCAGCCGTGGGTTTTGGGGGGAATTTTGGTCCAAAATCACAATGACAAGGCTTGTAATTATCAAGTGAAACTAGGGGTAAAATGGTCTTTTCCACATAAAAATATCTAATGTCATTATTGTGCCATTATGGCCATTATGACTCGGATAGGATCGTCATAAATGTTTAGTCATCTCAGCTCCGTTGCTGACCTCCTGATTCATCTGACTCAGATTTTCCTAGATATATCTCAACGTTTTCGCCCGCAGCAAATATAATATTATATTTTTATGCTAAAATTTTCAAAACTTCCAGTATCATAACAAATACGATAAAAACATTATTCTGACATGAAAATGACAGTGGTTTACCCCAAATCATTTTGAGTCTCGGATAAAAATATAAGCATTTATATATTTATTACCGACATTAGAAAGCAGCAAAAAATCGGGGTGTTGCAAAAAATCAATCAAAATCTTTTTGTTTTTATATGAATGATTATGAGTAAACAAATATTGATATCAATTTGAATTGTATGAATCAATTTGAATAAACACATGTTGATATACAAATATGAATTAATGTATTATGAGTAATTAAAAAATTGGAATTCGAAATTAAAATAAAATAAAATAAAAGAATGTGTTAGAATAGTATACGAGAAGGTATTGCATCAGAATAATTTAAACAAATAAAATTTGAAATTTAAAAAAGGTGGACTTAAAAAGTATGTTTTCTAATATTATTATTTGAATTATTTGAGTAATTAAAAAAGTTTCTTTTATTCGAAATTAAGAAAATTAAAAGTAAAAAAAAATCAAAGAATGAAATTTGAAATAAAATAAATTAAATTAAAATCAAATAAAAGAATATGAATAAACACATGTTGATATACTAATATAAATTGATTGAGCTAATTAATACATAAATATGATTTAGTGTATAATGAGTAATTAAAAAATTGGATTTCGAAATTTTAAAAATTAAACAAAAAGATTGGATTAGAATATTATGAGAAGCTATCTCATGAGAGAGTGACACTTGTAAAAATTTCAGTCTAATTGTTCCTAATGAACCTTCTTTTATATATAGTATAAACAGATTTCTCATTTATCCTCAATCTCCTAATAAAATAAAAATCTTATTATCTAATAAAAAAAACTTATCCATTTCAAACACTTTATTATTATTTTATCTAAAAAAAATAAAAAATCAGATCAGTTCCTTTTAATAAGAGTTTAATTGTTATGATTGTATAATTTTTTTGTACTGTCAACCAATTATAAATTATCGTATTATTAAAAAGTTTGACTCTTATTATAACTATCTTAAAGATCATATCTATAGAACGATTTGTGATTGGTTAATCATATAATTTTTTTTACACTAACAACATATATAAATCAAACTCTTAATATGTGCAATTAAACGAAGAGTAATTATATAATTTGATTCTAAAAAGATAGAACTTGTGTACCTTTAATTTCCACAAGTGTCTGCGCGTACAACTTTTTTCCTGTAGCTGTCAACTTATTGTTAATAAATTCATCTGTGTGTATATTAATGTTCATGATGAGCCCTTGCAAAAAAGCTGCAGATTTGGAAATGTTTGAAAATCTTTTACTCTTATCCAATCATCTTAAAAGTTATTTAAACCATGATTTTTGATTGATTGACGATGTAAAAAACTTTACACTGATAGTATACAACAATTAAACTCATTTTTAAATATATTTTTCTCATATTATGATGGAATATATATATAAGGGAGGAGGAGGCCTAACGTTGTCATGGCCTCCCCAAAGTTTTTAATATATATATATGGATTTGCTAAAATACACCCACTCGTTTTTTAGAAGGTGTTCATTAACAAGTTATAACTAAAAAAATGGAAAATACACCCGAAGGTATAGCTTGTTAACGTACACCTTCTAAAGTATGGGCGGGTGTACGTTAGCAAACCCATAAGGATTTACTAATGTACACCTACTTATTTTTTAGAAGGAGTGCATTAGCTGGATTTGCTAACGTACACCCACCCATTTTTCATTTTTTTAGTTATAGCTTGCTAACGTAATTAGCAAACCCTATAAGGATTTGGTAACGTACACACACCCATTTTTTAGAAAGAGTACGTTAGCAAGTTACACATTCGAGTGTATTTTCCATTTTTTAGTTATAAAACGTACACCTTCTAAAAAAATGGATAGATGTATATTAGCAAATACATACATACATACATATATATATATATATATATATATATATAATTGTCTAAGCCCAACTTTTCATATTTCTAATTCCAATTCATCTATTAATTTCAAATCAGAAACTAAGGAGCAAATGCGTGTAATAATTTGACTATGTATTATGGTAAATTGTTAATTATATCAGTTCAATTGGTATGCATTGTCAGTGTAAAGCTTTTTATATTGTCAAGTAATCGGAAATCGTGATATGCATGACTTTTAAGGTAATTAAGATAACAATCAAATATTTTTGATGATGTGTTAATTACTAATTGGTAGACGGTGTAAAAAATGTTTATGCTTACAGTGCATACCAATTAAATCTTAATTTTATATCAAATTTGTTTTATATAATTTGCTTCTACGTGTTGATTAATTTTATTATTATTTCATGTGATGTGTATTTGGTCATGGTGTGTGGAACATTTAAATTTGTCTCTAATTCTATTAATAATATATGAGAGAAAATATGAGGAAAAAAAAAGAGTAGAAAATCCCAGTTTGACAACTTTGAGAGTATGCATGAACACTTTGAGCGACTAAGAGGAAAATGTAAACAAGTAACTATATTTCTTGTCCAAATAATTAATGTTTATATTCATGTACTTAGACTCCTACATGAATATTAAGTGATTATCCTTTGTCACTTGATCATCCGTTGGACTTGGATCATATCGATTCGTTCCTTTATTTAAGTAATTTTTTTATTAGGTTACTCGATCTCATATTTGAAAACATGGCATTCATGGAAGAATTGAGAAAAAAATATGTAACTGATTCAAACGAGCTAAGTTTGATAAAATGAGTAAAAATGAAAAATATAATACATTATAGGCTCATACAGTTTAGTGTTGGCGAGGGGGTGGGGGCGAGGCTGGGGCGGGTTTTGCCTTCCTCATACCAGCCCTCGCTTTTGTGCTTAAAGAAAAGCTAAAACTTCTAAAAAATGAGATTAGAGGTTGGAACCTGGAAGTTTTTGGGTGTTTTGACAACAAGATGGGGGACTCTGGAATCCAACATTAGCGACTTGGATGTCAAGGCCGAGGAGGCGGGGCTTTCGGAGGAAGAGGTAGAAGAGAGTAGAAGGCTCTTTGCAGGTTTATGGTAATGTTTGAGTGATAAGGAAAGCTTACTTAGGCAAAAAACAAGACAGAAGTGACTAGCTGAGGGGGATGCAAACTCCTCTTTTTTCTATGCATGTATCAAGGCTTGTAGGTGTAAAAATCAGCTGGTGGCCTTGAGGGTTAATGATCAATGGTTGGAAGGTGTGAGGCGGGGGAGGGGAAGTTAGGAGATTCTTTGCTGCCCAGTTTTCTGAAAGTGCAGGGGTTAGGCCGTCTCTTAGGGGGGTTTCTTTCCCTACTTTGCTACATGCTCGGGTTGATCTCATTTCGGGTGGTGCTTCTTTTGATGAGTTGGAAGTGGCAGTGGATAGTTGTGATGCAAACAAATGCTCGGGGCCGGACGAATTTTATTTCAAATTTGTTAAATTCTTCTGGGAGGTTATAAAACAGGATGTTTGGCATATGGTGCAAGAGTTCTTTGCCAATGGGAGATTCCCAAGAGGCTTTAACTCCTATTTTCTTGCTCTTATACCTAAATCCCGAATCCTCAGGGTCATGGTGATTTTTGGCCTATTTCGCTTCTTGGATGTCTTTACAAGATTGTGGCAAGATTTTGGTGTTTAGATTGAGGAAAGTAATGAACCCCCTTATTGATAATGCACAATCAACATTCCTCCCAAAGAGGAATATTCTTGATGGGGTGATAGTGATCAATGAGATGGTGGATTTTGCAGTCAAGGAGGAGAAGGGTTGTTTGATCTTAAAAGTAGACTTCGAGAAAGCCTATGATTCGGTGAATTGGAAATTCTTAGATTACATGATGGCTAGATTTGGTATGGGTGATAAGTGGACAGCATGGATCAAGGAATGCGTATTTGGAGGTGATTTATCGGTTCTAGTGAATGGTAGTCCAACTGAAGAGGTCAAAAATTTTCATGGACTGAAGCAAGGGGATTCTTTATCACCATTCCTCTTTTTAATGGTTGCGGAGGGTCTCTCGAGGATGATGAGGAGTGCGGTCTTACTTGACCTTTTCAAAGGATTCAAAGTAGGTGAGGATAGTGTGGAAGTGTCCATTCTACAATATGCTGATGACACTTTGCTCATTGGAGAGGTTTCATGGGGTAATTTGTTGTCGATGAAATCCATCCTCAGGTGCTTCGAGTTGGTTTCGGGCTTAAAGGTCAATTTTCATAAGAGTGGCGTTATCCGGATTAACGCAACTGAAGGGTTCTTAGATGATGCTTCGTCTTTTCTTAATTGTAAACGAGGTACAATTCTGTTAAATTACTTGGGTTCCAGTGGGTGCCAACCCGAGGCGTGTGGCCACTGGGATCCAGGCTTATCAAAAACTTGAAAGCGCGTTATCGCCGTGGAAAGGAAAGCATCTCTCGCTTGGGGACCGAATCACTCTTATAAATTCAGTTCTCAACGATCGCCCATTTATTATCTCTCCCTTTCTTGGACGCCTAATGATAATTCACTAAATTATCAAGTAATTGTGACTTTCTTGAGTGGATTTTACTCCCAATTGTATGTTTTATCCTTGCTTTGTCCCCATTTTTAGTTAATTGAGTCATAATTAATGTTTTAAGTGTTTTTGTTAACTTCATGCATTTGATGCTAATTTTAGCTTAATTTGTTCTCCTTATGTGCAATCTAATTTAGGTTCATCTTTTGTCAATTTTAGGATTCAATAAGGAAGTAAACCATGAAGACTTAAAGTGGATTTGGTGAAGAAGTAGGCAAAGAAGCATGAAGAAAGGAACCAATTGCACCTATTAGGAGGACTTATTTCTTCCATATCCACGCTCAGCGTGGATTCAACTGAGAAAACCTACTTTCTGTCCGTCTCACGCTCCGCGTGAGCAACCCCATTCTCAGCGTGGCCGCGAATCCTGACAAGGTATTTAAACCCTTATTTTCCATTTTGAGATTGGTGGGGGGGGGGGGGGGGGGGGTATGAGTAGCTGCGCGTTTTTCTGACCTAGGAGGATACAAGGAGGCTCTCTTTCAGCTAGAACACCATTTCCAATGGAGTTTGTTCCATTTTGCTTGTTTATTTCATATTTCTTTGTTGCCTTCTCTAATATGCTTAGCTAAATCCCCTCTTGTTGGGGTTAGATGTTTACTTCTCTAAACTTGGTTGTATTTTGATTTGGTTCTAATGCAAGTTCCTAGTTTATTATGAGTATTTGCTTCTATGCTTAATGTTTGTCGTGGCTTGATCACCCATGAAATGATTTGTTGCTTTGATAGACAATTGGAAAGTTGGTGCTTTTGCATGCTCATGAATCAAATACCAAGTAGTTCATGAATCTAGGAATGGGTCTTGAAGTGATTGCAATCTTATAAGTCTTGGTTCTTTATGGAAAATCTCATGTTAATCCACCTAAGGAATTAGGGTTTAATTTGGGCTTTTAGGCTCATTCCACCTAAGGAATTAGGGTTTGAGTATTTTAAAAGGCTTGATTGTCATAAATGAATTAGGACTTGTGTTACTAACTATCTCATTGTAATTGAGGAAAGATTAGTGAAGTCTAACCCCGACATTTTATCAATTTGTTAATCACATCTCTTTGTGCTTGTTAAGTGTTTGATAAAATTCCAAAAAGAACTTGTGCCTATTAATTTGTTTATTTTAACTCTTGTTGGGATTGATATTTAATATTGAGCCCTTTCCTTACAAACGATCGTCTAAATAGTACTTCAATTTGAGAAGTGGTACTGGTGCGATCCCCGAGAACGATATCCGGTCTCACCACCATATTACTTGTTTGCGACAGTATACTTGCCAAAACGTATCAAGTTTTTGGCGCCTGCTTGCGGGATCGTGTGCTAATATCAGTACCAAAGGTAACTTCTAATTTAGACACTATTTATTTCTTTGCTATTTTTGTTTTCTTTGTG